>JAQFVV010012437.1:2627105-3227105 GCA_028023455.1 Epiperipatus broadwayi
ACTGCAGAATTCAAACCCCAGACCCAAAACTGAACATTCTAGGAGGGGTTGCCTTCTAGATATACTAAGTTCGAATCTAAAGCCCAAATTTCACAGCGCCATCTACGTGACAATGCATCTGATGCCACTACTAGTATGACCTTTGACCGGTGCCTGGTGGTCAGGGAGAAACAAAAGACTCTATACTAAAAGAAGTTTGGGTGGCTAATTAACGTCTATGGATTTACAAAAGAAATGCAGAAAATATATATATAGACCGAGACAGTGATAGGAATCAATAAAATAAGATATCAAATTTAGTTTTAAATACTTTCACACAATTTATTTATATAAATATATATATATAATGCCACTGTCTGCTTATATGAGACAGGGACGCGTATTAAATAATTTGGCATTATATGACAAAAGACTTTAAAACAAAGAGATATATTCTATTCCTCAGGCTAATAGCATTACGATAATGTGCTTGATGAGATAGGAACATGTGCGAGGTGCTTTGAGTAATTATACAAGTTAAGATAATATTTGAAATTAAATGTTCTAAAATATTTATTGATTTCGAGAATAGTACAGACTAAAGCTTACTAAGCAAAAAAATGGGAATATGATCAAAGCATTTATTTGATAATAATATTAATAGTTACATTGGGAGGTCAGTATTGCTGATAATGAATTTATTAAAGTTGGAGGGTGTGACACGTTTAAGTCACGGATGCTTTGTAAAATAAATATAAAATAAAACAATATTGAAGATCCGGAATAATTACGGAGGGCATCTCGCCGCTAACCCGTAGGAAAGTATTTTATGAACAGCTCAAACTTAGCGACTGTGTGACGATTGCGTTAATTCCCAGGGGTGTCATTTGGGACACCCTCTGCCTGGGAACTGCAAGCGTGGAGAGGACGGCCTTAGCCGTGTCAAGAATCCTTGGAAAAATAAAACAAAGCGGTCTCAACAACCAATTCATTTACCAGCAATACAAGACTAGTGTATATAAAAACATACTAAATGGGTTTTACTCGGATTAAGAGAAATGCCCAATCAAATTCCCCGAAATTCATTTAAAAGGGTCCGCACATTCTCGACGTCAATGATGAACTTTATAATTAAAGTAGAACACGGTAATTAAAATAGGAAAATGCATGCTTGCGGGTTTGAAAAGTAAGTATAGATTTATATATGCAATCATGCATTTGGGGACACATTTAAATCACTGACCTCGCACATACTCTCATGGTAGATTAAAATCAATAACATGTAGATTTTAAACTATGTGATTATATTATATTAAAGAAAAGAATCGCCCTCGAACGAGTGATTTGCAAGATAATAAAATTGGAAAATTATAAATTTAAAATATGCCTTAATAGCGGCGTCTTACTTTCAATAAAGGGAATAGTTCACTCGGTCAAAGACGATTCTGACACATTATCATAATAAAATAAAAGAAAGCTTTATAAATAGAAAATATTAACCCAAGGATAGAGAGCAAAATGTTGAGTATTTTTAAACACGTTAAAGAAATACATAATGAAGTTATGTGAAATATAATAAAACAATGTTAAATAGCTATAGCATGTTAGTTAGGAATCACAAGAGCTCTTGGGTTAATTTAGGTTACCTCTGGAGACGCATTTGCAGGTAGATGTTCGGCAGGTTTTATAATTCAGCAGCAAAATCTGGAATGTTCATATTTTTGGCAGCGGCAGCAGCAGTTCCGGGGTCCATATGTGATAACTTCTGATGGTATACAGCAGCATATGACCATCTTGGAGAGAAATAGCCTTCTTGCACTCTACTCTGTCATGTCAAGATTTATAAATTACGCATAGAACTCAGAATGATTTCTCTTAGAAACATTAGCATAAAACAACTAACTGGAGAACAAAAGAAAACCTACTTTTTATAGTAGAATTTAACAATAGAACTGCCCTGGAGCATTACAAAAATATCGGACTTATCATACAAAAATATCGGACTTATCAGCTGTAATTAAATCATCGGAATGTCTAAAGGAATTCAACGTTAATTAATTTCTTTTGTTAATTTCCCTGTTGACATTCGAATTACAAACTAGATTTAGTTAAAAATTACTTTTATTAATTAAAGAAAACCTTAAGTGGACATCTGCTGTTTTTAGATAAACTTATAGAACATTAACTAATTAAACTATTGTCCCTGATTTATTTAAACAGAAATATTTGGAATAACTTTTATTAAATTAAGAAAATGATTTTGCTTTTTAAATTGCAATATTTGAATCTATTTACTAAACGAATATTTACTAAATGAATTTTATTTTAAATCAAAATATATTACGACAGTAATATATTTGTAAATAGATTCAAACAAAATAACTTTAACAATTTATAATTTTGATATGTTTTAAAATGGATATCATAGTGTGTGCGCAATTACGACTTATATAACTTACTTTTTAATAAATGTAAATTATGTGAACAAATACATAATTCATAATATTTTATTTTATTTGGGAATAAGTTATATATATAATACGAGCATTGTGCTCGTGGTTTAAAATTAGGCGGGATTTTCGGTATATAAGCATATTGCAGACACACTACAATAGATTGGGGTTCAAACTAAGGTATGAGGGTAGGAAGTAGGTGAGAAAAGGTGAAACAAAGATCTGCAAAGCAGACCTTACTGTTTCACATTCCCTTAGTGACGGAACAAAAAAAATTGTTAAAAAAAAAGATCTTACAACAGGTGTCCACCTATGAAGCCTGCATAAAAAAAATTTACAAGATAACCCATAATGTACAGGATATAAATATAATGAAGAAAGAAAGAAAAATAAGAAAAAGAAACTGAATTATATACCCGGATCATATTAATAAATCTACCATCTAGCGAACATTTTGTCTATTATTTTCCCCTTTCAACAAATTTTATTTAACGTTTAATATTGGTTATATCCTATCTCCTTGCTTCTTTATCCTGTGACGTGTCCATTTTTTTTTTTTTTTTGTGGGTTTTTTTTTTTTAAAAAACTACTATAATCCTGGGTCTGGTGGGTGATATACAAGGGGTTTTAGACTCCTAGCATTATAAGTCCCTCTTATGGTCCCATTATCCTCCAGTAAATATGCATTTGGGCCGCTTACCTGTTTTATCACATATGGCCCTTGATACAGTGGGAAAAACTTCTTGTATTTACACTGGTCCCGGCTACTGGGCTTTGGAGTTCTGACCCATACATGATCCCCAACTTGAAATTGGTAGGACCTTGTTTCCTTTAATTGTTTTTTTTCTGCCCGGGCTTTCAGACGATGATGAACTGCTCGCCGGTCCTCTTCTCTGTCCACTTCTTGATCATCCTTGGGCAGGGGTATTTTAATTAATGGTTGCTCTGGCTTACCAAAATGAAGACGCATTGGTGTTAGCCCTGTAGCCTCATTAATGGTTCCATTAATATACTGGAAAATTTCTTCTGTTCGGTTGACCCAGCCCCGGTGGTTATCGTGGATGTATGTCCGAAACAGCCGGTTAATTTCCCGCATGACCCTCTCACAGGGGTTGGATTGGGGGTTTCTAATAGATGTCACCAAATGCCTGAGACCTTGGCTCTTTATCCAGGTCTGCCATTCTCGTGAAGTAAAAGCCGAGCTGTGATCTGAGAGTATTGCTTCGGGCTTGCCAATAGTCACAAATTGCTTGCACTGTAATGCCCTAATTGCACTTTTTGAATCTGCCCTTATGACCGGGTAGGCCCATGCATACTTAGAAAATATGTCGTAGGTGACAAAAAGGTACCGACATCTACGATAGGATGGTAGTGGCCCATAGTGGTCTACTGCTAATACCTTGTTGGGTCCCAATGGGATAATGGAGGCGGGGGTACCGCTGAAGATCTTATTTGGGGGTTTGCTTTTAGCGCATGTATTACATTTCCGGAGGGTATGTAATATATCACTATACATCTGAGGCCAATGAAACTGCCACCTCAGGGCTTCTTCGGTTTTTCTGGGACCATAATGTCCCACCAGGCTGTGCATATAAGTGATTAGTGGGCTTCTTAAATCAGGTGGTATGAGAATTTTCCACAATCGATTCTCAGTTTGTTGCAGCAAAAGTCCATTTTGCAATCTGTATCTCCTTTTCCCCCTACCAGTGGTGCATCCTTGAGCAGGGTTTCCTTGCCTTTGGACTTCTCGCATTAAATCTCTGTACTGGGGCTGCTTTTCCTGCCAATACTGCAAATTCTTAAGTTTCTTTTCAATTTCCTGGTCCAACACGTTAGTCATGATTATTAATGGCTGGTCTGATATCATAGGGTTGCAAGGTTTAACTTCCACAGGGTGATGACTCAATACATCAGCCACAATATTTTCAGGGCCTGGACAATAAATTATCTTGTAGTAGAATTTCTGCAGTGACAAGCTCCATCGTATAAGGCGATCATTGTTTAGATAACTTTTATTCAGAAATTCCAAGCACCGGTGGTCCGTAATTATAATTACTTCCGATCCCAGCAATATCTGCTTGAATTTGCTGCACGCCCATACAATGGCTAAAGTCTCTTGTTCAGTGACAGTATAATTTTTTTCTGCACCTCTTAATGTACGGCTACTGAAGTACAAGACCTGATGTTGGCCTGCTTGATTAACCTGGAACAGTACAACACCTAGACCTTTCTTGCTGCTGTCAGTCTGCAAATAGAATGGGCGAGTGAAATCAGGATAACATAACATCACAGTCTGGAGGAAATTGTCCTTGATCTTCTTGAAATCTTGCTCGTGCTGTTCATTCCATTCCCACCGACGGAGTTGCTTCAATAGTTCCAGCAATGTGGAGGTATCTTTTGCAAAGCCTGGATAGAACTTATGGTAGTAATTGCAGAGGCCTAAAAAGGATCTAATCTGCTTTCTATTGATAGGCCTCGGGAAGTTCTGGATTGCTTCTACCTTATCCGGATGGGTCCGAATTCCTTGTCCATTTACGATGTGTCCCAAAAAGGCAATTTCTTTTAGAGCAAAGTGACTCTTTTCTAGATTCACAGTAATATTCTTTTGGGCACATTCAGAAAAGAACTGCTTCAGGTGCTCCAGGTGTTCCTGAGGGTTGCGCGATGCAATGACCACATCATCGATATAGCACACTAATTTTTTTTTTAGATCTTCGGATAGAACTTGGTCCAAGCACCTCATTAGTCCAGCGCCGCTGTTTATGAGCCCAAAAGGTACTCTCTTAAACAGATGTGTTTGCCCATTGTGACGGAAGGCCATGTATTTCCTGTCTTGGGGGTGTAATATCATCTGCCAATAGCTAGCAGTTAAGTCTAATGTGGAAAAAATATTCTTTGTAGATAATTTGAGAAAAACTTCCTGTACAGGTGGTGGGATATCCCGTTCCGGTATCGTGATATTGTTGAGCATTCTGGCATCTAAACACAGTCTTATAGACCCATTTTTCTTTTTCACAACCACTAATGGGTTATTATATGGTGATGATCCTTTCTCAATTACCCCCCATGTAATCATCTGTTGGATCTGAGCGCTCACTTCATCTTGATATTGGAAAGGAATGGGGTATGTCCGGGCCTGGAAGTGGGTTTCCTCCTTCACACGAATCCGGTGGACATAACCTTTAATTTCTCCAGGGATTGGAGAGAAGATTTGCCGACTTGCCATTAATAGTTGATGCAATTGGGACTGATTCTCGATGGTTTCTAGTGATGATTCTTTGACCTTATCTTTGATGGTGCTTTCATCGATGCTGGCCTCCATACACTGAACTTGGATTCCAGGTAGGACATTGGCTTCATTAAAATCTATCTTCTCTTGCTGGACCATGATTGAATTCGTGGCATAGTCAAGGATACACTTATTTTGGGTCAGAAAATCGGATCCAATTATAACATCATGGACCAATCCTTTTATAACTAGGAAAGTGTGCCCAATGGTTATTTTCCTGAAGATTATTTCTAACCATACTTGGTATGCTTCAGTCTTGGTTCTTTTTCCATCAGCCAGTTTCATCTGGATGGGATGGGATGGTAACCTGGGTATACATCCGCTCCGTTCTTCCATTCGTAGCAACCATCCCTTTGAAATGCAGGAAATCTGACTGCCAGTGTCAATGAGGGCAGGAAGTTCAATGGATCCCACTCCGATGTTTATTATTGGACATGGACCAATAGGAACTCCACAGGTGGGGTCCTCTTCTCGGATAACCATTGACACGGGGTTCATATCCCCTAAGAGGCTTCCTTTTGTTGGAGGATGAGAGTAGTGGGGTTGTGCTAACACAGTTCTTTTGGGTCTCGTATTCCCTCCCATCATATTTTGTTCTGATTGACGGTGGGGATTCCATGGGCCATAGTTGATCGTCATCAAAAATTCCACCATGACTTCCACATCTTTGATCCTGCTGCTGACCATAAGCCGTTGGATAGGTAATGGCATATTCAGTTGGATTGTACAGATGATGTAGGAATCTGAAAACTTGAATGCGGTGAGTGATCTAAATCGGTTTACCAGGTGAATGAAAAATTGCACGCAAGTCTCTTTGATTGCTTCATATTTCTCCTGGCAAATCGTATTTAGAATCACGCTCTGCCGATCCTCACTCCAATAATACTTCAATAATGTGTTACAGTAATTGGCAAAGTCGCTCGGTTTTTTAGTCAACATGCCCCACCAATCTCGTGCATAGCCATATAAGTAATGGCTAGCGATCACAGTCTGTTCGCGACAGTTCATCTTACACAGAGAAAAAAAATCCCGCAAGCTATCCAAGTGTGGGTGAGGATTTTTTCCTACTTCTCCTCGAAATATCTGAATGGTGATTATTTTATCAATCTGGGTTTGAATCCTAAGGTCTGAAATTAATGTACTGCAGGCTGCATCTCTTGTACTATTGTTGATTTGAGAAATTGGTTGATTGCTGTCAAAGGTCTGACAGCTCTGACTTGTAGTTCTGTCCTCTTTCCAGTTTTCTAGGTAGCATTCTTCAATATTAAGTTCGAGAGCAGTTTGGGCTTTTTTTACTTTGACAATTTCATCGAGAAGCAGCCTGTTAAATGTTTTATACTCTTCCTCTTTTCTTCGGGCTTCCTCTTCACACTCTCTTGCCCTCTCTTCGCTTTTCCTATACAATTCCTCTAGATATTTCCGATGGAAATCACCCTGGATCGTTTGCTGGACAGGTCTCATACTTATTGGAGATTCAAGAAATCCAGATGGGTCCAGTTCTTGTTCATCATGGTTGTTCTCCATATTATCAATGGCCTTGGATGATTATCATGATCGATGATGATGATTACTTTTTATTTTATTGCTAACTATTTAATATATCATAAAAAAAAATTATTTTTTTTAACTAATAGGTGTACTTTTAAACAATGTATAGCACTGATAAGAAAATTTTTAAAATGGTTTTACGTTGAGCTTACTAAAACTAATACGGTTAAAAAATACTATTACTATTTTTCCTTGTTTGACTCTCTGCGATTACTATGTTTAATTACAATTTTATTAATGGCTAATAGGCTATCTCCCTCTCGGTTCTGTTGGCCTAATGGCTGCTTTTACATTTATCACTACCCCAACTACTGCCCTCTTACTACTGCTAAAATTTCTTGTTTAAATCTACTGCCAACATATATATTTTTAACTGCCCGTATATATAAAAATCTCTTAAATTCTACCTGTCAAAATATTTCGCTAGCATATATATTTTTAAACTCAAGCAACTTTATTTATATATATATAAACATTCGCTAGATCCGGGTATAATTATTTCGTTCCCTCTTATTTAAGATTTGCAAACATATATATTTATTTACATAATTATTGATCCGATTCACGTCTCATTATTTGGTCTAAGAAAAATTTACACACGTTGAAAAAAACAAATTACATATAAAAGAATTTAGCCTGGTGACAAAATTTATTTTAGAAGTAACTCCGTTTAGTGAAATTACCCTTGGGCGCCATGTCACCAGTTAAAAATATCCATAGACTGTTAGCTTCCCAAAATTAATTTTAAATAATTCCATTTAACTACGGGCACTCGTTAAAACATTCGCATTTTTTTTTTTGATTACAACATTTTATTTTTACATTTCTGAATTCCATACGATAGCCTATTACATATCTAGGTCATTACCGTACAAAATTATTATTATGCTATCTTGCGCATTGAGCTGATAAAACTTTATTTTGATAGAAAATACAATATTTGAAATATTCATAATTGTCACAATATTCACTTGGGACAATATTTAAGTAATTTACGCTATGCGTACATAGCGTGATTTAAGTGAAACAATAAATACAGATAATACAGATGGCTCGTATCGCACTATAGCATGTTTGGACAAGTTCTGATTATATAGGATAAGTAATTGAATGCCCGAGTCAAACAAAATACATGAAATATACACGCAAATAAACTATATAGATAATATAGAGTTTGAAAAGATATTTATATATATCAAAAATATAAAGGATTTGAGTGATTAAATACGAACAAAATACTAAAATTAAGCTACAGGGATGTGGGTGTTTAAATAATTAAGATCTACAGGGATGTGGGTGTTTAAATATTCGAGGCTCCACGTTTGGGCAAGCCATGGACCCGGAAAAAAAAATTTACTATGTAACAGTCAGAATCGTCTATCTCGCTAACACACTGCAGAATTCAAACCCCAGACCCGAAACTGAACATTCTAGGAGGGGTTGCCTTCTAGATATACTAAGTTCGAATCTAAAGCCCAAATTTCACAGCGCCATCTACATGACAATGCATCTGATGCCACTACTAGTATGACCTTTGACCGGTGCCTGGTGGTCAGGGAGAAACAAAAGACTCTATACTAAAAGAAGTTTGGGTGGCTAATTAACGTCTATGGATTTACAAAAGAAATGCAGAAAATATATATATAGACCGAGACAGTGATAGGAATCAATAAAATAAGATATCAAATTTAGTTTTAAATAATTTCACACAATTTATTTATATAAATATATATATATAACGCCACTGTCTGCTTATATGAGACAGGGACGCGTAT
Organism: Epiperipatus broadwayi; assembly: GCA_028023455.1. Taxonomy (NCBI): domain Eukaryota; kingdom Metazoa; phylum Onychophora; class Udeonychophora; order Euonychophora; family Peripatidae; genus Epiperipatus; species Epiperipatus broadwayi. The sequence continues at coordinate 2,636,150 of JAQFVV010012437.1, forward strand.
TAAATAAATTTGGCATTATATGACAAAAAGACTTTAAAACAAAGAGATATATTCTATTCCTCGGGCTAATAGCATTACGATAATGTGCTTGACGAGATAGGAACATGTGCGAGGTGCTTTGAGTAATTATACAAGTTTAAGAAAATATTTGAAATTAAATGTTCTAAAATATTTATTGATTTCGAGAATAGTACGGACTAAAGCTTACTAAGCAAAAAAGTGGGAATGTGATCAAAGCATTTATTTGAGAATAATAATAATAGAGTTACATTGGGAGGTCAGTATTGCTGATAATGAATTTATTAAAGTTGGAGGGTGTGACACGTTTAAGTCACGGATGCTTTGTAAAATAAATATAAAATAAAACAATATTGAAGATCCGGAATAATTACGGAGGGCATCTCGCCGCTAACCCGTAGGAAAGTATTTTGATGAACAGCCGAAACTTAGCGACTGTGTGACGATTGCGTTTAATTCCCAGGGGTGTCATTTGGGACACCCTCTGCCTGGAAACTTGCAATAAGTGGAAAGAACGGCCTTTGCCGTGTAAAGAATCCTTGGAAAAATAAAACAAAGCGGTCTCAACAACCAATTCATTTACCAGCAATACGAGACTAGTGTATATAAAAACATACTAAATGGGTTTTACTCGGATTAAGAGAAATGCCCAATCAAATTCCCCGAAATTCATTTAAAAGGGTCCGCACATTCTCGACGTCAATGATGAACTTTATAATTAAAGTAGAACACGGTAATTAAAATAGGAAAATGCATGCTTGCGGGTTTGAAAAGTAAGTATAGATTTATATACGCAATCATGCATTTGGGGACACATTTAAATCATTGACCTCGCACATACTCTTATAGTAGATTAAAATCAATAACATGTAGATTTTAAACTATGTGATTATATTATATTAAAGAAAAGAATCGCCCTCGAACGAGTGATTTGCAAGATAATAAAATTGGAAAATTATAAATTTAAAATATGCCTTAATAGCGGCGTCTTACTTTCAATAAAGGGAATAGTTCACTCGGTCAAAGACGATTCTGACACATTATCATAATAAAATAAAAGAAAGCTTTATAAATAGAAAATATTAACCCAAGGATAGAGAGCAAAATGTTGAGTATATTTAAACACGTTAAAGAAATACATAATGAAGTTATGTGAAATATAAGGAAAACAATGTTAAATAGCTATAGCATGTTAGTTAGAATCACAAGAGCTCTTGGGTTAATTTAGTTACCTTTGGAGACGCATTTGCAGGTAGATGTTCGGGAGGTTTTATAATTCAGCAGCAAAATCTGGAATGTTCATATTTTTGGCAGCGGCAGCAGCAGTTTCGGGGTTCGTACATGATAACTTCCGATGGTATATGGCAGCATATGACCATCTCGGAGAGAAATAGCCTTCTTGCACTCTACTCTGTCATGTCAAGATTTACAAATTACGCATAGAACTCAGAATGATTTCTCTTAGAAACATTAGAATAAAACTACTAACTGGAGAACAAAAGAAAACCCTACTTTTTATAGTAGAATTTAACAATAGAACTGCCCTGGAGCATTACAAAAATATCGGACTTATCAGCTGTAATTAAATCATCGGAATGTCTAAAGGAATTCAACATTAATTAATTTCTTTTGTTAATTTCCCTGTCGACATTCGAATTACAAACTAGATTTAGTTAAAAATTACTTTTATTAATTAAAGAAAACCTTAAGTGGACATCTGCTGTTTTTAGATAAACTTATAGAACATTAACTAATTAAACTATTGTCCCTGATTTATTTAAACAGAAATATTTGGAATAACTTTTATTAAATTAAGAAAATGATTTTGCTTTTTAAATTGCAATATTTGAATCTATTTACTAAACGAATATTTACTAAATGAATTTTATTTTAAATCAAAATATATTACGACAGTAATATATTTGTAAATAGATTCAAACAAAATAACTTTAACAATTTATAATTTTGATATGTTTTAAAATGGATATCATAGTGTGTGCGCAATTACGACTTATATAACTTACTTTTTAATAAATGTAAATTATGTGAACAAATACATAATTCATAATATTTTATTTTATTTGGGAATAAGTTATATATATATATATAATATGAGCATTGTGCTCATGGTTTAAAATTAGGTGGGATTTTCGGTATATAAGCGTATTGCAGACACACTATGATAGATTGGGGTTCAAACTAAGGTATGAGGGTAGGAAGTAGGTGAGAAAAGGTGAAACGAAGATCTGCAAAGCAGACCTTACTGTTTTAGTAGAGAATAAAAGTTTAAAAGTTTACAAGCATTAGTGAGACAGCAAATCATAATTCTTTTTGAAAATTTTGAAGTCAGTTAAGTAATAATAGAAATAGAATGAAAAAATAGACTGAGAAATGCAATGATTAAGCAAGCTTTAAATAAAATTTGCAAGATTATTCTGTGATTCTTCAATACTGAACAAAGAGTAATGTTTTCATGATAAATAACTTCCTTATAAGGAGAAGAAAATTATTTAATAAAAAAAAAAAAAAAAATCAAATTGAAAATTTTAAATTAGAAGCAAAAAAAATAATAATAATTACAACAAAAATAAAATACAGAGAAATAAATGAATAATAAAAAGGGAAAATAAAATGGATGATTTTGGAAATGGAGATTTGGAAAAGAATATTGCTAAAACATAGATATTTTGAAAACAAGTGGAAAATATTATTTCCTGAAGAAATTAAAGAGGAAAAATTGTACTGGACATAAAAATTAAAGGTAGGCAAGAATGAAGATTTAATGAAAAGAACTGTGGTGGGTGAATAGGAAAAGAGATAACCTTAAAAAAAGAGTGCTCTGAGATTTTTTTAAGACTAAACTAATTTTAGGAGCACTAGAAAAAATAGTCTGGACTGATATTTTTGTGATGTAATTGGTGGTGATGATAATATTTAAAAATTCGAGATTTAAATTTGTGATAAAAAATATTGAAAACGTGATAATTTACAAGCATATTAGCTAATAAACTGATCAATCATTGTTTTTGTACATAATTTAAGTTGAACTTCTAAAAAATTCTACTAACAAATTTGTTTTAAACAATATACATATTTCAAATAAACTTTTTTTTTTTGTCATTAGATAAAATAAATATCAATATATAACAACAAACAACTACTGAAGCATTATTTTTTCTAAATCTTTCTTTATTTGTGGCAGAAAATTTTGTTTAAAAACAAGATTTAATAACAGAACTGCTTGAACACAAAACGAGTTGCATAAGCATAGATATTTAGATAATATAAAGGTCAAAGTTAACACTTTCGTGATCACATCACAAATTTATTTTCATTTTTATTCATTATATTTACGTACACACACATATATTCGCGAATCTAACAAACATAAAAATGCCGGAAGTGATGGGCTAGCAAGACTATACATAACAACATGCTTACATGTCATTATCTCTATGATCTGCGTTCATGTATGGTTTGGTAAAGCGATTTTTTTTTCAGGTTTAAGATTTATTCTTCTTAGACAACTCTTAATACAAATAATCATTCAATATTAGTAGATATCTAGCTGTTTTAACTATAAAGTAAAAACAAAGATCAAAAATCATTCAAAACTCACAAACAAAAAATTGTTAAGCATGGAGAGCAAGCTAAAGGTAAATTATTCTGTTCATAATTAAAATCCAAAAAAATCCTAGATGAGTTATTTAATCATTTTATAATTGAAGAACTCTCATATAAAATTTGGTTATAGTAACAACAAAAATGGAATATTACAAATATGTATAATTCAATTCATACATAGAAGAACTAATTAAGATTACTTTTATAATAATAAATTCTCATTAAATCCACATAGTTACCTCAACCATCGACATTCTGAAGTTAGTACTTTCAAGCATAGTCACTTTGATAATAGAAAATTGTAAAACTTTTCACACACACACACACGCATATATATATATATATATATATAGCTTGCTAAAAGCTTAATAAATGTCACTAGTGTCAATGATTTTTATATCTTATGCCTACCAAGAACACAGGAAGAATCAAATGTTTACTAAATCCAAAAACAGAAGATCCCAGTATATAAATTTTTCTGTCTTATATAAAAAAGTTTTGTCAGTGATACCATGACCTAGAGTTTTGTTCAAGATCTTGTTGATGTGCCTAGCTAGTATATTTTAGATATTTTAAAACCTGATAAAATATTTATTTCCTTTATAATTGATCACGTGGCTATATAAAATTTATACATCTTCAGTATTCATCACAACCAAAGGATGGTAAGATTTTATCTTATTTAGTTTTATTGAATACATCTTACCTAGAGACTGTATAATAGCAAGTGAAATTATTGAAGGTGAGATCTTGACTAAACCTATAGGAAGTCATATTAAAATTTCTAATTTACTAATAATTTTGCTGTATTTTTAAATTGTAACTCACAACTTTTCTTTATGTTTTAATTATTAATTTTTGCTTCTCTATCTTTATTATCATCATTTGCATATTTCAGAATATTTATTTTATGCAGTGAGAGTAATAATAACTTTATTAAAATTATATTACCGATCTTCAGATAACATGAAAGCAAATGAATATTTTATTTATTTTAATGATAAGATTATTTTATAGAGCTGCTATAAGGATCACTTTATTTTATTTCATTTATTTTGATTAAAGTTATATCACTTTTTATTCATTTTGAATTAAGATCTTAAGATTGGTGATGTGATATGTTGGGTAGCAACAAAATCCCTTTTCTACTCATAATATCATGAATGTTATCCTAATGTGTTATAGTTATTTTAATGTAAGAGTTTTTCATGTTTAACTCTAATTCTAAATGTAGCAACTGTTTGATTCAATAAGATATAATTTTAAAGGGAAGGTCATGCTTATTGTTATTATTTGTCACTAGGATAACATTCATGGTTGGTTTGAAGTAGTCAAAAGAAGAATAGGATTATTAATTATCAAAATAACCCTAAGGTTTCTTTATAAAAAGGAAAAGTTGTTTTAAAAAAGAATTGCTGTGCTTAAGATTAAAAATTATTTTAAAAAAGAATTATGTGGCATAATAACCTTGAGATATTTTAATAAAGAATACCTATACCTTAGATCTAATCATAAAGAAGAAGAATTATGATTATAAGATATGGTTGTATCTTAGAAGATGTGTCAGATAAAGAGTACTGAAAGTAACCTAATCCTTTTAATGTCATATGCTGCATAAAATTTTAAAAGGTATATTGTGTTTTAAAGAGAGAATATGAGAACTCTCCTCATCTATTTCTCTTATAGCAGCATATATACATCAAAGCCAGTCTATGTATTCTTGAGCTGCTGCTTCTTATTATTATTAGCTATTGCAATAACCCTGAATTTATATATTTTGTTGTATTGGTGGATGTTTATCGGCTTGTTTGGCAGAATTTCCACCATCTCTCTCATCTACTACTATTTAAGGTTACAATATATATATATATATATATATATATATATATATATATATATATTGTAAAAATATATTTTATATATATATATATATATATATATATATATATAACCATTAGAAATCAGTCAACACTTAGACAATCCCAATATAGATAACAATTAACAATCTCAAACTGCTGTCAAGGCAACATCCTTTTATATGTGCATGTGTGTATTGAAAATATTCAATATAGGGTCTATAGAATCCAATATAAAATTCATAAATAAATATGTATAAATGATAAAAATATTGCAGTAATCATAGTGATATTTTTATAAAAAATTTAATTTAAAATAGATTGAAATAGGGATGAACAATTTGAAGAGGAAGAGATTTTGTGAAAAAATAATTATAAAATGAATAAATATATATATTCAAAATTATTTGACAAGGAATTTAGCATAAAATATAGTGAATGTTGATAAATTAATTTTCACATATAATATTTAATATCCTTAAAAGTTACTTAAATATATAAAAATTATATATTTGAAATATAGAATCTTATAGAATATTTCACAAGACATATCTTAGTATGATAAGAAAAATTAAGAAAGGAATGAATAATGTTAATGAGTATTATTACATCGATTAAGAAGAGAAAAAAAAAGAGAACAAACATTTTATTATATTTATATAATTCCCATTATCTTTATTAAAATATGTTTAACTTTTATTATATTATTTACAATTTAATGAAATAAAATGAAAACTGAAAATAATTTTATTTGTTCAATAATGAAAATTTAAAGTCAAATCTTCTTCCCCTTACATATTTGTATACCAAAATATCTAGGAATTTCACCATATTCCATTCATGGAAACCAGAATTGGTAATTTATCAACGTTCAAAAGGAAAATTAAAAATAATGAGGATATCCTATTTATTAATATTGTATGTGGAAAACTATAATCTTCAGTCTATATAAAAAAAAAAGAATATCATTGTTAAATTGAATGAAATCAAATGAACAAAGCTCATTCTGGTACTCTTATTAAAAACAAAAATCAATTATGAAGTTATTATGTTAAAAGATAAGGTCATCTGTATATGTAAGTTGACTTCAAGTATTTCACAACTCATATTTATATAAAAATAATTTCAAATGTATATTCAAGTTAAAGATAGCCTTCTAAATGAATCTAATATCGTGTACTATCATTTCAAATCAAGTGAAATAATAGACAATTATAAACTTTTCAGATTTTCTATTTTGGAACAATTTTTTGTTATTATTGCTATTATTATTGTTTAGTAACAATAGTTTTAAAATTAAATTACTTATAAAAGACTTCTGGAGATTAGAGCAGACAGATTTCATTGCTATTGATTTTGGATCTATAATAGCTAAAACAAAATGTTAAATTAAAATTGTATATGTATTATGTTTTTAAACATTCATTATATTAAATATAATTCAGAATTATATAAATATTGAATTGCAAGATGTATTGTTATAAATTTTGTGTTTTGTCTAGTAGTATTCAATTAGTATGCACAAATTATGAAATATTCCTATAAATAAGTATAATTAATGAAATATGACAATTTATTCATTCATTTATCAATTTACATTATATAATAAAAAGACATGGATACAGTAACTTACATGACAATCCATATATATATATATATATGTGTGTGTGTGTGATTCATTAGCTACAATATGGAAACATTTAGAATATGATGATGATTATCAAGCCAACACTATTATGGGGTCATATTATTCTATTATTATTTTGCAGTGCTGGATTATACACAGAAGCTAGGATACACTTACTTATTTTGTTTGCACAATACATCTATTGTTAAATCACATTCAGTAAACTACTTATTTAGATAAATATTCTTTATGTATGGAGAACTGAGTTATCATTGGCATCAATTTCAATTATCATTGATCCACTGTAGGATAAAGGTCTCTCAAAGTTTAATCTAATTTCTCTAATCTTTAACCTTCCTTCTCTAAAACAAACAAGCAAAAATCTGTACTTTATCCATCCATTTCAAATGTGGTCTATTTATTAGTCTTTTACAATCTATTGGGCCCCAGTTTAAGTTTTAATGATTATCTATTATTATATCATTTAGCAATGTGTCTATCCCAGTTCCAGTTCAGTTTTTTAATTCTTTCATTAAAGTCAGTGATATCTGTTTGTTCTCTCACATATATATTTCATTTTTAATTTCTTCTTGTTACTCCTAACATACATCTTTTCATATTACTGGGAGTGGCATAAAAGTTCCTATAGTGCCATTCTGTTAAGTTTCAGATCCATAAGTAAAAATCAGTAAATAAGTCGATTAAAAACCTTCTTTTTTAGATATATTTCCTATTAATGTTATTTCTACCAAAATGTCTCCATCCAAATTTAATTCTTTGATTAATTTATTCAGTACGTTTTTATCTGTATTAATATTTTGATTAAAGTATATGTAGTCATTAATTTTTCTTAATTCACAATTATCATTTTTTATTTTCTTCTTCTGACAAAATCCACTGACTCTTCATTCATAATTATCAATCTTTATTTTCTTCGTTTGACAAAATCCATTGAATATTACTGTAGTTTTTTTTAGCATTTATCTTAAATTCTTTTTTATTTTCATCCGATAACTTGAGGCATCATTTGCAAAATCTGAATGACTTAAATAATGTCCATATACTTTTATTCATTTAGCTTCATATTTTAATACACAAAATACTTGTAAAACGGAGAACCACCCTTTCATATACCCTTTTCATTGCTTTTACATTTTGATAAATATTCTTCAGAGTATAGCAATATTTTATTCTATTTCTTAATGATTTAATCACTATAAAATGCTTATAAAATCGTATGACTTCTCATAATCTACAAATTTAAATCATTTTGATAACTTATATTTATTGGTCTCTTCTGTACTGGATAAATTCATCGTACTAAAATCACTTTTAAGTCTAGTGTGTAGTGTAGTGTGTTTGTTCTTTTATTTAAAACACAAAGATTACTGTAGATGAATTGTAATTGTCTTGCTGAAGACTTTGTGTAAAACTGAGAGAAGACTGATAGAACTATAATTCCTAATATCTTTTTTTTTTGTTTATCAATTTTTTTAAATATATTTCTATGGCATTTTTCCAATCATCTGTTACATCTTTATCATTTAGACATTTAGAATATAACTTCATCCGCAATTTTTCTAATTTTTACTTGCTTCTTTTAAGATATTGATTATAATTCCATCATTTCTTGCATATTTTTTCTTCATACATTTAATTGCAGAACTCACTACTTCTTTTAAATTGCTCAGCAATTTAGCACATGTAATAACTATAGGGAATACTTTGTTTTATTGTTCTTTACTACTATATAATTCTTCTTGTAAGTATTTCACACATTTTATGATGCTCTCTCTTTTTTTAATAGTTCCATGTTTTTATTTCAGAAGTAACTTTCCTTTCAATACAAAAAAAATTGTTTTACACTTGTGAGATGTATTTTCTTCTTCAGCTTTTTTTTGCCAATTGATAAATATAATTTATTATGTTGTTATTAACTCTTTTTCACACCAATTTACAAAAGTCTAGATATTCTCTTTTTGATGGATTATTTAAAAAAATGTTCATATTTTTTTTATACCTTGACTTATCTCAATAAAAATTTGCTGGTAAAACATTGCTTTTTTCTATCAGTTATCTTTGTTGCAGTTCTTAATAGTGCATCAGTTATCTTCTTATTAATTTCCTTCAAGATCCTTTTTAAAATCTACTAATATTTTAAAGTGATTTGTATGTGCTAATTTAAATTTATTGGAGTGTTTTTGAAAGTTAGAAATCTCAATACCTAATTATATTTTTTTAATTTCATTTCTATAATTTTACATTATCATGTATTTTATATCTCATTAATTGATAATCATTTTCTGTGCTAAATCTATTAATCTTGAAATATGTATTTTTCTCTTAGTCAAAATATAATCCAATAATGATGTATTTTCATTTGAATGCTTCCAGGTCCATTTAGCTTTATTTAAAAAAAAAGAATTTATAATATATAACTTTTCTTTTCTGCATCTCCACAAGTATGTGCTATCATTCATGTCTATCACTATAAATGTTTTTTATCATCTTTCTATCATTTTCCAATTGTAACATTAAAATCTTTCAAAACAATTTTAAAATGTTGTTTGGTGTGGTCAAAAATATTTTGTTAATCCTTATACATATCCTCTAATTCTTTGCCACAGTGAGAATTTGTTGGTACATAAACCTAAATTGTCTGCATTTGGTATCTTCCATTAATTTGCACAACTAATCTTTACACTCTGTATGTTATTACATCAATTTCTACAATGTTGCTCATTCACCTTTTTATAATAAGTTCCTTTCCACTTATGCTTCCAAAATTGGTGCTTTGCAGTAAAGGATATGTTGCCAACTTTTTAAACCAACTTTCTTTCACCTTTTCTTTGATCTTCCCAAAGTTCAACAACGTTCTATTTAATATTAGATAGTTCTTTCAAATCAGATAATCTTCCTTCATTTAAGAGTGATCTGCAGGCGTAGATACTTAAATAGAAAATTATAATTGAATGGTAGCTTCACTCTGCAATATACTAATGCACATATTTTGATTAAAAGTGTAAAGTTCTCTTCTGTATTATATTAGTTAAAATGAACTATTGCCTAAAGTTATTTAAGGCAGTAATAGAATGTCAAATTATGGAGTGTAAGGACCTCATAATTTTAGTTCTATCACTTCTGGCTATCAAACCTTCTATGAATCATTGAGAAATAAAGCTATTTGATTAGTTATTTATTTAATCATTCTATAAATGCAAAGAAATAATCCTAACTGGAGTTCATGTATTGCTCACTTACAGTTAACAGAGTTATTTATTGATTAACATACAAAAAATATTAAGTATTGATATCCACCACAGATATATACATATTTTGTTGCAAATAATTATATTATGTATACTCTGCTGTAAAATAACCATACACTGTGGCAACTTAACAATTTTAAAATTGATCTGTTTTAATTATTAAAAATAAATTGTAGACAAAAATATTTTTTTGTTGGAAATTATTTTCCAATATTATACAATTTGAAGTATGCAAATGAACCATTTTTTGAAAAATATGACTTGTCACACAAACACTTAATGAATGTATGAAATATTATTTAATAATATTATCACATACATTTGTTTACAATATTTTCCTTTTAATGATTAATGATGTTTTATTTTATTATCATTCTTAAGAGATATTGAAAAATAAATTGAATATCATAGCAATAATGAAAAAATATAAAATATTAAATAATTTAAAAACAATATATATAATAAATAATAATTTTTATAGTCATCTTTGCATTATACAATTATATATTCTACAGTTTAAAATATCAGAATACAGATTACATCCTAATTAATGTAATGGGAGGGTTTATATCCTATATTTAATAAAGTTATTAAAATAGGCAAAACTCTCCAAGATGACTATAAAGTTATTAATAGTTTGCTGTATTTATTCATTTGTTTATATATAACTTGGTCATAAGTTATTTTGTACAAAATCAATGTTATAAATACAAGCTTATTAAATTAGATCATGTGACATCTGACTTGATTTTTTTTTTTTGTAAAATCAATGTTTATTTTCGCTTTTTAATATTTATGCACTATACAACAGAAATATTGTGCAAAATTCTCATTATTATAAATATGTCATCACATAAGCAACAAATAACTATGGTACAGTTTTTTTATATTAAAATTTAATATTAACATCATATTGTTAAAATTCAAATCCTCACTTAAATCTTTGAATAATTGGATTAGAATAAAATTTGTAAAATTTGAATTTATGAAACACATGGATAGACTAAAAAAGGTAATTGAATCACTAACTGAGTATTTATTGCCATTAACAAATATTATGTATAAATATTGAATTTCCTATATATTTATTATGAAAACAGATAAAAGAGAAATTGAATACTATAATCATTTAATGGTGACTGTAATTTATATATTTATAAATATTTACACATACTCCATATAACATTATATATATTTATTAGTCAATATTCTTCTTAATATTCATATAATAATTTATTCTCAATATGTTTCTATACTTGTTTTATTAAAAATATATACCTTATATCCAAAATATATTTTTAAAATGAGTTAAAAGAAGTATTTTATTTTTTGATTATTGTTGGCATAAACTATCATAAATAAATAAAAAATTATATATTTTAAATTTTTTGAGGAATATAATAAAATATTTCTCAAAAATTCAGTTTTAAAATACATTTATTAAAATTTGCAATTCATAAACAAATATAAAATTAATAACCTTGAAAATGTTTAAATTATTTAAAATAAATTTTATTTTATAACAATGAATATATTTTATTAAGTTTATAGCATTCTGTTGTATATTTCCTTTACAGAAACATAGAATATTTTATTTTTTCACAAAGAAAATTGAAATTAATTGTAACTTCAACCAAATGGGAAAATAATCTAATAAAGATCCTTAATTAAAAATAATAAAAAAAATTAAATAATACTATTTTCAAATCTGAAATATTTTATATAATCAACTACCTTTAAAATTAACTTTGCCCAATCAAGACCCATAAAAATGTTTTACCAAACATGCTTAAAAACAGTTTAAAAAATTAAATCCCTTTAATGCTGCTTCATCTCTAATTCAATTTTTCTATCAACTTATTAATAATGTTACATTAAAAAAAAAATTAAACTTTAAAAAACATTTTAATGTCAAGAAATTTTAGGCCACTAATCACAGTTTACATATGAGATGGTATAGCAAAATAAATTATATTATTTTGTATAGTGATTCCAACTGAGCAACAAGCAAAAAAAAATTGATGTACACAGAAAGAATTATGTCTGTTTTTTGTTCAGAGAGGATGGAAAGTGAGGGATGATAAACCAATTTCATGTTAATGCATATTGTTTAATTTACTGTAATCTCTAATTTAGATTTATGCACTTAATTAATACATGATATATATGTAATCAAATAAATAATTGGAGAATTTTGATATAAAAATTACAAAAAAAATCCAATGGTGATATTGCTAACTAATCATTACTTAAAGGTGACAGCCCCAAACTGAATCACCTGCTCTAATAAGTAATAATAGCCTTTGTTGACTACTAGGGCAAGTGCTTCAACTTGGGATTGTCAATTTTAATTGGTAATTAGTTAGTACTACCACAGCTAGACATTTCTTCAGTTAGTATATGAATTTTCTTATTTAATTCTTTGTTTGCATCTTATATTTGACACACACACACATACATACATATATGTAAAAAGAGCGAAGCAGAAGCTTTTTTTAATTAATAAAACCAGAATAAAATTGTTTATACTGATTACTTCTTAGAAGTGTTTCATTTACATGCAAACATTCAATAGAACAAATTCCATTATAAAATTCTGTTCATTTATGACCTTAATAAATATTCTATGGGCTTTAAAGCACTAGAGTGATAAGTTCAAAAGATAAGAATCCATAAATAACTGTTCAATCTACTTTAGCTGATTAAAAAACTTATGACACCCAAAACAACAAACCTTCTGAATATTCTCTAAATAAAGATAAAAAACTAACATTTTTTCTAGTCTTTAAATAAAAAGCTTATAAATCTTTTACTAATAAAAGTAAGTTATACATCTAATCTGTATTAAAAAAATCTCTAGCACTTTTTTGCATAATAATATTAATAGTTATACAATTTACCAAATGTTGAAGATGTTATTAATTTCGAAATAAAGCCAGCACTACTTCTAATAGTTTTTCTACCATCATTAATTACTATACATTTTATTTCAGCTATTTCAGAATATTTTGTATTATTTTTTTTCCAGATTAAATCTTGTCAAAGATGTTTAAATATCAATGTGATCATTAAAAAAAACATTGCAAGTTTTAATGCATTTTGTATTTACATCAATTAGAAAAAAATCCGAAATTCTTAAAAAAACAACTTTTAAAAAAATGGATTCAGTATAATGAGTGAGTACAGATAATGGCAGTTGGAGAGTGGCAGAAGGAATTCCCCAATTTTATATTTTTTTAAAAAATACACTTCTAAGATACTCAACATATTATAGGTTATGCAATATATTAAATAATATTAAGATAATTTAACAAAAGTACACATTTTAATAATATATAAATGTTAAAAAATAATATTCACAGAACAATTAATTCTGAATACATTATTATTTTAATTCACAAATCAGATACCAAAGAATAATTCAAATAAACTTGAAAATAATGCCTACTTTCATGAATCAAGGTCACTGTTATTATAGTAGTGTATTAATAACTTTAAACAATACAATATGATGTGATGTACTGTGGCTTCTCTTTTATCGAAGTCAGAAATCTCTCAGCCACTATGCCTAAAGCCTGTTAGCCACCTTTCCATCCCATTCCACTCTCCACCTTTTTTCCATATTCTTCTCTATCCTGTTCCAACCCATTTCCACAACATTATCTTTGTCCACTCTATGGTCTTTATATCTAAATCCCTCTTAGCTTTTTCCAAATCCAGCATAAAAACAAAAAATCCAATTTCACTTTGTTTATATTTAGTCTTCCATGACTATTATTTGTATCCTTCTGTTGGTAAGCATTTACATTTGATTAGCAGATGCCTAATATTTTCCATACCTTCCTTACCTAACTTGCAGAGCAAATTACCCACATTTCTCCATTTAAGTGTATATTCTCTTGTTGCTAACAATCCTGTTCAAGCCTTAAACAGTAAACTAACTTTCCTTGCTGTTACTACAAATTAACTCTCACTCAATATTCTGTTTACTTCTATATATATTTAAACTCTTTTTCTTTCCATACTTGTTCTCCATCTCTCCAATTCCCTATTTTTTTATAAATATATCTATTTTTCCATCCCATTCTTTGTTAATAAGTGCCATGCAGTGCAAGTCATAGTAATTAATATATTCTAGAATGGTAATCATATGATGTTTTAGTGGTTTTATACTAATCCTGACCATAGGATGATGGTAATTATGATTATTAAAAAAACAGACACCAAAAGGTATATACTGAACTGGGTTCAGATTTGTAATAGTATACAAGTAAATTAGCTTGGATTAAAAAACATTATTGTTTTTGTCTTGGGCTCATAGTTTTATAGTTATCTAAGTAGATAAAGAGTGGCTTTTGTAGGATTGCATTAGATCCAAAGATCTAGATGCAGTACTCTCAGATCCAAAGCTCCACGCTGATAAAACTACAAGATATAAACTAGGTTGAGAATACTGAATGAATAAGCATTAGATAGAGATTTAATTAATAAATCTTCTAACGTCCATTGATTATTATGACTTGCTACTGTTTTAACAGTTTGTGTAAGCATAGGAAATGATAATCACGTGATATTTATTCTAAGAATAAGTTCATATTTGATAGTCATAATTTATTTACTGGTTGGTTAAAATTATTAGAGAAGAAAATATGTTTTATACTGGATATGCTTAAAAAGCAAGATTTTTATAAATGTATTTTTCTATTACTTATTTATGAATCTGAAATTTGAACACTTAATACAAAAGCAACACATAAAAACTATTATGTTGTGATTGACAAAAAGAGATAAAAATATGGATGAAAAAACTAATAGGTATCATTGATATCACTGACAAAAATTAAGAGATTGAAATATAGTTGAGTACGTCATTGAGAGAAATGGCATAGATGACCAACTAAAATTTAAACTGAGTTCCAGGCCTAAATAAAGACCAAGTAGTATGGACAAAAAAAGTTATAGTTTGAAGAAGCTGAACTAACTTTATATTACTCCAATAGTTGAAAATTATAATTATAATGAGCTAATATATAAATGCTGGGATATCTCATTAGAATTTGAGGATAGTTTTAAAATTGTAATGCTGAATAAATTGGTGTGAATCTAATAAGCAGCATCAAACACCATTACGGCAAATGAAAAGAACTGACTTCAAACAGAGACACATTAAGTATTAGGCATATATATATAGGCAAGATACACGTATTTAAATATTATATATATGTAAGAAAAGTATAATTTATTCTATCCAGTTTCATCTCGTTCGTTAGACAGTAGTAAACTTGTCTTTCATTTTACGCAGCGCAGTTAAATTTCCTTATTTCAAAGCATTTCCTTTAGTGCTGATTGTATGTCTATTTTCACAAACTTTTTTTAAATATTGAATTCCAAGAACCTTTCCTTTTCAATATCAGCAATCAACGAGTTAATTTGTGACAACCATAACAAACGCGTTTTAACAAACCAAATGTAAATTTATTTATTACAAGAAACGCTTCTAAATTTTGATGTTTTCATATTAGAATTTTGTATTTATTTATAAATGTATTCATGCATTATGAAAAAAAAAATCTTATTTAATTCACATCATCTTAACAAAATATATATATACGAAAATTTAATTTTAATAATAGACATGAAATTATCTTAAAATGCTTAGTGACCTTTTTAAAACTTTACGGATCTATTTATTTTTTATTTTTATGAATCAAAAATTATTTTTAAACTAAAATTATTACAATAATAATCAAATGGTTAGCGATTTAAAAGGTTTGTGTGATGTTTGGCCGGTCGAAATTTGATCAGCATCTATACCGCTCAATAATTGTGCTAAAATTGCACTTCAACATAATGGTAAAGTGTCCAATTTAAGAGCTAAACTAAATCGATCACTTCTAAAGTTCTAATCATGTGACTTACAGAGCAACTTCATTACAATCATATTTTACCAATAGAATGTTTCTTTTTATTTTTTTAAAAAGCGTAGTTTTAAAAATGTAACTCCTTATATTTGCAAATATATTCAATCTCAAGAAAGACTTAAAGTATAAAAATACAACATTGAACTTGGTTTAATACATGACTATTTAATACTATCTCAAAAATTGGTGTGAAAAAAATCCCAGAAATATTAGTACAGAGTTGGTTTGATCACTTTTGTCACAGGAAACAAGCTTTAATTAACTGTTTCGCTTAAAATTATTTAAAAAGGTTTTGCAGGGCAAATCCAGTCTAAATAAAATTATTTTCAAGATACTTAGAAATTTTATCTCGGCTTTCCTATAGTCAATCTAATTAACTATCCAATAAAAAATTAGTAAATGAGAATCTAAATATGCACAGTCAAAAGCTAAAGCAAAAATTGATAATAGTTCAAACCCTCTT
Organism: Epiperipatus broadwayi; assembly: GCA_028023455.1. NCBI lineage: Eukaryota > Metazoa > Onychophora > Udeonychophora > Euonychophora > Peripatidae > Epiperipatus > Epiperipatus broadwayi. Next base: position 2,652,928 of record JAQFVV010012437.1, read on the forward strand.
CGCCAACAATGGTCAAAATAGGTAAGTATTGCCTTTTTCTTTACTGTTCCTCTATGCAGTGAGTTACTTATTGTAAAATACTTTTTCTACTTTATTAAATTGTCTCTTTCAGAAGGCTAATTATATTGCAACAAAATAATTTTTAATTAAGACAATATATAAGGAAACGAAAGAACAGGGAAGTATTTAAAAATAATCCATTAAAAATTGAATTTCTGGAATTCTATAAAATAGTATTTAAAAAAATTAATAATGATGTAAAAAATATTGACGAAGCTGTAAAAAAAAATAAAAGTCTCAATAATATAAAATACCACTTTAATATTGGAAGGAAAATTGTTTCAGCAATAAGAAGATGGATCAACTATTAAAAAGAGGAATATAAATGCAAAAAGAAGTTCTATAAAAAAATATATTGAAAGTAATAAAAGACATGCCACTTGAACTGCTAAATATTCTAAAGGAATAAATAAGACATTCAATTAAATCTATGAATAAAAGAAACTCTCCAAGAAATGGTGCAATTATTATTGAATACTTAAAAGAAGAGATGAATATATATATATATATATATTTTGGGCAAAACTATATACTAAATATTAAATAGAAGAGATGAATATATATATATATATATATTTTGGGCAAAACTATATACTAAATATCCAAATGCCAGAGATTCATTTGTTATTGTTTAGCATATGGATTTTTTTAATGATAACTGAACTATTAATAAAATGTCATAAAGGAAACTGCAGAGATTCCAATAAGGAAATAAATTCATCAGTCATTTTATTAAGTTCTTCAATCTTTCCACTGTTGCCAAAGATTTTGCAATTGTTAACTATAAAAAATTGGTGGCTAATAAATTCCATTTATGAAGCATATAAGCATACCAACCATAGATTGGATTGCCTTGAGTCTGTTGATGAGTATCTAAAACCATCAAATCCAGCTGGTTTTATTGTTAGTGGAAAAAAAAGATTTGATCTTAAGTATTCTATTTTATGCACTATAATTCTTCAATAATAATTTATTGGCTGAACATCCAAAAAGAGAATTTTGATTTGAAATAAGTCTTAAGTGGTGAAATAATATCTTGGGTTACTGGAAAAATATGATCTGGTCAACAGCTTATACATTTTCTGTTAGACTTCTTCTAATATCTGACATAGGAATATATAAAAAACTAGAAACCAATGTGAAGGAATAGACTTAAATGTATCAGTAATATTTCTTATGATACTATTTAATTGGGTATACAGAATTTTAGTGTGGAAACTTTTTCTCCAAGCAGAGACATAGTATTCACCAGAAGATTCAACTAGTGTTAAAGAAGTTGTTTGTAAAGAATTTGCATCACAATGCCAAACAATGCCAGATAATTTTTCAAAAAAATTATTTCTGAAAATTAATTTTGATATAACTTTTGCTATATGAGGAAAGTAAATCAAAATTCAAGGTTACTCCTAAATATCATAGGGTAGAATTATATTTGTGTCATTTATTGCAAAAGGTTATTTTCAGATTACAAGATGATTCCTTGCTGTTTAGATGAAAACTTAAGCATATTGTTTCCATTGGATTAGGAATAAACCTCCAGTCTTTAAAAATATTTTCAATTTTTTTATATTCTTATTGACTTTTCTATTGCAGCAAATGATTTTTTTTGAGAAATCAAAACAATATCATTAGCATAAAATGAATTTCTAAAAAATTTGCTGTGTGGAAGATTAGTGATGAATATATTAAATTAAAAGAATGGAACCCTCTGTAAAACCATTTTGCAAAATTTTGTATATGCTATGATTATCATTCAATGCTACTTGTATTTTCCTATAGCATACCATTCTGCCAAGTAAATGGATGGTTTCATGTATTTAAGTAATTTTAGAAACTTTTAGAATAAGATCACTTTTCCAAACAGAATCATAAATTGGAGTTAGATCAATAAAAGTTGCCACCAGTTTTTAATTTATTTTGAAAGCCATTTTCAGTATGAATAAATCAAATCTACTCTACATGTTGCAAATTTGTATCTATTGGGAAAATTTATGTTAATATGACTTTTTCAAAAAGCTTGTAGAAAAAAACATAAGAATAATATTGGACGATATTTTTTTGCATTACTGATAAGTTTATTTGATTTTAACACTGCTATAGTTTTGTTTATAGCCAATGTTTTAGGGAAGTTTCAGCATGAATAATATTACTCAATACTTTTGCCAACTATATTTTGGTTTTAGATACTAATTTATTAGAAACTCTAAAAATATGCTATCTGCTCCTGGGTCTTCTTTGGTTTAACACAATCATGGACAACAGGTTCATAAACATCTACAGATTTTCTCAGATTGACATCAGTGAAACATTATCACAAAAATGTTTTATTTCCAATCTAATGGTGCTTTCTGTTATTTTATTTATTTTGTGTTTAGAAGGGTGACATATAAGATTGGAAACTTCATTTACAGTAACAGTAAGTGCTTTTTTTAAAAGAAGTACTTTTACATTCTCCAAGTTTTTGTAAAAGTGATTATGCACTTTAACTAGATATTGTAAAATTTGTCTTATCTACTGTTGTTTTTCTACTTTTTTCTTCTGGAATCATCTAATGATTTTATAACTTTGACAGAAATTGCCAAATCATTGGTAGACATAATTTGGCTATAAAGATGACTGCTGTTTTTGTTTCAATGTAAAATGAATTTCTTTCAATATTCTTGAGGGATGGACTTTTTGGAAAATGCTATTATAAGTTTGTTAAATTTGTCATAGTAAAAAACCAAACTAAAGAGATTCTTTTAATATTCTTTTCAACATATCCAGTATAAATTCATTTTCCTTAATTTCAATATTGGAACTGTAATTTTAAATTATAGAAGTGTGAATTGCAAGGGAGATTAAATGAGGTTTATGCTGACAATGGGAGAAATGTTACAATATCAATAGTTCAGCTAGTAATAGTAGGCAGTTTTTTTTTTTGAAAAACACAATTTAGAAATTGTTTATTCCCCATTTTTTTAAATAGATTGTTACTACTTGCTTGGTATAATAAAGGAAACACATTATCTAAATGTTGATAACTCACTTAATCCTCATTTACATATTCTAAAGATTACTATGAGAATTGAAATCTTGTATAAATAATGAAAGTCAATGAATATCTGAAAAAGAGAGTAAAGCTAGTTTGAATTGAAAAGTTTGTAAACATTCCATCTTCAATTTGCTTTAAAAGAGAGTTTTGAAACAAATGTGGTCATACTACATTTAAAATGAATCCTAATAATAACCAAAGTAAATCCAGAAAATTTAAAAAAGATATGCATTATTAAAGAAAATGATGAGTCTCCTGCAGTACAGTTATATCAACATTTTGCTGCTCAATTATTTACTGAGAATATCCATTTTTGATTATGATGTCTTTTCAATGGAGCAGTTTTATTTTGTTCTCTAACTGAAGAGAATATCATTCTGAAGAAGATACAGTTAATATTTGAGGTGCATCATGATTGCCAACACCATGTAATCATTTTTCATTTGAATTTCTGGTTAAAGCTAACAAATACTAAAATGATAAAGATAGAGATGACTGAAAGAATGCAGTAATAATATTGATATTTAAAAAAGATGATAAAGAAGATATCAAACTGGATGTAAAAGTTATTTTAACATAAACCACTTACAAATATTAAATTTAATTATAGAAAAAACTGGGTTGTCATTATCTTTGGATTTATAGATTATAAAATGGTTTTCCACAATAAATAAAGCATTGGACATATAAAAAGATATATCCGGATACTATCATATTCTGAAGTTTATTGCTCAAAATCAACCACTAATAATTAGATTATGTGGTCATACTAAAATAAATTTTGGTGGGATATATAATAGAACAAGTCAATGTCTTTGAAAACATTTTAAAGCAATTTTATAAGAAGTATTTTGTGGATTAAAGTATAAAAGCAAAATAAATGATTTTTAATTCCATATATTATTTAATCTTAAACAGCTACAGTGATAAGTGGGACTGGGTTAAATTTTTAAATGCCTTAATTACATGTTATTTTTTAAATTGAACAGGTGTATATTTCAGTATCTTCAAAAGTATATCTCTACTTTGCAAAAATGAAATTAGTTTGAATTTATTTTACAAAGTATAGATATTTTGCTTTACTTTTTAGGTTTACTGATATCTCATATCATTTGTAGCATAAATGGCTGTAATTTTTTTGTCTTTTTCAAAGGATCATTATTTTTATCTACTTTTTAAAGACAAATATTACAAACTTATTGTAACTAATGCTTACAGTAATAAAAAGAAAATTTATTTCATTATAATAACTGATTGTAAGAAAGCAATCTATTGAATCAAGTTAAAGAAAAGTACCATTATTTCTCAATTTTTGTGATTTTATGCATATACTTTTTAAATTTTTATACATATATTTTATTATTTATGTTCAATAATGCTTATAATAAAAAATACTCTTCTTAGGAGTGTGAGATACCATTTATAGCATTTATGTGACAATTTTTCACTGCAGACATTGTAAGTTATGTCATCTAGATCTTTTAGTTGACATGGTTGTTTTTCAAATAATATTTTAGAATTTCAGGAAATATTACAAGGATTATTACTTTAAAGCAAGAAAATAGTACTAAAGATAAATGCTAAGTTTAAAATAACATTCAACAGATTTTCTTAGAATAAAATAAAAGATTGATAATCATGAATTAGAAGTTAATTACTACAAATATCTTGATCAAACAATTAATGCAGATAAAAAACTAATCAATGAAATTAATCATAGAATTAAACTTGAAGTACTTTTGCCAGAAATAATTTAATATTAAAAGAAAATATGTTTATGTATTTGAAAATGAAGATTTGTAATGGATGCATTTACTTATTCTTACATATGGAACTTAAACTTGGATACTTATTAGAAGAGCAATGCAAAAACTTTAAATCATTCAGAAAGTAAGAAAGGTTATACATTGGGAGTAACAAACATCTAACAAAAATGAAATATGTGATTGAGGACAAACAAATATCAGAGACTTTGTGAAAGAACCAAAAGACTGAAATAAATCCAGACTGAATATACTTCTAGAAAGTAATAAAAATATGTGGTTGTAAGTTCCAAAGTGAATTTCAAGAGATTGCAAAAAATCTAGAAAGAGTCCACAAGTGAGATAAATGGATGAAATAGGAGCTTGCTAGTATAATGTAGAGAAGAAAATCTATGGATAAGAAAAAGTGGATAAAATTTGAAAAACCTTCATCCTGATTGAATAAATAATGGTTACAATTGATACTGATCAATATTAATATTATATCTACTAATTCTTATAATATTTAACTATTTTTCTTTTATTTTATTTATCATCTTAATTTTAAAAAAAATCACTATATCTTCTCAAATATCTATTTTTAAATCAGGATGTTTTCAATTACTTGTTTTAATCAAATAATCTTAAACATAGCAAATATATTTTTAATTTAAATACGAAAGAAATTACTTCTGCTTTAAAATTTAGTTTGTTTGCATATTTATCACCAAAAATTTTCAGAAATAAAGTATAGCACGAATGAACTTTTTTTTCTTTACAAAAAATGGTTAATGTTATAATTATTAGAAAGCACATATTTATTAAATTGTCAAATGCAAAACTTTTTGCAACAGAACAATAAAAGTCACTAAGGAATCCCCCATTTAATTTCATCTTTATAGAAGGCAAAGTAGATCTATTGATCGATTTAACTTTAATTTTTTTTTTTGCCCAATTTCCAACTCCAGATAATGTTTTCTATCCTTTTTTGTTTCCAGTTCTGATAACATATCTAGTTTTAAGATTAAAACAATTTTAATTAAGACAAAGAAAGTAAGAAAGGGATAACTTTCCATTAAAAATGTTCCCAAACATTTTAAAATAAAAGTATTTACATATTTTTCTGTTACTAATTTAACAAAAATATTTTTTACAAATATTGTCTCATTTTTGCATTTATTTAAAATTTCAGTTTCTGATACTGTTGACTTCTTTGTGTTATTGGATTGGCTTTTCATTTGTAAAGGCACAAGGAAGTATTCAATTTTCAGTTCTGTACTTTATAGGAAAGACCATTATTTGGTGGCAGCAATCAAATTTCTTATAATTCAAGTCATGAACATTCTATGTAATCATCATTAATTAATAAACATCAGATTTACTTCTAGCTATTGGCCTTTTTCATTAAAAAGTTCGTTTTGAAATGTGGTTATCCAACATCCATCTTTTATTTATTATATTATTTGAGCTAATGATCAAAAATTTAAACACCTTAATATTTTAAACCCAAGCACACTTAAGTAAATAATAAGATATTTCAGTGATCTACAATTATGAACTAATTGCAAACAAGTTAGAGACTTTAGCAAAAGAATAATTAGTATCAAAACTAATTGTTTTTTATTCATTTCTGAAATTTTGTGATACCTAGATTGCTTCTTGCTTTCAGAAATTCGTTAAAGTGAAAACAAAATTTTATCATATTTAACACTGCCTTGTACTGAGCTAAGTTAATGTTATTTGTTGACAATTATAACTATTAAAAATAGTGGTTTTTAAAATGATATATATATATATTAGAATTTAGCTAACTTATACATTTTACTAATAAAAATATTGTTATTCATGGAAAATGTGGCAAAATACATTCATTAAAAACAAATTATATGGTTAATAGTTTGAATGATCATGTGACTTCAAGCATTCTAATGGCAGATTACGCTTTAACAATTTTATTTAAATAGTCTAAACTGATTTATGTTTTTCAGCTGAAAATCCATTTTGAAATCTTTACCTCTGATTCTGCCATTCTACAACTTTAGTTTCACTTAATGGTTTTGTTACTTTTTTGCTCTACTGAAAATAAAAAGAGAATTTTTAATTACTATACCAACAATTGACTATTTATTATTTAAATGTGTAAACATAATAGTTTATTGCTTTAGATTATTTGAAGAGAAAAAGGAAAAGCCCTACACTTGCTGCAGCTAAAATATTCAAATACATATTATATAATCTTGATCATTTATGAAGATTGACCATTTAATGAAAAAAAATGATGCTGATAAAATTGTATCTATGATGTATTCTAGAAATCTGATAGAGTATCTAGCAACAGAGAACTACGGTTAACTCAATACATGATTATTGTATTGTCTGCTAATCTTTCAACACAATTTATTCTAGTAATTTGATATTGATCTACATCATGAATTTGAGTCAGTTTTTGTATCAAGATGAGATTGAAGACAATATAAGATAAAATGATGGAATAATAGAAGCCATAAAAATGCATCTAAAGAAGCTTCACTGAGCAGTGAAAAACATAAAAAAAATTGAGAGCAATTATAAATGGAATCTTACCAGATCATGCCTATAACTTTATGAACTTTAACAATACTATAGTGCAAACAAAATAAATTATATTACCTTAAAAAATCCACCAATGTTGCAATGTGGGTGGGTGGGGGGTCATTCTTTTTTGATTAATATGAAAAAGAAATATATCAAATAAATTTTTTGAAAAATTAGCAGCCTGCTAATACCACTTTAAAACTTGTTATTAAATTTGAAGTACATTTAATAAATGATAATTTAAAGAGATACATTGCAAAATATTAATAACAGAATAAAAAAACAGTATATGGAAAATATGTATGCAAAAAATTTACGATTATGAATTAACCATTATGATTTTTGTTTTAGCAAAAAATAAAAGCCATTTTATTAATAGTTTCATAAAATTAATAGTCATAAACACTAAGAAAATAATAGTTAAGATGAACTTTTAAGATAAATAGTAAAAGATTCTATGGACTTGATGAGATATATATACAAACCTGTTTAGGATTTATAAATATTAGTAATCATTATTATCTTCAATTTCAATTGTTATTGATCCACTGTACAATGAAAGTCTCTCCAAATTCAATCCAACTTCTCCAATCTCTAACATCTTTTCTCCACATCACCCCAACATACTTCCTTATTTCATCCATAATTCTAGGTCTTTTACAATCTCTTGAAATCCAGTTTAAGATTTCAACTTTCCACCCATTATTATCTCTTCTAGAAATATGTCCAGCCCAACTCCACTTCAGTCTCTTAATTCTTTCAATGATGTTAGTAATGCCTGTTTGTTCTCTCACCCATGCATTTCATTTTTGATCTCTTCTGGTTACTCCTAACATACATCTCTCCACAATTTGCTGAGAAGTCTGAAGTCTCTATATTGCTTTTCTGTTAAGTATCCAAGTTTATGATCTATAAGTAAGAACTGAGACATTAGTAGTACTTGCTATTTATTTTAAATAAATATAATTAATCACACAATTATGATTACATTAGTAATTCTAATTAATTTAATTTTTTACATTGCAACTAATAAACATTACTAATTTTGTATATTTAAAATGCATTTTGTTATTTTATGATGTTATTTTCATCTCCTTGTTTATTATAAATGAACAATGTATTCATTCGTATAAAATAATGTTGATTACATTGAGTTGTTCTATATAAGCAATATACAGGGTATTCATAACAGATGATAGCATTTCTCTATAATAATCTTCTACATATTTTTGGTTTTATCAATTCCTCAATGATAATATCAAATATTGCAATGATATTATTGAGCATTCTAACATTCAATCTTATAAAGAATTATATCATTTCACAATATAATCAAAATAATGAGTATTACTTTTAGGCCATCAAAAATCTCTATAGATAATGATTAGTAAAATGACTTTTCAGATATAAAAATTAACAGCAAAGAACTAAAAGTTTTCAACTGCCATGTAAAGTAGGATGTTAATTTATTAAAACCTTGATACTATTTCTCATATAGTCTTTTGGGGTCAATTATCTGCATTAACTTTAACATATGTTTATGCAACCACATTTCCATTCTTTAGTTACATACAGATATTCTGTTTCCAGTTTTATTCTTCCCTTTCTCTTACAGAAGCATCACTAGAAAAGCAATAATGAAAGTATTTTAGTATACTGCAAGTTTTTAGTCATAATCTTTGCACGAGTCAGTACAATCAATGAAAACAGATTATAACAGAATTTTTGGTAAAGGCTGTATGTTTAGAAAAGCTTATTTAAGAATTTTTTCTTTCTGCAATGAAAGTGAAAGAATTGTAGAAACAATAGTCTACAATGACCTATATCTCCAATCAGGCTAGATTGTCATACCTAGCAGATCATTCTTTAAATAATCATAAAATTGAGATTGTTAATAGTAGCAAAAAAGAAAATAGTAATGGCAGTAAAATTAAGTATTTTAATTACTTTTTTAAAGTAGGTGTATAAAATGTACAAACATTAGAATAGATTGAAAGATTAATCTTATAATTAAGCTAACAAAATTTAAAACTTAATTTAACTGTTCTAGTAAAACTGACTTCTTAGAAGAAAGAAGATTAATTAAAGAGATAAATGGTTACAAGTTTTTTTTAAAGGCAGATTATGGCATAAAAGTTGATTGTATGATATTGAATTTGCTGTGATCCTATTTGGAATCTTGCATTCTTTGATTCTTAGATATATCAATGAAAAGCTATTGATATTAAAAATCAACTTGGGTGTTAATAATGTGTTCATTTTATCAGCATATATACATTGACATTACTTTTAGAGAGCTTGGAAATAGCTTTTATTCATTGTTGAATAATTCCAAGGATGTTTTAGAATAGTGGTAGACTGGTACAATCAAAGATAAAGATTTCAGAATTCATTCTCAGTTAAGTAATGTAAAAAAAATTGATTCATTCTAACTGTATGAAATAGCTAAATGCTCAAATATGACTATACCCAACTAATCTTATGATTATTTATTTATTTATTTAATACTGCTGTTAAAAGACTGAATTAGTTTTTTCTTGAAGACTTTATTGTAAATGTTCATAGAAGCAGTAAACTTTATCCTAAAGTTATTAGAAATAATGATATTAATATTAAAAAACACAAATAATTTGATGTTACTGACTTTTTGCACAAGTCATTGATTGACTCATGATAAAAAAAATCAAGACAGATGTCACATGACTTAACTTAATAAGCTTGTATTTACAAATGTTATATATAGAGTTCACAAAATAAACTCTTAACAAGCTTTGAGAATATCCTCAACCCCAGACCAATTTGGGGTTGAGGATATTCTCAAAGCTTGTTAAGAGCTTATTTATCGAGCTCTATATATAACATTGACTCATGAATAAGTTCAGACAGAAAATTTATTATATAAAAAAACTTGATTGTAACCTCACTCAAAAAACATTTTTTTAATATTACATTGCATAAGCATAGCTAACATGCTCCCAGATTAAAATGATCACTGCATTAAAAAACAGATCATATTGTAAATACTGTATATTGGAATAAAATTTGATCTTTAGAATAATCTATCATTTATGCTAAATTTCAACAGCTATAAATTGTAAACACTATAATTGCCAATTTGACTTTCAAGATTGTTATGTTGTAGACGCATGAAATTCTCTAAAAGATCATGCACATATAAATAAATCTATTCATGGTTCAATTAAAAGAAAAAAATCTAGCTAGTTCTAATACAATGATTTTATTAATATTGATATTACTAAAAGAAAATATATGGCATTTTATGAATGTTGAAATAATAAATTGGATACAGAACTTTATAAGCAATACAGACATTTAAAGACTAAAATTCAATCCTGACAAGAAAGCTTTTGTAAAACTAAATGTTGGATTAAACTTACAAATACATTTACTCAGATCATGGTCACTTTTAACTCATAGATAGCATTTTTTATACAATGATAGTATTTTGAATGGAATGAAGAATATCTTTTATTACCTTTTGATATAAATATAACAAGTGAAATGGCGTTTTAATGATATGTCCGTCCCATCTATTTATTTAGATTTGGATAAAAACATTTAGCTTGATGAAATTAAAGAATCTTTTTATAATCATAAAAATGAAACGGCTTCATGTCCAATTCAGATGTCTGAAGAATTTTTAAAATATGGCTATATATTAGCTTCAAAGTTTTTGAGTGGTTTTTTAAATATATGGATCTATGAAATTGCACCACATGATCTTCAGAATGCTTCTAGTTGCAGTTTTATAAAAATAAAGATAAGATAATAATTTTAGTAAAATATTATTACTCACTGCTGTAAAATTCCTTTAAACAATTCGTTAAATGATTACAAAGGCTTAATATGATTTCAAAAAATCAAAGTATTCTATAAACGTAGTTTTTGTTGTTAAGTAAATGCAAAAAAATGTTAAAAGCAGATGTATACTTTTTTTTACCTCATGCGTCAAAGCATCGGCCAGGAAGCAAACCTGAAAACCCGGGACAACTGCTTGTAAGGCAGCTGTGCTGACCACATGACCACCAACGCTTGACTGCAGAGGTGCAATTTGTACATTGATTTCATTGATTTGATCAAGGCATTTGACTTAATTAATTTAGCAGGCTTATAGCAAGTTTATTTATTATATCATTTATATGATGTAGTGGAAAATAATATTATTATTGCTGATAAAAAAAAATCTGAGATATGTAAAACTTGTTTTGCTTTTTTGAAGACAGTAGCATATTATATATTTGATGATAAAGTTTTCAATTTGAATTAATTAAAAATAAAACAAAAACTTAATCTTCTTGAATTTAAGACTGACAGTATGCACTTATAATTTAAAAGCTGGTTGATAGAATGGTCTTATGTTCAATAATATCAAGTCCTTTATTATCCAGTGATGAAGAAAATATTCAGAAACTTTTACCTTGAATATTCCTACATTTTGAAATATGAGCGATTTAAATATCTTGGTAGGATTTAAGCTGAAAAAGTACACTGATTCTAATTTGTACTTATTGCATAATTTTAACAAATTAAAAATAAGGTAATTCAATATAGTGATAATTGCATATAAATATAGAATATAAGTTCAACCAATTTATTATATAAAAAAGGGGATATCTTCTATTAATGTAACACACAGGCATTAAAAGTTTTTAATTTAAGTATGTTAAGATTCTACAAATATAATACCAAAATCATATGACTCATAAGTAACTTGCTGGCTGCTATGATATAAAGTCCATTATTGTAATAGCAACTCTTTAACAGATTGAGTATGGGATGTAAATAAACAGTAATAAACTTTGTAAAAAAATATTTTATGCTGAACTTGAAAAAAAACCATTTATATTATCTATTTATATTATAAAACAGCATTGCTTTTTATCTATTTAAAATCTGACTTTTATTTAACCACAATCTCAACAAATTTTACATGAAACATGTGTTACTAAGACAAATATTGAAGAAAGGTGTCTGAAAGATAAAAATAAAAACAACATATTATATTTCAGACATACTTCTAAAATAATTATCTTAATAGATCTTATATTATAATTGAAACATCAGAAAATGTGGAAGTTGTGCAGATACACATTATTAATTTAAAATTCAAGATTTTGTTTAATCACAAACAAGTTTAAAAAAAGAGTACTTTATATATTTAGAATTTGAAGCTGAACTAAGTTTTGATAAAGAAAAGATAAGATGAATTTTTTGAAAAAATTACCTAATGAAATGTGGTGAAGAGCTATAATTTGGCAACATATAAAAGATAGCAGCCACAAAAGGACAAACAAAGACATAAAGGACCAGCATGTAATATGTTGTTTGGTATGGAAATCAAGTTTTAGACATTTCAAAGTTCATCTTTAATGTTTTATTTTTTTCTGTATTTCTATTTTTGATTTTCTGAAGTTAAAATGACCATTTGATGACAAAATAAGGCAATTTCAACCTGATAATTTTGAAAGTCAGATTTGAATGTATTTATTTTCCATATATAATTTAAAGCTGATTAAAAACTTTTCAATCCAAATAAATAGTAGTAATTCTCAGAGAATATAATAAAATAGATGTTTTAGCATAATAGTAATACCATATAGATTTATAAGAAAAATTGTTTATATCAAAAATAGTGCCCACCATTTGATGACCTAATATCATATTATAAAGACCAAAAGATAAAAATTATTAATTTCATATCTTACTTGAAGTATTCACTTTACTATTTGTAGATAATCATGCAGCCTTTGAAATATTGTAAGATGAATGATAAACAAATAAATTAGTAGATTTTTTATTTAAAAAAAAAAACCACAAATTTCTTTTTAAAAAAATAATTTGTTATTATGAAGTTTTCAGAATAAACTATTAAACATATTTTACGATTGGAATTCATTTTTAATCAATAAGCTGGCTTTTTTCAGTTATGAAGAAGTTATTACATATATAGACACGCACATATATAAAAGAAGACATTAATCTGTGAGAGAAAAAGCATATTATATTATTTTTCTTTTAGTAATAATTTGTTGTGCATTTTTATAAATTTAAAATTATTAAAAATTAGGATGATAATTTATTATTTTTATTCTAATTTTCTTTATTCAGATAATTTTTTAAACTTTTTTGTAAAAGTGATTAAATAAGAAAAAATACAATTTTATCAACTAGGTGCGCTCTCATTTATGGTCCCACCTTACTTGACCGTAAGAAATTACTTCTGGCAAAACTTTAGGCCATCGGAAACAGAGATGAAAAACTAGCTCCAACATATATCTACAATGCTACATCGAGTCTTGTAGTAATGGACGATTTGTGATTGAACAGTTGATTTTTTACCTTCAGACCGTAGATATTGGGTTATATAACCCTTTTTTATAATTTCTGTTAACAACATAACTCTGTTACAGCTATAATGTAATTCTTTGAGCTCACAATAAAATTTCTTGATTAAAAAAAATACAATTTTATAAATATCAAATTTGATATTCTGCAGGTACTAATTTTGCTTGTTAAAAACTAAGATTTTTTAATAGATAGGAAAAAATGTAAATTACGTTTTTTTTCTTGTTTCTCTTGTAATTTGAAACATTTTTTCCTATTTTCTTTGTTAATATTCACTTAAGCTTTTAAAAATTTTATTATGTACTGATCAATAATATTTTAAAAAACTTAATGTATTGGCACTTTATAATTTTATTTCAAATACTTTTTATAATAAATTTTGTAATTTTTGTTGTAGTTAATTTGAAAATACTTAGAAAATCTGCCAATTTTTTAAAAAAATAATTTTTAATTGCAAAATATTATAATATATATATATAACAAACTTATTCAAAAACAAATGTATTTATAAACAAGATTTCAAGAAATAGCAAAGGACCATAGTTAAGATGAATGAATGAAATAATGAAGTTTGCTGAAGTGATGAAAAAGAAAAAACCTAGGGAATACAGAAAATCGTTTGAATTTAAAGACAGTTTCTTCATGCAGTCAATGATTAAAAATGGTTATGGTGTTGATTTATAAATAAATAAAAAGGAGGCTAAAATAATGTTTTTAATTAATTATTTATATATTTTTTAAAATTAATTAATCATATTTGTTTAAATCATGAATATGCTAATTCTTATAATTATTAACATAACCTGCACATTTATCTTAGTAGCAATAGCTCAAAGATAACAGGTTCCTGGATGACCCAGAGTGATGTAAAAAGTATTTGGTGTATAGGAAGAAGTGTGGACAATGCATTTCTTTGAATGTCAAATATCATAAGATCACCACCTATTTATTTAGCCAAACAAATGTGAGCAATTAACTTAATAAAGTTTAATTTGCAAGAAGTATTTATTATGAAATGATTGAACTAACAAGTAAAATTTTTTCAAGTGCTTTTGATACTAAATTCAGGTTGTCAAAAGATTTATAATGGAAGAATAGTAAAATAATTTTAAGATATAAAAGTTTACTGATAATAATCAATAAGCGATGCTAAATCAACATAACACTTTGTCTTAGGTCATTAATATTGTTGTAGAATTTGGTTATTAGTGACAATAGTCATCTTTTGTGCAATTCACATTTCCATCATTTATTTACATGGATATCAATTTGAATGAGCATCCTGTTCTCTCTTATTTTTTTTTGGCTTTTATACAAATATATATAAATAAGTAAACTATATAAAGCTCTCAATACTGAAAAAATAGTAATGGAGTACAAATCTATAATGAAGATCTTTGGCCATGAATTGTGAAAATGATATTCCTATTTATGTAGTCTCCATTGCTTTCACAAAAGTGAATCTAAAAATAATAGTGTGAAAATAGCGTGTATCTCAAAGCAGCAGCAAATCTATCAATATCAAGATATTTGATGAATATTTCCTTTAAATAGTAGATATAGTTGAAATATTAACTAAAATGATAACAAAGTAAAATGTTGTGATTGTTAACAGAAGAATTTCTTTCTATTTTTTCTAAATATAGAAAGAATATGAAAATTTTGGTTGATGTGGATTTTTTTAAGACCTGAAGTTAAGGTCTGCTTTATACTTAGAAGATATCAAATTTTAAGATGGATACAACTATTTTTAATGAAAACTATATTGAAAAAAAAAAAGATTAATAAATGATTACTTTTGAAGGAATGTGTGATGATTGAAAGCAGATTATATAGTATTGGATTCATTGTGAAGTCTATCGTGATGCCATGTATTTTTAATATTTCTAGATATGTCAATAGAGGATTAATGTTGCATAAAATTGATTTGCTGAATGATATATATTTCCTTTTAGAAGTGCTCACACTCTAGTCTTATATTCAGAAACTTTAAAAAAACACATTTTAATTTTTTATTGGATATCATTATTGCACTGATTCCAGTAAAAGAATTTTCTTCAGGAAGATTTGTATGTTGATAGACAATGTTTTTGAAATAGCATAATTGGATTTGTGAATTAACATCTATTCTTCTTAATTGAATTTTGCTTGATTTATGGATTGACTACCATAGACATTCTAAGTAGACAGAAAATTTACTACAAAAGAATTAGGATGAATCATATTCTCAAACAGTAGTGATATCTTTGTATTGGACAGATCACAACATAAAATATCTTTTTTTTTAAGATTAAAATTTATAATAGCATTAAAAAATAAGCCCTAATCATAAACATATTGGCTGGACATTTGATGTTCATTTCTTAGAAGCAATTACTATTTTACACTAAATCTTAATAATTATAAAACACTAAAATTGTTGATTTGGATTTGTATGCTAGTGTTGGCACTGAGGTATGAAATTCCACTGAGAAATGTGTTATAGATATGCATAAATTTCATTTTGGTTGCAGTAAACAAATTTTTTGTTTTTCTAATAATGTAAAATTATTAGGTCTAATTAAAAAAAATCACATGTAGCATTTTTTCTGCTTTTAGTGAAAAAGACAATATAGAAATTAAAAAATTAAGATTTAAATTATTGTCAAGAAAAATTATAAATTACTAGCAGCTTAAAGCTGCAGAAAAGATGCAATCATTTGTTAGTATATATGTTTAAATGTTTTTTCTTGATTGGTCATGAGTAGCATAGGGATCTGCAAAGCATTCCACAGACCTATTAAATCAATAAATTAAATTCTCTAATATATGATGTAATGATATATCTTGAACAAAAGTAGAAGTACTTTGAGTATTTTTTAAATATTGATATGAAAATTCAGATATGCTTATCACTTAAATTTGGACTGAGATATCAACTTTGATAAGATTATAACAAATTTTTGTTATTTTAAATTCAAAAAAGTTGCAGATTCTGATGTAAACTCTGGAAAAATTTCAAAATTTGGTGATAACATATTAGTTTGAAAACTATTGGAATTATAGAGTCCTGATATCACATGACTTTTGCATATGCTTAGAGATCTGATTTAGAAATTACTGAAATATAAGAACTCATGAAGTTGAGCACTACTATTAAAAAAGTAAAAATTATTGAAAAATTGCAGTAATTATCATGCAATGCCTTCATTATTCATTACATCAAAAGACTATTCAAAGATTTAAGGATTTTATTGAATAGAATATTTTCATTCACAAATGTGTAGTTCATCATCATCATCAACCATTATCAATCCACTGCAGGATGAATGTCTCTCCAAGTTCAATCCATCTCTGCTTCTCTTCTCCACATCATCCCTGCACACTTTCTTATTTCATCCATCTCCATCTCACATGTGGTCTCTTTCTGGGTCTTTTACAATCTTTTGGAATCCAGTTTAAGATTTCAATTGTCCATTTATTACCATCTCTTTCAGCAATATCAGAGATTAAATATAATTAAAAATTGAAACTATAAATATATATTTGTTGTCATGCAAAGTAATAAAAAAATTCATGAGCAAAGATATGATTTCTATATTGCAATCATGGTCTGTTTTTTAGGTAATCAATGAAGTTTGTGGCAAAGAGTAAATACGGTTACTCTCTGAAAGTTTATTTGTTATATGTATCTGCTAAATAAGATATCTGTAAAAAAAAAAAAAACAGATTTAGCTTTGTTTTCTATTTTTGTGATAGTTGTTTTTTGGAATAATTAGCATCCAAATTCATGAAGAAGATACTAAATTATAATATACCTTATAAAGTTAAGCTTTTCATTTTAATTAATTAGATTAGAAAAAATCCAAAACTTTTACCTGTTTTGTTTCTAAGGTTTAAATGCAATCTAAAAAAAAAAAGTTTAATAATTTGTCAGCCAATGATAAAAGAAAAATTTCTGAATTACATGGCTCAATGAGAATTAATTTAACTTTAAGCAGATGATAATAGGATAGCTAACTAGGTATGTTAGGAGCCATCTATGTGAAAGAAATCCTAAGATTAAAAATCCTCAAACATATAAGATCCCTATCCTGATATTCAAATCCAAACAGTAAGCACTGTTAACTCTAAATATATATATATGTAAATTTTAAGAATAGTTCTTATTATAATGAATGAGAGGATTTTATTTTTTCTATTGGGGTAACGTGTTTCACTTTAAAAAGATTTCCAAAAAAAAAGTTTTTACCTTTTTAAAAATAAAAATGTAATTTAAATAGCAGCCAGAAATTATTTATTGATTAAGTACAACAAACATATATATTAATTTAAAAATATTGTTACAATTAAAGCTAAAAATTAATTCTTTGATAATTTTAATTATAAACATCCATAGTATTAATAAGCATAGATTTGTTTTAATTTTCATAACCAATAAATTTTTTTTATTGTCTCTTGCTGATCAAAGCATTTCTTCATTATGATTATAATTGAGTAATGATTCAAATACAACAGCCATTTTTATCAATATTAAAACAATGACAAAAGCTTCTATTTATGTTTTTATATTAACTTGCCCTGTCTGTGTATGTTTCTGTCTGCATACCCATAAGTCCACATTTTTGAATTTTTAACAATGAAAAAAATTCCATTCCCCAGAAAACTCATGAGCAAATGAGCTAAGATAAATATTACATTTAGAAAATAAAGATTTGTTAATATAATATTGATTTAATCCAATGTATTAATTAATTTTTAAAAAAATCTGAGAAAATATTGCATTTGTAGAATAAAATTTTGTTATTATTAATTAACTCATATTTAATTAATTAAATTAATTAAAAAGCCAATACATAAATATTTTTATATAGTAGAAGATCACATGGTATTTAAATTTATAATTTGTTTGTTAGAGGTGTATTTTTTATTTTTATGTCTTATTATTAAATTATAATTTTTGTGAAATGTTTTGTAGTTTTAACCATTTTATATAATAATATGCAAATACAACTAAAAAGTAAAAAAATAATATGTAAAAAGTTTTTTTTAAAAATAATGCCTTTATGTAAATAGCCAACTAAAAAGTAGAAAAATAATGAAGCAATCCAGTTTTTGATTAATTTGCCATTCTTGAAAAATTTCAGAAGTCATTTGCATTTGAAGCCTGTTTGATTTTTATGATTTATCTGAGCCTCAAATGCTTTTATGAAATAACAATATTCCTGAAATTTCCAATTGTTTTATAACAAGTATAGATTCTTAAGATCTCCAATATTTTCCAAGAATGGCATATTACCTGAGAAATGGATTACTTTGTTATTTTTCTATTTTTTAGTTGGCTGTTAACATAAAAACATTATTTAAATTTTTTTAAAATAAATATTATTTTTTTAGGACACAATATAATATAGAATTATTTTTTATTACAATTTTATATGAATATCTTGTAATTTACAAGAAATCACTTTACATTGTAATACAATTAAATGTAAAATAATAATTCATTTCAAGAGGAAAGAAAGAATTAGCAAATGAATATATTGCTAACCATTTGGAAATATCAGAGTTTATGATTAAATCATTCTTAAAAAAGAATGATCAATTACAAAAACAAATCTTCACTATACAGAAATAAAAATAAAATTAAAGGGTGATAAAAACTTATTTCACTGCATATTACTGTCAGTTTTATATATCCTGACAACTACCTTATTACTAAGGTCTTGATTAAAAGGAAACATGATATTTTCTATTCAGTAGAATAATAAACTGAATATAGAGCTTGAGAATAAAAATAGTGACTTAAAGCCAAAAGCTCAAAAACTGAGAAGAAGACTTAAAACTGATTGTTGGATTAAAATTGTAGAGAAGAAACAGGCATTTGTTAATGATAGTTTCTTATGAACTTTAAAAACAATATTACAATCCTATTAAATCCAACAAGGACATTATTTTAATATAATGACAATAATAATTTGAATAGAAGGAAAAGTATTTTGAATATCTTTTGAATAGTGATATAAGAATTGAAGTGATGATTTTTAATGACATATTTATTTTATCATATATACTTAGAGAAAGATATCCAGATTAATGAAATTAAAACAACTCTTTGTAATTCTAAAAATGGAATAATTGCAAGTCGTAATGAGATAACTGAAAAGATTTTAAAATATGGTGTTGATGTTTTAGCTTTAATTAATACTGGAATTTTTTTTTTTAAGTGTCATAGCATCAGCCGGGATGCGAACCCGCAACCCGGGCAACTGCCTGCAAGCTGCAAGGCAGTTACGCTGACCTCTCGACCACCAATGCAAGACAATATTGGAAATTTTAAAAAATACATGGACTAATAGAGTTATGCTGTCTGATAAGGAACCTTCTATTATTAAATTTTTAAAAATGAAGGAGTAGACAATTTTGCAACACTTATCATAAAATAATATTATTATCCACTACAACAAATATACTTAAGTATTCTAATGAATAGGTTGTTTTCAGTTATGTATAAATATCAAAGATTCAATGTAATTTTAGAGAATTAAAAAGAATTATAGATCTGTTTTTTGGTTGCCAAAAAAGGCAAGAAAAGTTTTGTAAGAAAAGAATGATTTTTATATTATTGTTTTTGATTTAGTCAAAGCATTTCATTTAATTAATCTTAAACATGTCTATGGCACTATTACTATTATTACAGGTAATAAATCTGATCACAATTTGAAATTAAAACTGTTATTATATAAGGAAATGTATTTGCTCTAAAATTGTTTACGATTTCGTCTTTGCAACTGTTTACAGACGATCTGATGAATCAAGGATAAAGTTGCAAAATAAATTTGATGGTGAAAATTTTAATTAGAACTAGTTTAAAGCAAAAACTAAAACTTAACCCTTTTGTATTTTAGCTATTTTTGATACTTTAAAATATCATCTCCAGATTGTACTTTGTATTTTGAATGCAACATATAAGAATTTCAGTTTAGGAATAAAAATCTTCTGTAATAATTCATCATCATCATTATCAACCATTATAATCCAATGCACGATGAAGGTCTCTCTAAGTTCAATCCATATTCTCCAATCTCTAACCTCTCTTCTCCATATCACCCATGCACACTTTATTTTATCCATCCATCTCCAGATTGTACTTTGTGTTTTGAATGCAACATATAAGAATTTCAGTTTAGGAATAAAAATCTTCTGTAATAATTCATCATCATCATCATTATCAACCATTATCAATCCAATGCATGATGAAGGTCTCTCTAAGTTCAATCCATATTCTCCAATCTCTAACCTCTCTTCTCCATATCACCCATGCATGCACACTTTATTTTATCCATCCATCTCATATGGGGTCTCTTTCTGGGTCTTTTACAATCTCTTGGAATCCAGTTTAAGATTTCAATTGTCCATCTATTATCATCTTTTCTAGCAATATGTCTAGCCCAACTCCACAGTCTTTTAATTCTTTCAATGATATCAGTAACACTTGTTTGTTCTTTTACCCATATATTGCATTTTCGATTTCTTCTTGTTGCTCATAATGTGCATCATTCCATACTTCTTTGAGTGGTCTGAAGTCTCCATATTGCTCTTCTATTAAGTGTCCAAGTCTCAAATCCATATGTAAAAACTGGTAAAAAATATTTATTAAAAAATCTTTCTTTTCAAACACATGGGCATATTTCCTTTTAATATTAAGTTATTTTTACTAAAAGCACTCCAACCAAGTTTAATTCTACAATTGACTTCATCGATTATGTTTCCATCTGTAGTAATAATCTGAGCAAGGTATTTTAGTTGTTAACTTTTCCTAACTCATCATAATCAATCTTTATTTTTATATTTTGAAAAAATCCATTGAACATTACTTTAGTCTTTTTAACATTTATCTTTAGTCCTACTTTCTTACTTTCATCTGATAACTCCTTCAATATTTTCTGAAGATCTCGACTTAAAAATGTAAGCCATTTAAAATATCCTGGTAGTTCTTTAAATAAAAGGTGAAAAGTTGAAATACAGCATTGGCTTCATTGTGATTCTGCTAGTTTAATGAGTTAAAAGATTTGTCCTCATAGTAAAATAACTAACATAATTAGATTGGCATATATAGAGCTGTTATTTGACTTGGCTGATTCATCAATGTTATACAAGGACATTAGAAAACATTCACTTAAGAATGGTACATTAAATTTAAAAAATATGATGGCAAAATCATAAACCTGATCAATATGTTCTTCAATTTTCTGGATATGATATTAAAGAATCCATTATTATAAAAATCATATTTTCATTAGTCTGGATATGTAAAATGAATAATCAATACAAGATTTCCTAAAAGGCAGGGTTGTGTTAAACTTGAACATGGTTTTCATAAGAGAGGCTGACTGTCTTTATTAAACAATATCTCTGACATTTTAAGGAAGTGCAATGTAAATTGTTTATATTGGTAAGATATACCAGAAGATAGAATATATTGGAAAGCTACAATTTGACGCGGTGTTGAAATATTAACAAAAAAGTTAGTTGCGTAAGTTAAAATACATCATGCAATAAATAAAATAATGGATATGCATGATATATAAGTGGGTATATTTGTGTTTAACAGATTGGTTTCTATAGTCACTACAAAACGCATCTCAAAAGGAGCTGGAATGGGAATAATTATTTAAATTGTTCGCTTTTGATGATGATAGATTTAAAATTTAAAGATTTAAATAATAACGATAACCAAAGTTTTAACTCTTTGCAAAACATTTGATCAGATTAGAACATAAAATAGGAGTTTATAAGTTTACTACTTCAAAAATTATGAGCTGAAAGCAGATATTACTTTATTATTTTTCCAAACAATGTTAAAAAATGAAGATTTTTTCTTGATAGTTAATTTTTTGAAAGGAAATTGAATGAAGATTGCAAACTAAAAACATTAAATTTTTATACTGTTAATATTTTTCTTACTTTTATAGATGTTTTTAATTGTTTTTGTGCTTAAGATAAAAACTCACTGCAGATTAAAGGGCTCTTTAACAACTCCCGATAGAATAAGAATAAAGACGAAGATAATATTTTCTAAGTTTTCCACTTACTTGTAATGATAAAATATTTTATTCCCTCCCCCATTTTACCCTTTAGATACAATGTATAATCTGCCTGTACAGATATGTAGAACTTTCCACATCATTCAAAAATAAACGGAATCATAAAACATTTAATTCTTTAATTATCCATATAATGATTATTGTTGTAAGTTAGACTGGCTACAGAATAATTAACTAAAACAGAATTACAAACGTAATTAAAATGTGGAAAAAAGATGCAAATTCTATCCAGCCTGAATTTGAGCTCAGATTATAGGCAAGACGATGTATTACTGCTACATAAGTATAGCATATGTCTGTGTTAATGTAGATATTGAATTTTTATTAAGTAGCCACACTAATTTAACACTATTTGATTGGATTGATGTGTTCAACATAAATTTATTTATTACAATCTATTTCAGCATTAAAATAATCATAATGTGTAAATCTAAGAGAGAGCATTATCATAATTTGTAGTAATAAAAATATTGCTATAATATATTCCAAAATAATTCCAACTAAAGTTATTTTAGTACCTTTTTATATATATATAAGCTTGTGATTAAGACTTGTAGAGGTCTCTACCTTCGCATTTTCAAGCGCATATGCTTTAGGTTTATTGCCTTAGTAAATTATTTTATTAGTAAAATTATAAATTGCTTTTAGGACTTTTTTATGAAATCCCGAAAAAAAAATTATTGATCCTTCCCCCATCACAGCTAAAACTATTAAAAAGATATAATAAAAGTTGAGACTGATTATTCTAATTAGCAAATTACAATTTTAAAAAGATTTTTCTAAATCAAAAATTTAAATAAGTAAATAAGATACATTTAAAAAAATGATAGGAAGAATAAGTAGTGCGATAAAAAATGTTATATATATAATCTAAAGTTTATACAGTTCACAGTTGTTTAAACAAAGAAATTAATTATAACTTATTAACAAATTAGAATATATATATATTAAATTCTCTTCCTAAATGCAGTTCGAGTTAACTAGCAATAGAATATTATGAGCAAAATTAATAATCTTTACTGATGATTTGCCATCTTTTGAAAATATTTTTTGTAGGATTTTAATAATTAAAAAGATCATCATTAAACCTTTTACATCAACGTAGTTGATATGAGCAAATATACAAACAACCCATTATCTGTTGGATTATTCTCATTTATCACTGACGTTCATTATTGTTTGACTATGCAATGTGCCGCCGTTTTTCTTCTTGCACTATTAATTTTTCTAAATCTTATTCTATTTTTTATAAATTAGATTAATAATTTCAACCTGATTATTTTATACTTGTAGCACATATTTGTGATCAAGTATTATCATATTCAAGAGCAGATTGTTTTATCTTATTCTAGAGTCCTCTTTTATAGGTTTGAGTAATCAATGAATGACAAACGATGTAGCTATTTAATGATTATATTCCCCAGAAAAATTTCTGATTTTTGCTTAGCTTATACATTTTCTTTGATATAGAGAATTTTTTAAAAACTTCATTAGATCATCTTCATTTAATCTGAGGTGTTTTAAAAACATTGCATCACAATACTTACAAACAAATTTTCAATAACACTAACAATTACTATAATAGGACAACTCAAGTGCACATAGAATACATGTTTCTTCAAATAAATCATTAGATCATCAGCTACTTCTTAAAATCTACAGTAGCTGCTTTAATAATGCCACAGCAGTAGCCATCCTTGATATTCCTTCGTTGTTCAGAAATTATCTTAACAGTGTGGATGATTTCCAAATATGTACTATATTTGAAGCAACAGCAATATGAAATGAATTGCTCATCAGCCAGAAATAATCTACCATTTTTAATGACCAGATTCTAAAGAATAAAAAGATTGGACAATGAAATAAGTTCTAATAAACAAACAAAAAGAAAGAATAAAGAGAGAAAACTATAAGTTTAAGTCTTATTTAAAACAAATTGTTTATCAAAAATAAAATGAAATACTTTAATTATTTATTAAATAGCAAACAATCTGACCATGAATGTTTTTATATTAATTGCATTTTCATTTAAAGAAATTCAGTTTATAAATATTAAGATAAAAATTTCTTTTATTGTTTTAATTAAATTTAACTTTTAACAGTTGGTCAATAAAATGATGAAATGCAAATTGATTAATATTTAAAATAGTTTTGAGCATGAACCTGCTTTAGCATAGAGATACTCATTTATGGATTTTTGTTTAGACTTTTTTGTGGTCCCCATGCCATGAATGTTTTGAGAAAGTAAAAAGAAAACAAATTGTTTATCATCTCACTATTCAAAAAATAAATAAATACATAAAACATAATCTTAAAAAAATATTTATTTGAAATATATTAAGGAATTCATCTCAAACTTTATATTTCATCCAAATAATAAAATAAAATGATTTTAAATTCAAGATAGGTAGGTACTAGTAACCAGTGATGATAACTTTTAAAATATTATGGTGAATGTCAAAGATACTGTAAAAAAGAAAGAAATATAAATTTAATATAAAATTTTAAAGTCAATGGAAAATGTAAAATAAGAACAATAAAAAAAAGAATGATGTGTGTGTGTGTGTGGGGGGGTTATTAGTCAAATATTCCTGATTTTGATAAAGGAAAAAAAATTGTTTAACATATTTGTATCACATTATTCTCTTAAAAGAATATACAGCTGCTAAAGTTATGTGAAAATGACATCTTTAACTCAGATCTACTTTTCTTATTTCTCTGCAAGATATCTTCAAGAAAAATTACTACTGCTACAGACTGAAATATTGGTAAATCTAATTGACAAAGTTCTGAAGTTTCAAACAATTTTTTTTAGGATTTACAGTTTATAGATATTAGATTGTTTCAAAATCCATTTTAATTCTCAACAACTACGTGTAGTTTTGTAACATAAATATTATACATAGACTAATAATACCTTTCACTATAAAAGTATTATTTTATGGTATAATTATAGTTACAAATGAGTATTCAAAAGAAGTAAAACAAATGAAAATAATTACTTTGAGTTTTTTGTCATTTGACTTATTGTTATTGACTTTATTAGTAGCTTGAGAACTTCCTAATACTTCTAAAATACATTAGAATTCTTTACTCTAAGTATGGATTGATAAGCAATTTTGTTAATGCTTTTAAATAATCCAAGCATTGAATTTCTTTGACTGTTTAAATTTTTTTATATAAAATGAATGACCTGGCAGTTGAAATATTTAACATTTAGAAAAATTTGCTACTGACCAATGTCTTGTTCAAGTTATAATCTGCATTCATCTCAGGATTTCCAGTGTTAGAAAAAATATATAAAAACTTTATGTAGCAATATTGCACAAGTTTTTCATAGACCTGGTAACTGAGTTCAGTTGAATGATTTTTTTAAAAAAAAAAATTACAATTAGGTATTCCAATAAAATAAATTTGATTTTCATTATTCTAAGAATTACTTACAAAAATATAATATTTATATAAAAAGGCAAAAAGAAATCATAAAACACAAAAACAAAGGAACAAAATTAATTAAGTTTAGATTTGTGATAATAACATTTGGAAACTTAAGACCATGTGAGGTAATTTCAAAGTAATTTGACTTTGGTAAAATAGAGATATAATTAGGAAGGTACTGAGAGGGACATATGTTCAATTTAAAAATATTATGAAAAAAAGACATTTAAAAATTAATTGTGGTATAATATACTGCACATAGCCATTGAGGGTTATGTTGATGCTTAAACTTGCTTCTTTAAGACTTTTTAATTACATAGCAAAAATAAAATGGCTATCAAAATTAATAAAAATTAGAATACTGATTCCAATTTTTATCCAAATATGATGTTAAAGAAAAAACATAAAATAGCTTTTAAGTAGCCTTCTGCAGGCAAGGATTTCTTCAATAGTTCTTCATAGAAAGCATTTGTCACTACATATTCATCAGTAGCAGATGGAGAGTTTTTACCTTTGTGTTATCTTCTAACTAAAAGTAGTTTGTTGCTACTACCCAGAGTTGGATATTTATTTATGTTTGTATTATGGGATCTGTAGCAATAAGTGGATATCTTATTCAGTATTAAAGGTTGTGTTATATTGCATCCAACTTTTCTTTGCAGTTAGTACATTAAAATTGATTTTCTTTCTCTCTAGTTAATAATAGTTATCTATCCATTTATAGATGACTTGGTTTTAGGTTGGCTACTTAAAATAGTTGTAGTTTTATTGGGAGTCTTCTCCTAACACAATCTAGATTTGAATTCCATATTATGAACATAGCAGGTAAATGTGTTAAATATTATTCTAGGAGACTCTTAATGTTTGATCTGATTTTATTATTTTTTTTTTTTTTACAAAATATTTATTTCACTAAAATTTAATGTATACAAACATAATATTCCTAAAAGATAAAAACATTAATTTATTATTAATGGTCATATGTTTAAATATATGTAAATAACTCAAAGTTCATTAGAAGCAAAGAAAAAATATTTTAAAATAATTTTAAATTTCTTGAGAAAACTTTAGGTACTTTCATACCACAGTCATAGCTAATAATGAATTCTGTACAGCAATTAAAACATATTTTTAAAATTCAAATTCAAATTGCATTTTATTGGATGCTATTAGAATGTTGGTTGAGAGTGTGGTTTGAACTGAGAATGAACCAAGTTCTTTTATTTTCTATTATCTCTTTCTAGATATATACAATATAACATTATCAAAATATTTAATTCTTTCAAAAGACAGTGTACAATAGTTTTAGTTACTATTCTAAGTATCATTTACATCCATAACTAATGAACTTAACATTTTATGGATCTAACAAAAATAATTATAAATTTAAAATCAAATCATCTGGCATAAAAATATAAAACATTTAATATAAAAATTTAATCACTCATTTCAATGATCTATGATTTTTTTGTTGTTTTTTTGGTATTTAAATGAGAATTCTCTAACTTAAAAAAAAAATTCTTACAAGATGAGATATATTCTTGTTTAATACTACTTACTGATAATGGTCATAACTTTCATAGTCACATAATTATATATAAATAATTAAAGCAAAACCTCATCACACTTTTGTTATATTAGTTGGTTTGTACTGTTTTTGCTATTATAGAAATTTAGAGAATTATTTTTAAATAACTTTGAATTACAATATAAATATAAAACAGCTTTAAAATAATTTACTACATGCCAAATGTTTTCAGAAACCATTCTTCCATAAACATGAACAGAAAACATTAAACACTAGGCTTGATAAATATTAGATGTGATGGCTTAAATGGTTTTCCATAATAAATAACATTTTAGTTAAGAATATCCAAATACAAATTTAAAGACTTACATTTCATAGCAATTTGGAAGTCAGTTTGAAGCATAAAAACGTTTAAGTTCTTACTAAGATCAGATTCAATCTACAGATTTTGAACATGGTGTGCTCATGATCTGGGTTCAATTCTAAGCTGGGTAAAATTTGAAACTTTTGTTACATTCATAAGTAGGACATTTTTTAACAGCTATTTCTAGAGAAAGTTTAAACAAGAATGAAAAATTGCTATAATTCACCCCCCCCCCCCAATAATTGACAACCCTTATGAATAATATCTTCTTCATTATTCCTTTCTGAGAGGCATCTGGAGAGAGGATCTATGCTGAAGTAGTTTCTGCAAAGGCTGTTTTATAGTTGTTTATTACTAATATTTATAATTAAAGTATTATTATTATTATTACTGGGTTTATTTCCATTTTATTTACCTTAAGTTTTTTCAAACATTCTTTCTGCATTACCTATGAGGAGATGGTTGTGTTTTTGTACAATCACATGTACAACATTTAATTAAATATCCAACATTTTTGGCTTGAATCAATCTTTTTAGTTACCTATTTTTTCATTCTTTCTCTTTCATTTCTTTTGGAGTTATGATGGTCATATGCACTGATGGGTAGCTCTTAAATAATGATGATGGTTTTTACAATACATCTATTCATTAAGCATACATGAAATCATTCATTTATTCAACTATCCATCCGTTAATAAATAAACTAACTGGTCTATTTAATACACAAATTAATGACTCAAAAATTAATTATGTCATTTTTTTTTCAATATTAACTTTCTAGAAAGATTAAATACAAATAACTTCGAAACTTTATTTATATATATATTTTATTATCTCTTAAATGAATTTTAGAAAAAAACATTAAGGATAAAGCTTTTAAAGAAAATTTAAATAACGAATAATAAAACAAAAAAAGAATGACACATAAAAAGAACAATCTAATTATTTATGAAATCAAAGCAAACACAAGTTGTTTACAAAGAAAAATCATATATACTAACTTTTCAAATGTTAAAAATATATAAACACGCATATAAACATAGTGACAACAAAAATATATATAAACACACATATAAATATACTGTCAACATCATTAAGACCCAATTACAACATCAGATTTCAAGCGTTTTATAAAATCCCTTTCTGCAATCGTCACTATTCTTTGTATATATGGTCAAAACAAGTATAGTATCTAAATAATAGGGTACTGTGAATAAGAAATAACATTTGAACATTATTAATGAGAAAATTTTCACAACATGTCCTACCACTTATCAGATTTATACAAATGTCCCTAGCAGTATAACACAAAGAACCTTTTATATAATTAATTTCATATCCCCCCACCATAAAAAAAAAACTTTTCATAATCTTTTCAAATCAACTTACTGATAAAAAGGATCATATAACTGAAGGCTTTGAGACTAAAGTTGTTAAGGATGATGACTATCAAAGAACTGCTGACAAAATTTTTAATAATGAATTTTCTAAAAAACAAATGTAAGTCTATATGTCATACATCTTAATGATATAAAGTCTCAGTTAAGTTTAAAATATGCTCTAAAATTAAGATATTAGAATAAGTTATGTTAAGAGAATGACAAGCTCTTAGAAACAATTCTTTTCATTCTATTTCAGAGTATGCAAGCAATGGCGAACTCCCACTGATGATGATTGAATAATATTACCTTACTCTCAGTAATAACTATATTTATTATCAGTTATATGAAAGATATTAAAATTAAAGTTATAACAGGAATTTTCATGTATTTACCTAAAAAAATTTCAGTTATGATGTAACCAGGCATATACTACTTTAAAACTGACTTTGCAATCTAAAATCATATCATTCAGAGGTAGTGCTTTTTTGTATGAATTCCCTTTAAACAAAACTGGATTTTACTTTATATGTAAAAGCTAGAAAAAAATCTCAATTTCCTAGATATTTTCACAAGTATTAGTCTTTTCTGTAAAGAGTTATGTATAATAATTAGGTAATTTCTCAGATATTATGGATATAATTATTGAAATTATAATAATTTCTGGCAGATTATTAGTACTCTTTTTTTTTTCTAACATAAGAATTGAAATTTGTTTCTTTTATAATGTTCCATGTTAAACATTTTAAACAAATTATAATCAATGAAAATGACTTTAGGATTTAGCAAGAGATTAGATGTAAAGATAATGAGATCAATCAATGTAAATAAACTATATATGACCTTTTTTGGAAAATACCTTAATGAGGTATGTATATTATAATAGGAATATATTTAATTCCCTTGGCAAGTGATTCACTTAGCAGTTAAAATCATCCATTATTATACATGGACATGATTTACTAATTGGTAGTAACTGCATTTGGTTAGACTTTCATAATTTCTTTTCTAGGATGAATAATGTGCACAGATACAAATTTTAATCTTTGAAATACTCAGAAATAAGATTATATATAGTTCTATTACTTTAAATATAATTATTAATCCAGATTTATTGATTAAAATGATATTACCTCTTGCAAAGTAATTTTTTAAAAAAGGAATGGCATATCAATATAGTTAAATAACACTTTTAAACATTTTATAATAATAGAGTGATTGAAATTTATTTCAATAATTCACTCCCTTAACATTAAAGGTTACACATCTTATATTATTATTGGCTATTGTGTGGAATATCAAAAATTGTGTTCTTCTGAAATTATTTTGTCTCATCATCAGGGTTGCAAGGATTCTTTTGTTTTTTATCTTCATGTTTTGTCTCTACATCTGACTTACAGAATTCTTTTTGTTTTTAATTTTTATTGGTTTATTTTTTTTTTTTTTAAGATTTAATTTTTCTTTAGAGAATGTTTTTTCTCAACCTCAGATGATAACTGGTTATGGGTATGTGTTGATTATTTTGAAATCTTTTAATTGATTTATTATATTTTTGGAATTGCAATTAAAAAAGAATTGTTATAATTGAATACCCCAAACTCATCTATACCTTTACCACATTCTAAAACCATATCATTTCTTCTCAATATAAGATTCCAAGTTGGTATTTTCTTTGGTTATGAACTGAGATAATGGTAAATTAAGGAAAAAATGTTATTGTTTCCAAAATTGTTCACAATTATGTCAAGAAGTCCACAAGTAGTACATTTTTTATTGGACAATTGAATACAATATACTTAATTATGTAGCATTTAAAATAGCCAGATAATATTTGTTTGAAGTGCAATGGGCATGACAGTTTTCCTGTCATGAATATGTATGGTATGTCTTCAATTGTTTTATTACTTTTTTCATTTTTAAATAAAAATCAAAAGTGTTTGTTTGTGTAGTTTTATTGCCAATTTTAATTACTGCACATTTCAATTGGAAGTCAATTGTAATATTTTGCAAAGCGTATTGGCCAAATTACATAGATGTATGTATTAAACTTTCCAAAAGTTATATGGCTTGAATATTTAAAAATGTAGATTTTATTTCCACTTAACATTTGTATAAGAGGTTCTACTTCTATTTTATTTTCCAATTTTAATTATACAATCATTAAAAAATCTTTCAAAGGTAAAAGGAAAATGTAATTGATTTTATCAGAGTCTCAATATAATTAGAATAAAAATTCACATGATGCTATATTTACAGAAAAACTAATAGAAAATATTAATGTTTAGATGTCCTTGCATTATTAAATGCATGACACAAATATTTATTTAGTTTTGCAAAAATGTCACATTAATTTGAGAGTAGTTTGGTTTCTTTGGAATTGTGTTAGGCATGGCTGATCCTATAAAGTGTCAATCAATTTTTCTTTATCAGGCATTTTATTATCATGGGAAACTATCCATAGCTTTCTTTAATCATTAATATTTTGAGGAATAATTCTTTATAAACATTTATTCTTTTTCTTTTCATATGTCTATTGTTGTTTGTGATTATTTACTATCCATAATCATCTCTTCATTGATACAATTGCTATTCTTATCATTGTTTTTTATAGCATTGTTTATATCATCATCTTTGAAATTAATATTTTTTTACTAATTTCATTTTAGTAACCATTCTTTGGCATTTATCAAAATATCTGCAGGCATTCTAACAAATGTGGATATAATTTCTTTCCACTTGTTATTCTATTCTACATTGACTTCTTTTATGGTTATATATATATATATATATATATATATAACCATAAAAGAAGTCAATATATATATATATATATATATATTTAATATTTTCACAGTTGTATGATATAGATAAATTATTATTATTTGGGCTAAACCACGTTATTTTTTCCCATTACATACCGATATTTCAACAAACTAGCATCCGCCATTGTTGTCAAGGTTAACTTTTGAAAGATTACCTTAACAATGGTGGATGCTAGTTGTCGAAATATCAGTATGTAATGGAAAATAACTTATGGTTTAGCCCAAAAAATAATAATTTATATATTTATTTTAATATTGTAGCTCTGATGATGATTGCTGAACAGTTGAAACTGTAATCAAGGAGAAATAAATTCTGTTATATTAAATTGTATTGAAAGATGTTTATTTAAAGTGTATATGGTATTTTATTTAAATGTTAACATACTTGGTCAATGATTAAAATACTAAAATTCAAAAAAATTAGCTTAAATTTATGAATTTGATGTAAACGACCATTATTTAGATGTTAAACATTGAGCATGCCTATTCATATTTTTTATTTATTTGCAAAGTTGATATTTTTTTTTAAGATTTTGTTTTTTTGAATGAGTAATTTATTAACTGTAATATATTTGTTAATTCAAAATTATATAAAAATGTTGCTTAAAAAAAATTACTTAAATTACAAAGTTTACTGAGTGAAAAATGTGAAGAGTGACTTTAAAATTTTATTCTAATTAAAAGGTGTTGAATATCAATTGGAATTATGATTTGCATATATAATTAAACGTAAATTTCTTTCTTTATAAAGAAAATTCATATTTTAATTTTCTTTTATTCTCATTCTCATCATTGTTAAATACACATTTTTAAAATGTGGTAATATCAAATAAAACGTTTTTTTATATATCTACACACAGGTATCCCTTAACATTGGTTAATTAAATATCCAAGACTTTACACATTCAACTAACTTAAATTTTAAACACGTTTTAAAATTTTATTCATATTTTTTTCTTTCCTCCAATTTTATTTACTTTTGTACATCTTCAAACTTTTTGTTCCTTTAATTCAGTTCTAGAGTACGTTTTTTTGAATTTGTTTGCTTGGCTTGTGTTTATTCATATATTATTATTATTTATCATCATCATCATCATCATCATCATGATTATTATTATTATTATTATTATTATTATTATTATTATTATTATTTATGTAATTATGCTATAATTTATTCATAGTTATTTCTAGATAACAACATGCATACTACTATGGTATTTGTATTTATTTTCATTATGCCATATATCAATAGTATTTCTACTCTGCTTTTCTGATTATTATGACTGATTCGGTTTTTATACTTTCAATTTGTAAAAATATATTTGAAAAATCAAATAAATATAACTAATAATTTTAAATGAAGTCTTATAAATAGGGATGTATTTCTTTTAATCAATATTTCAGTAGATTGATGTAATTGAACATTTTTTGCACTTCAATATACAGAGGATGTTGCTGCAAAAACAATGTTTGGAAGGATGATTTTTGCATTTGAATTTTCAATCACAATGTGCACTGGGATATTTACATTATTATATGTATTAGACAGGGTATGAGCACAGACTTTCACATGACCTACCACTCTCCACACTATCTCATAACACTGATACACACATATGTAGAAAAGATAAATAATCACCAATACACGTATTTCATGCTAAACCAGCAATCATCAGTTGGTCCAGATTACCATCTCCACACATATATGCTACAAGTGCTCAGATAAGTATCAGTGTTATAAGATAGTGTGGAGAGTGGTGGGTCATGTGAAAGTCTGTGCTCATACCCTGTCTATTACATATATAGACACAGGTATATATAAGCCTGTGTATTTCAGCTATTATTGTATGTATATATTTTTTTGTTTCTCTATTTTGATTTCACGTATGTTTGTATGTGTTTTAGTAAATAATTTACATTATTCACTGCACAAAATATATTTGCAAGCTAAATAAAGGCTATGTTTTGATATTCATGCATTTTTCACTTTTAGCAATAATCCAGTTCTTAATTTATTAATATAGTAAGATATACTTACAGATGTGTGTGCATACAAAATGACTAAGTTCTATAGAAAAATTATAATGTAACAATGAAAAGTATTCTCTAAAAAATAATTTGAATAAAGATGTAATAGAATATTTTGACAATTCTAGGACCTACATTTTATATAGATACTAGTAAGAGCCTTTAAAGAATGTTCTGCAAAGAAAGTGTTTATCCAAGTACCCTCAATAAAGAACAGTGAAGAGAAAGGCATTCCTCATCATGCTTTTCAAGCGCTAAGTGGTAAGAGATTTTAATGCTTTTCTATTTACTTTTTGACTAAGAATAATTTTCATCAAGTACCCATAAATGTATGATGCTTTTTTCATCAACATTACTAGTTTCGTCTATTTTTAAAAAAATATGAGCAAATGCCACAAGCTCTGTTGGATAGATTGGCTGTAGGCTAAAAAGAAAACAAAATCCTAAGACTGTTTGGAGAAATATTTTTTTCTTTTATTCAACCTAAATATCAATTTCAGGTTATTGGGAACAGTGAATCATCACTACGCCACGATGCTCCCCCTTTTGCATATATATATATAAGTTTTTCTGTCTAAAAAATGAAATCATTTCATTAAAAAGTAAAAATTAAACTATAATTAACTTTTTATTACCTGACTGGAAATTGAAAAGTTTAAATGCTAATAATGTATCAAGGAATGCTCTGTATCACTTTTTTTTAATTATGAAAATATTTGAAATGCAACAAATCAATAAACTTCAAATAAAAAAATGTCTTCAGGCTATAATAGCTTTTGATGTAAAAAGTTATTTAAAACAACTGGTTTTGCTTGTTAATTTTGTACCATTATGTAAATACCGTACATGTTTGCAGTTAAGGTTTTTTTTTTTTTTTAAAAAAAAAAAAAGAGTAAAAAGAATTAAAATATTCAAACAAAATTTAGTTTTACTTATTACATTTTTTTTTAAAAAAATGCTGTTATCTCTCATTCTTTTTACTCTTTGTGTCGTCGTAGTGAGTGTAATACAGAGGTTCCCAACCCTATGCCCGCGAGCACCATGGCGTCCGCAGACCGTTTTACGTGTGCCCGCCGCCGCTATCTGAACACGATAAAAAAATATTTATCTGATACAAATAAATTTAATTTTTAAAATTTCTTATAAATTATTGTATTATATTGTAATCAAATTGTAGGGCATACTATACTTTTACAGCGTAAAAATATAAAAAAAATATTTAATTATATATTAAAATTTTATTTTTGAAATAAATATTTTTTTGTACATTATGTGTATTATTAACAATATCCAACTATAAATTTACATTGAAAAAATAAATGGTGCCCGCCATCTGGTTGAAAAAAATAAATTGTGCTCGCCACCTGGCCGGTATTATAGAATGTGCTCTTAAGTGCAAAAACGTTGGGGACCCCTGGTGTAATACAAATTTAGTAAATCAGAATGTCATATCTAATTGTAATTTTTTTTCAGTATCTATTTTTTTTATCTTTATATCTTGCCTTTGCATTATTAATCTATCTGTTTTGTTTAATGTATTTCTTATTGACTTATTCGTTTCCAACAATTATCAGTCCACTGAATAAAAAAGACTAGCCTAGTTTAATCCAAATTCTCCAACTCATAGTTTATTTTCTCCACATTGTACCAGAAATCTTTCTTATGTGTTGTCTTTACTAGGTATTTTATCACTTTTTAGGTATTCATATATTGTCATCTCTTCTAAAAGTATGTCCATTCTAACTTAATTTCAATCTTTTAATATTTTCTATAATCTCAGGTATAAAAATTGTTTGTTTTTCAATCATGGTTTTTTTTTGTTGTTGTTTATGATTCCTTTTTCTTACTTCCACCATGCACTTCCTCATTCTTCGAAGTGAGGTTTGATGTCTATGTAATCACTAATAGAATATATTTATTAAAATGTTCTCTTTTAATGATAAAATCTTATTCATTTTAATAGTATGTTATTTCTAACAAATCACTTTGTATTTGGGGTTAATTTTATGATTAATTTCATCCACTACGTTTCTCTCCTCATCAACAATCTGATTAAAGTATATATAGTTGTTGATTTCATCTAATTCATTAGTATCAATCATATATTTTTCCCCATTTTGAAAAGTTATTATAAATTATTTTAGTTCTTATAGCATTTATTTTTAATTCTATGATCTTGATTTCTTCTATATTTTTAATATACTTCTAAAAGCTAAGAAGCATGACTTGAAAAAACAATTATATTATCTGTTAAATATAGATGACTTAAATAAGTCTATTTATTTTTATTCCTATAGATTTTCATTTTAATTCATACAATACTTTCTATAAAATTGCTATAAAAGGTTTTCAACTTGTTATATAGCCTTCTTATAATTTTTTTACTATCACTATGTAGTCTGCTTGTAACAATTTAACAAATATTCTTCACAATTTCACAATATCCTTTGTCTGCTTCAAAGCCAAATGCTCATAAAATCATATATTTTTTCATGATCTGTAAATACAAAGCAAACTGATAACTCATAACTTTTTACTATGTATTCTTTTAACATTTAAATTTGATCAGCTGACATACAATCACTTTTTAAATCATGCTTATTCTTTTAGTTGGACTGTATTCAAACTTTTTTCTAAACAAGTTGTAATGATCTTAAACCACTAAACACCACATGATCACCATTTCTTATGTTTGCTCATAACTGTTAACTAAAACAGGCAAAACTCTACATAAAGTAGTGCCACTCAGTGCAAGCCAGAGTTAAGTAGAGATAAAAGGTGGCTGCTGGAGAGTTGCATTACATCCTAAGATCTAGGTGCAGTGCTCTCAGATCCAAGGCTCCACACTGATGAAAGCCACAAGCTAGAAACTAATCTGGGAATATTGGATGAGTAGGCACTAGATAGGTATTTTATGCACAAGCCTTCTGGAACTCATTGATTACTCTGGCTTGCACTAAGTAGCACTAATTTATGGAGAGTTTTGCCTGTTGTAATGATCTTAATAAAAACCATGTATAAAATTAATGCAATTCTTATAGGTCTGTAATTTCATATATCTTTATTTTTATTTTTGTGTTAAACATCAACATTGCATTCTCCCAATCTTATGCAACTTTATTTAGACATTTGAGACATATATTTACCAATAATTCTCTATTTCTTCACTTGCTTTTAATTTACCTCTCCTACTTCATTGTAAATATTGCTTCATGCGATTTAGTTCAATGATAAAAATATGGATTCAAAAGTAAAAATTTCTAGATCATAAATCAACTCTGTCATTTCTGATGCTCAAATGCCATACAACTTCCTGAGCATTAAATCACTTGATCACAGTTTATTTATTCAAAATACCTGACATTTTAAATAATAATGTTATAATTGTAGATATTTGATTGAATACAACTATAATTTATATACTTGAAGTTTTAAATATAAATTATAAGGGACTTGAAAAAATAGCTGAAGGGAGCTTGAAAGTCTGTGTTCAAGCCCCTTATAATTGTAGATATTATTGTAAATTCTTGGTCTTTATTACCACATAATATTTTGTAAAACTCTTATATATACCATACAATATTGGTTTTTTAGAAGACTAGTGCCATTTTTTTGTTTTGCTAAAATAATTTTCCTTCCAATACCAAAATGATGTTTTACCATCTTGATACTTCTGGTCTCTTTTAATTTTCTCACTATTTCACAGATACATTTCTTTATATCATCAGTAACTGTTTTATGTATCATTTTAAAGAATTGCAGATATTCAGTTCTTTTAAATGGGTCATTTCTAAATTTTTTCCCCAGTATTTGTGAGTTTTCAAGTAAACCAAGATGGCACCCTCTATTTTTGATAAATCCAGTTTCAAGAGCCTATAATTCACTGAAGATGTGTTAGTTGTTAAATTAAAACAAAATTAACAAATCAAGTGTTAAATTTAAAAAAGCAATAAATTCTAATAAATTTCCTTAAGAAGCTTTATTTCATTTTTTTTTTTTAACTTATAATGTGGGAAGTGACAAGACACTTTTAACATCGTTGTGTACACTTTGTTTCAATTCAGTGTGTTTCTTTTTGTCAGCAGTTTTTTTGGTAAATCGTCATAATGGTAAAAATTTGGGACCTTTCTATCATAGAACATGATGTAGTGGACTATTTCCAATGGTGAGGGATCTTATCTTTTCGAAAAATGTGCATTAATGGATCATGATAGAATTGCACACCACTGATATGAATAAAGTGTAAATATTGTATTTATATTTTGTTTCATTTTTCTGTTAATATGTTAATCCCCCCCCCCAAAAAAAAAGAAAATAAACTGTAAATATTGTAATTAATTTTTATACAATGATTTTCTTTTTTAAAATAACAATAATAAAAAAAATAAAATTTAATTATTAAATACGATGTTTACTAGCAGGCAATTTTTTGTAAACATTTTTTGGGAGCTCTCCCCCCCCCCCCCCCGAAACTGTAGATGTATCAAAAATACGGGCTGATATCTTGGTTTACTTGAAAACTCACAGTTACCTTTTTTCTTTCTTCACATATCTTAATCGAGATGAAAATTTAGATTGCTATTTTTTTTTTAAATAACTATTTATGTAACATTTTAGTTGATATCCTTATTGGCTCAATTCATATCCGAGCCATTAATGAAGTCAACATAAAAGGATTTGAAAATTATAGTTTAAATTCAATGGAGTATTTCTGAAGATTGGAATATCAATTATTAATGCTTTTTTTTAAAAAGAGCTTTCATTATTATAACTTTCTATAAGCACATATATTTTATTTCTTTGCTCAATAATTATTTTCTATGTTAAATCCACTAAGTATATTATATTAATAAAATGCATATTTTCTAGTAGTCAAAATATAATTGCCTTCTTCTGAATCTTTACTTGGATATTTCCAATTCCATTTTGAATCTAGATTTTTCTTAGAATAAAAAACTCATAATATATAGTATTTTATTTTTCTAAAACATTTACAATTTAATCAAATTTACGTAAAGTACTTTTGAATTTTAGTATTAAAATGTATAACAATTTTAAAGGAATTCTTTAATTTTATCAAAAATAGTTTCTCTGACTATATAAAGTTATCTACTTCTTCATAATAAGAACTTGTGTGCCTTAAACCTAAATAATCTATTTTTGATTTCTTTCATTAAGTTGAATAATAAACACTATTACACTGTTTAACATATCATAAATCTTGCCAATGTTACTTTACTTTTTTATTATAGTTCCATTTCCAAATATTTGTGTAGTTATAATAAAGTATATGTCCACTTTTCAAATCAATTCTTTCTTCAGTTTTTCCTTTAAGATCATTTAGCTTAATAACAAGCCATTTGATAATGGACAGTTTTTCTTTCAGTTAGTGCAATCTTCTTTTACTTATAAGTGATTTATAGTCATAAGTATCTTAAAAAAATATCATAAAATGGTAGTCTGGATATAACCAAGGAATTGTTTAGCACACACTGCCTTCAGTCTTTATATCCTCTTGCTAATCAGATTTAAAATTTATTTTTGGATATCATGTTTATGTAAGTCAGTATTCACATATGTAGTTGTGCTTCATTCATTCTCCAGGAAAACTCAATTGAAATTCCAATTAAAAACTACTAAACATCTGAAAAGAAAGATCGAATTGATTTATTGTCTTTAAACTCAGTGGTAAAATCCAAAAAAATTAACCATATTGGTTGAGAAATGTTGAAGAGCAGTTCATCTATGTTTATTTACCATATAAATAGGTATAAGGTGTATTAAAATTCTGTCCTACTTAATTTCTTTAAGTCCTCAAAGGGAAACCAAAAGAACTTATTTAATTTAATAATTTTTTTTTCAGCCATTGGCTTTAATAATTATATTTATATTAGGCAATAGCCATGTAAGATATGATGGTAGCAGCTAGTAATAGTTACATCATTTCATACTATATGGGAGAAAGCAATCATAAGCAATTTCCATATTCTGAGAGAGTTTACAAATAGGAAAAATGTCTTTCACATGACATTTATAATCATATAATGCCAAGTTCTAATAATAACAATAATAATTTTTAATCAAATTTCATATTTTTAATTTGAAGCAGTAGAAATGTTATTTCCTTATCTAGAGAAATAATTTATTTTTACAAAAAGTCAGAGCTAGATAACTATTTATGTGCATATTTGAGACAAACAAACTATATTTTTACTATAACATACTTCTCCAAAACCATTTCTTTTTTTAAAATTCAAAGCTTCTTCAATATAAAATTTACAAAATATATATATAAAGTTTTGCATATATATATTTTCATATGTCAAATGCATTGACCGTGAAGCAAACCCGGGCCAACTGCTTGGAAGGCAGCTATGCTAACCACTAGGCCATCAATGCTTGACAATATATATTTATAATTTTCTATGTGTGGAAATAATATTTTATATTCATAATTATCATCATTTTCAACTATTATTGGTCCACTGCAAAATAATGATATTAAAATATTAATATAAAATATTATATATAAAGTATTTAATATTAAATGTAATATTTAATATTAAATATTTAAAAAAATATTAAATATTTTATATTTAATATAAAATATTAAATTTAATATAATTCTTATAAATAATATTTATAATATATATATTCTTTATTTATAATCAATTAATTTATTATATATAGTTATCAGAATATTAAAGGTAAAAGTTTAATGCATTTGTTAATGCTGTTCTAAAAAGTAAATTAAAAGATCTATGTACAGATAAAGTAGTAAAATATTCAGTATAAGTACTATATTAGAACCAGTGAAGTTAATCTTGGATAAAGCAAAAACATTTATATCTATATGTGATATAAATTTAATACTAATTTTACATGATATCTAATGGGAATAAATAAAATAAATATTTAAATGGTTTGTTGCAATTTAATAAATATTCTATTTAATTTTTTGAGATAGAAACAGAAAAAAGATTAAAAATTAATGTTAGCTTAATCATAATCCTTAGTTGAGAGATTAACTATCTGAGATAAGCACAATTCTTTAATTAAAAAATTAACTGGTAAAACTGGTTAATACCTTGCTTATTAATGAAGAAATCATTAATTAAATTGTAATTGGCAATTTCAAAGAGCAATAGCAAGATCCAATATAAAAAAACAAGGTGGCAGACTAAAAAATAGAGAATCTGATTAGAATGTTGTGCATGTCAATTGCTGAATCAGAATAATAATTAAAGAGCTAAGATAGAAAGTAATTGTATACCTTCAGTAGCAGTGGTTAGCTTCCTAGTGTGGATATCCATTGTAGAAGCCAAAGTAAGCCTAGGATTGTACAGGTTGACCCAAAATTATTATTATTTGATAAGCTAGCCCACATTGTTTTATAAGTAATTCAGATTGCAATAGAATTAGCCTGGATGTTATTGGTTAGTTAATACTAAGAAGCTCATCATATTGCATATATATAATATTATTATTCTTTGATGTCTGTATTTTTTCAAAGCAATATACGTAACTATGTAATTGAATATTTGTAAATACAGTAATTAAATAATTAAAAATTTATCCACTTAGGAGCACTTTCAATTATCCTAGTAATTGTTGTCAATTAAAACTTTGAAAGGCTAATCTTCCCACAATTCTGTGATCTTAATGTTTGTTGCCTGCTTGTTAATTAAGTTATGTTTATATTTGTATATTAGCATAGCTTCTTTTATTTTTATTTTATTGTTATTTTTTTCAATTTGCAATATTTTTACATTATTAAAATTGAAGTCAAAACCATAAATACATGATTTATTATGGTCATAAAAAACAAATGCTGAAATATTATTATCTTTTATATAATTTTGTTTCGATTTCTGAACCCATTTTAATAATAGCAAGTGCTCTTTAGTTCTTTTTTCCAATGTACATCTTAATTCACATATATATCCACTGCCACACCTACATATTCATATATATATATATATATATATTCCATTGAAAGTCAGATTATAAGTAAATGATCACTAGTTATTAATTTCCAACAGGAGATCTCATTTATTAGTTTTATGTTAAATCTTACAGCAAAAAACACTGGGTCTATATTGTACCACTAATGAACAGCACTACATGTAAAATTGTGTACAATTATTAAAATAAAATCTTATATTTAAATAATGAAAAGAATTTGAAATCTTTTTTGAAAAAAAAAAGAAATAACCTATAAAAGTTTAGTTTTCTTTATATAAGAGTAGATCGGGAAAGGGCAAACATGTCATTTGTTAGTATAAGTTTTATTAGCTTAAAATAATAATAATAATAATAATAATGATGATGATGATGATGATGATAATAATAATAATAATAATAATAATAATAATAATAATAATAATAATAATAAACAATTATAAGGGGATTAATCAGTTAATTGCAAAGTTTTACAAATTAATTAAAGAGTAATTTGGAGGGAGGGGGAATTTAACTTAGCAAAAATTAAAACTATTAAAAAAAAAAGAAAAGATGAAATCTCTCTTTTCATTTATTGTAAGAATAAGGGAGGCATGAATAGAGATTGATTTTAAATATAAAGAAAATAAATGTATGTATATAAATAAAATATGAGAGTAAATTTAAAAATAAATGAAAACTTATAATTAAATTTTAAAAATTCCCTCAATGATCCCTAGTCTTATAAATAAAGATGGTAGTCAGTAATTATAATCTGCTACAAACATGATAATGGGAATAATTAAAAACTATCTTATCCAAGGACTGGTAAATATACATACAATGGAAAATAATTAATAGAATTTAATGAATTTGGGAATTTTTAATTAAAGAAAAAAAAAAGATAACAGCAATGAGGCAACGACATATAAATAGGACCAAATATTCAATGAACTCAATTATATATTAGTTTTAGTTCTCTTACTGTAAACTCTTATATTTCAATTTATCATATTAAGATCATGCTGTGCTAAGCAGTTGTCAGAGCATGTGGCCAGATTCTAATCTCAGTCTGACAGAACATCAGCAATCCGCTCATTAGAAATTATATCTGTATAAACATCTGAACCCCAAAAAGTATCTATCTGCCTGAACACAAGTAATAAGGAGCCATGACTAAAATCATCAAAAAACCAAAATCCAACTGGTTGGTAATCTACATTCAGCAGGAGAAAGAAAGAAGCCACCCATCTCAGAGAAACTTTCAAAATCCTAGGTAATATAAATTCTTATTCCCACTTATAGGCTAGTATTAACTTTATAAACAATAAGTAGCAATAGCAATATTTGAGTGACTCTTGATATTCAGTATAGATGAACTATTGTATGTGCATGGATATCCGTTTATCATTGTGCTAGCCAAATGTTCACAAAGCTTTCCTAAATAAGTATTAACTCAAAATGTGTGTATGCAGTTATATGTATGTTAATTATAAGACATTATTATTATATATCTTTAGTAAGAATATTTGCGTATAGTATGTATATCATTTTTTTATTATTTGCTTATTGAAAGGATGTGTGTAGAGTAATTTTAAATATCTAATAATAAATTTATTTAAAGTGTTTGCTAATTAACATTTAATGATTTTTTGAGATTATACCACGAATAAACAATTTTCTTGAATGTCAATCGAATAATTAATGTTTTATTTATGTTGTATTACTTTTTCTTTATGACTGAGCTAGTTTGGGATTTATCAGGTGTTGAATTGGTAGCTGTCATTCAGGGCATGTTATTTACTTCTTGTAATTAACTGTCATCTGAAGTTTACTTTAAAAAGTGCTTTGAATGACAGTGTTTGAATTCAGCAGTCAAGGAGTTCTGTAACCTGGAAATATGGCTGTAGGTTATACCTTGTGTAACCTTAGTCTGGTTACAGATACCCTCTGGGTATATGCTTTTCTGCCTGAGGGACCAGTAGGGTGCAGTACTTAAATTGCAGCTGGAATAGATCGAATTTATAATAAATAGTTTTATAATACTGTCATTTTCTATAAAAGAAGTCAACAATTTTTTATAATGTTTTCACAATTTTGTTTATATTAAAGAGTATAAAATTTTATTACATCTTTTTTATTAGATCTTCTCCCACCCGATTCAATACAATTCTACAGAAGCATATACAACAAACTGGCATAATTTGACAAATGTTGATATACTGGAGATTATATACATGAAACTGTAATTAATCTAAAATTGAATAACTGATAACTATGTCATAGGTAAATATAGGGGAGTGTAACATACATAAAGAATAAAAATAGCCACTTTATTCACAAAAAGTACAACTTAATGCACAATATCAAGAAGGAGGGGAAAAAATCATGATCTTGTAGTGCATTGCAGTTTAAATCTTAGCCCGCCTCTTACAAGAGGTCTTGTCGACAATTGACATCACTCTAATTCTGTTATTTTTAATGCTAGGATAACTGTTCTAG
This sequence comes from Epiperipatus broadwayi, assembly GCA_028023455.1. NCBI lineage: Eukaryota > Metazoa > Onychophora > Udeonychophora > Euonychophora > Peripatidae > Epiperipatus > Epiperipatus broadwayi. Next base: position 2,697,792 of record JAQFVV010012437.1, read on the forward strand.
AGTCAATAGTTAGATTTTTAAAAATTCTGTAAGATGATGCCCTCTTCTGAATTATTTTACAAGTAAAAAATCAATAAAACTGCATGTGAAGCTAAACAAAAAAGGAAGCTTGTCGCTGATTGGGTCTCAGCTGTCAAAGACATTCTGATTGGCTGGAAAGAACAAAGAAACCACCTGATCAAAGAAAATAAAGACGAACGCTAAGATTTTCATTTCGAATATGATAAACAAGTGTTTTAAACTATTATAAAAGTATTATTTGAGAAATTACAAATCATTTTCATAAAATATGCTAAAAAACAAAATTATTTTAGAAAAATATTGAAGATTTTAGTAAAAATATTTCAGATTTTAGCAAAAAAAATATTTTCTTTTCCGTAACGTAAAACTGAAAAAAAAAATTCACGTCAGCAACTCTTTCTTATTCGTTACTATGTTCACTTTTAAATTTGCCGAAATTGAATATTTTATAATAAATAAATAGAAATTTATTTTTGAAAGAACTTTCGTTCACTTTCATAACCTGACAAATTATTAATATACTTTTTATAAATGAATCTAAAGTGAATATGATATTAAAGGAGAATATATTTTAACAATTGACTTTGTCTTCAGTTTGTGAGTTGGCCAATTAAAAGCTTTGATTTTTACCTCTCAAACAACCAATAATATAATTAGCGGTTTAAAGGTTAAGAGGTAATAAAAATTGTGAACTTTCTATGTGAGATGAGAATTTCTGATGACATATTCAAATTTAAATAAGTTATTATTTAACTATTTCAATCCCAAATCCTACTAAATATATAATCCATCTTCATTTTCAGAACTACCACCAAAACAGAGATAAAAATATTCACGTATTTGCATATGACTTTCAGTGATTATTTAGAAGAAGCATTATTAAACAATTATTGTGGAGTATCATGAGCAGCAATTGTCAGTTATTGATTTAACATACAACATAGTGATCAAAATGGGTCTTACCCACAAACTATTCTTGACCAATCAGAACAGTTCAGATTAATACAACATCTGAATCACATTATACAAAAAGTTTTAAAACAAAAAAATGTCAGCAAGAAAATGTGAAGGAGAAACAGATAAAAGATAATTGATTGAATACAACTGTTGTGGAAAATCAGAACATACCACTAAAATTTGTAAATAGAAAAAGCAAAATTATAGAAATTGTGAAAATATAGTGACCTGGCAAGAATTTGTAAAAATAACCAAACAGGAGGATAAAATCTTCAATATCTGAAATTAACTAAAAAAACTAATCAGCATGTTAATATTAAAATGTGAATATGGTATATAGCAATTAAACAATAGTTTCAGTTAAAATATTTGATCAATCAGCATCCATGGAAATTGACAATGGCCAAAAATATCACTAACTCCATGTAATGCAAAAAAAAAAAAAATAAAAGGAAAATTTTTATATATGCCATTATATATTGTCTAGGATAAAATGAATTCTATTATTGAAAGAAATTGGTTTTCATTGATAGGTAAAAAAAATAACAATTGCAAAATAAATTATGATAAAGAAAATTATATTTAATACATTTCCATCCTTATTCATGAAAAAACTAGGTGAAATCAAAAGAAACCTAGTTGATTATAACTGAAAGAGAATGCATATTTAACAAATAAAGAGGTTTTATACTCCCAAAAAACTCAGATTAGGATAGAGCAATTATAATTATTATTAAACTGAATGGCAGTATTGACAGTTGCAGTATGCTAAAAAAATTAACAAGTGCTAAATGTATGCAAGGTAATGGTCCAAATTCAGCAACCAACAGTCCTTTATATATATATATATATTTGTCCACAGAAATTTAACTTGCATTTTTGTTTATCATATATATATACTATTTGTAAGTGCTCTTTTATTCAAATAACATCTTAAATGACTACAATATTTACAAATGTAAAGTATATATATATATATATCAACGTCAGAGAAAGATTTAAATATATTCTTTGACATGACATCTGGGAGATATCAAATGCGAATTAAGTTATAAACATTTCAATTATTTAATTGAATATAACAATTATAATCATTTCTATTTAATGTATTAATAACATTTGTAATAAAAACATATAAACAAATAAAAATCACTAAAAACTTCATAATAAATTCTTTACTCATCAAAAACAAATTCATCTTTTAAACAAGTTTATTAATCAATTATATATAAATATATTAATTTGTTTTATGGACACTAATTACAAATCACAAACGATTATAGAATAACAGGATGCAATACATACTATTTATTTGTTTATTTTGAGAATGAAAAATAATCAGATGTGTTTCTGGGCATTACTCTGATATTCTCCACTATTTTTAAACGATTGTTGACGTAAAAAATACCTAGCGTTTAAGACAAAAAATATGTGGGATGTATAGAGCAAAGCTTTAATAATGTTAATTAAACACGGTAACGTTAATTAAGCTCATTATGCTTAATTAAAGTTATTAAATCTTTGCCCTATTTGTCCCATGTATTTGATTATTATATTTCTTTAAAGATAAAGCATCGAAATTTATAATTACAATTAAGATAAGAAAGTAAATGATTACTGATGTCATGATAAAATATTTATTTAATATCTTAACTACTAAAATATTTTTTTAATAAATAAATTCTTTTTAACATACTTTCTATCAAATGTTAAATTGGCTTAAAAAGATTTTTGTTACCAATTTTTTATAGAAACCAAGGATGTTAAAATTAAAACAAAGAACTTGAATTATTCTAATGTAATACAATAGAGCCAGTCATAAAAAAAAGTGTGAAAAATTATTAAAAAAAGTATATTATTTTTTGTTTGTTTAAAGTCTGTAGAAGTATTAAATGTAATTAATTATCAATCTACTTCATTATAAATATATTTATTGTTTTTTTTACTTGCCCATTCTTCAATTAATCATACAAACTATTTTAATCTATTAATAAATGAATTAAAACAGTATAATTGATAAATTAAATCTATGCTGTTTTATTGCATTCAGATTTTAATTTGAGTTTCTGCAAAAGAAGTTATATGCAGAACATGTGTAAGTCTACAATTATTCAGCAATGGTTTATAGAAAATGATTTATAAAAAAAAAATTATAATAGAAACTCTCTATAGCTATATGTATTTTTTTCTGTTGTGTTTTTAAAGTAAATATATTTTAACCTGATTTATAAATTTTTAGCTATTCTTTCTTTACTTTATTAGCTGGAAAAATTTGTCAAATTGAGGGCCATTTAAAAATGTTAATATGCAACATTTCTTTACATGATTTCAATTTTAATATCATTTCCAAATTAATTTCATCATTAAATCTGACATTTCAAATTTACCAATTATGTTGATAAGAAGGTAATAAAGACCAATACAAATGAGATTTTTTAAAGATATATATATATATTTAAATCATTAACTCAAAAATTTGTGTAAAAATGTCATCAGATAACCTTTTTAAAATTTATAACATATATATTTTAACAAACAATTTAAAAATTTTAATTTTATTATGTATGATTTCATTTTGAAAATTAAAAAAACAGTTATATATTCAATAATATGAAAGTAATACTCAGTGATGTACTTTAACCCTTAACTAACTTACACTTAACAGATTCAAACAATAAATTAAATGAAAATAAATTATATTATTTACATCTTTAATAATATCTATTGGGGAAATCATTTTTTAAAATGTGACCTAACCTATAAAATTATTCTTTTAATGTAGTGCTGTTTAATCTGAAGAGTGTGATGAAGGAAGCATATTTGCTACAATAAATAATTAAAAATAAATCATAAATAAAATTAATTATTATAATTATGGAATAAGAAAATATAAGTGAATGTGGAAACTTCAACAATGTTTATGATATAGCTGTAAAATTGATATGCAAAGTAAATTATGTTAAGATGGTGGAAAACAATAATAAATTTCTACTGATGATTTTATAATAATATTGCCTTACTCTAATGCCTAGTTATCCATGTCCATAACTATTAAACTTTCATGAGTATTCAAAAATAACAATATTTTTTAAAATAATTTTTATTATTATTTTTAAAAACTTATAAATTAAAAAGACTTAAATTCGTAATCAAAATACAATAAATTAGTAATAGGTACAAGTTTTAATTCATCTAACAATAAGATTATGGATGACTAATTCAATAAAATAATTCATTTTGACAAAATTATTGGTATTATAAAGATTATTTATATTGAGTGTATTTCTCTACATCAAAAATGCCAATAATTTTCATAAAAATGATTCCATACTTTTCAAGTTATTTTTAATTTTTTAAACAGCCTACCTATTATAATAAAACAAACAGACTGGTTTATCTAATTAAATTTTATAAGCAGTCAAAAATAAATTTTTAAACATTGAAAAGCAATATTAAACAATAACACTGATGATGGGATTTAATCACCAAGATAATCTATTTTGTGGCATGGTGATTAGATCATCTGTCTACATATCTATAATTTGGATTTCAAATCCAGACTGAATAAAGCATGCATGTTTATCAGTTCATAAATAAATTTAGAATTTTTTTTTTGCAGACAATTAACATCCAGAAAAACCCAGATTGATATCCAGTTATTAGTAGCTAAATGTATATTTAGTTATTAATAGCTAAAAATTAAAAGTTCCAAATTAATTTATCCTTGATCAGGTGAATGATGATATTCTTATTGTAAGAATATAAAACAATACTGCAAAGTGATATAGTCTTAATCACAGGGGAATCATAGTTCTATGAACACTAAGCACAGAGTTTATTTTAACCTTCCCACTGTTGAGTAATATAATTTTATGTTTTTGCTTTTTATCTTTTGGCTAAAAACAGCTACACACTAATTTATCATAGAATAATTGGAGATTAATTAGGTTAGCTGTGGAATGTTTTCCCTGAAATTCTTGCTAATTAAAATTATTCTATCTTGTTTAAATCCAAGTCATTGATGTTACATAATGAATGTTTTCACATAATAAAAATTTGTAATCCGAAATACAGTAACACTTTTAAGCACTTGACAATAACAATCAAATAGGAGTTCATAGAAAGTTTGAAGGCAATTTCGAGTTTCACAGTCCACCATTCTACTATTACACTTGAATATACAAGTCACTCAAGAAGTAGGGAAATCATTTGATAATAAAAGTCATTACCTTGATTATTATGATTTAATATGCACCTGTTATATTTAAAAGTAAAAAAAAAAAGTAACATTAATTTTAATTTCACTTACTACAAGTCTTATTAGTACATAATTAAGCAATAACCGATTTTCTGATTATCTATATTCTACCCATGCACAATATTGTGTTATGTATAGGTTTGTTATATTTTAACATTAACAAGGTACAGCAAATGTAAGTCTATGTTTAGAAGAGATTTTTTTATTATATAATATAACACACACATATATAATTAAATTTATTTATTTATTTTCATTTAAAATAGAATTTAAATAGTCTGTTGCAAAACCAAGATTTCTCAAGTTCTTGAATGAGGAAGATGGCGAAGAAAGCATAACTCATTAAGTTTGATAACTATTAATTTAGTACATTTTAGAATTTTTTCTATCTTTGTTTAACTACTTTAACTACATATATATATATAAAATCAGATAACAAATATGGTAAATGAAAAATTCTGAAATAAATTCTACAATATTCAAAATACCATATAAATAAATAAAGAATATATTGTTTATTTAATAAATTGTTTGTTAAAGAGTCATATTTTATAAATATGACAGACTATTTATTAAATAAACAATATAACTGTGTAAATTATGAAAAGAGTTTTTTTTTTAATTTTACCTACCCATGTTGGCGGACATGTTATAAGCTGGTTATAGGTAATATTTATTTTTATATATTGGTATTTTGAATGTTATAGAATTTATTCCAAAGTTTTTCTTTTATATATATACGTCTCTCTCTGTGTGTAAACTTAAATTTCAGATTTATCCATATATATATACGCTTATTAAAAATATTAGCGTTGTATTTACATTTTCATTAGATTCCACCAAGAAACTTTTGCATAGTGAAGGCTATTCAGAGCTGCCGCAGAGATGTTTGTCAATTATAAAACTGCAATATCCCTTACCCAAAAAATAACCTATGCAGTCCAGTAAAAATATTTATATAATTCTGACATAATATTGTTGATGAGAACATAAATAATAAAACAAAAAACAACTTAAATTTTTTTGACAGAGGTTTATACATACTAATTATTAATATAAAGAATAATAGACAAAACATTCTTAATGTTTTGAATGTGCAATAGTTAAAAAATTTGATTTAAGTTTTACTGCTCTGGAAAATATTCATCTATAACTGGAAGCAACTTAATCAATAAAATCAGAAAGTACATTTGCTATAATGAAAAATAATGTCAGTTAGTGCATGATAATTGCTATGGATTTTCTGTCTTCTTTATGTTTGTGAATTGGAACAGTAGAAGCATCTTTGGAATCAATTGGTACAACTAAAAGATACCCATATTTCTAAAAGTTATAGTATTACTATCATTTGTCAAAACTTTTCCAGGCATTGTTAAAGTAACAGGAGTTTTGTATTTTATGATTACAACAGAAGTTTCACTTGCCTATCCAAATCTAATTCATTCATAGGATGGATATATCATTAAATGCTCTCATAAATTCTTATATCATTATTCAAAAGATGACTGAAATACATTACTTATCTGCTACAAAATCATCACTATTATATAAAAGAATGCCATCCACAAATTTAATAAAATGATATTTTTCTTCAACTTCATATGTTATATTCAAATATAAAAAAAAAAGTTACTTTGATCAGCAAATGATTGCATCTTCAATTTAAATTGATGGATTATTTTTAAGTTTTATCATCAATTGCTAATTTATAAAGCTTTAAATTTATTTTTAGCCAAATAAAGAATGCCACACTTTCTTTCAGTCAAGTCACTAATAATAATACAATTATTATAAAAAAATACAGAATTTTTTTTTTTTTGATGAACTCAAAACAGACTTGTTGTATCCATAATACAGCTTGAAAATCCAAAATGGCTATATTACTTAACAGATTTTAAATTTTATCATGCATAGCAACTGCTGTAAAGAATATGTGTCAAACTTTCTAGAGTATGTTTGAAATATGATTTACATTAAAATGTAATTAACCTCCAACACTTTGTACCTATAAGAGCTAAATTAATATTTTTTTGATTAATGATTCCTAACTTTTAATATAATCCATAAAATGAAATTTATTTTTCTGTAGTGATTTCTATGTCTAAAGAAAGTGTCTTTATTAATCAATTTATGTATTGTACAATAATTTATTAATAAAGACTATTTGATTTTACAGTATTTTCAATAATAAATATCACATGATATGTATAGAGGGTTTTGCCTATTTTCAGTAATGTTAAGTTTTAGTTTACTGCTCTTGCCAACATATGTTTTTAGATTTCAAAAAACAAAATAATGTTTCTATGAATGTTGATGAAATAATTCTATTTAAAAGGAATACAAGTTCTTTTCCCCAATTTTTCTAAATGTAATATTATGCTATAATATTCCATTAAACATTTTAAAAATATTATTAGATTTTCATTGACATACCTAAAAATTTCAAGGATAGAAAAGAATAAGATAAACATATCAATGGATGTAATATTATATAATCTCTTTTTACTCAATAAACTGTTATTACAAAAATCTTATAATTGTATATTTATTCAAGTATATACACTTCCCTATTAAGATGTATTTAACTAACAACAGCTATATTAGTCTTACAATTTCAGAACTCCTTACACATCAGCTCTCTTCTACATTCAAAGAGTTGACATCAAACAAAATTACCACTTTCCACCTACTTATATTTTTTTAAAAATACTTGCTATTCCTACTAATATTTTTAATATTACAACTATTTTTATCAAAAAATCTTCCAAGCATAGTAATCTAACTAGATTTTGTGAGACTAGCCATTTTAGACTATTTTTGTAGGTTTAATTGAATTTATGGATGGAAAAGGGGTGGCATGAAATTCCTTAAATAAGCAGCCACACATGAGCTGTCAACTGATAATGTTGTTCAAATTTAGTTCTAAAGTAACTTATTACAGTTTATACTACCATATAAGAATCAAAACTAAGAATTTTCACATTCTCTATACTATTTTCTCAATACCAATAGTTTTGAAAATTTTATTTGCATGTTTTACATACTCATAAATCATTGCATAAAAAAAAGAAAGTTTTGTATCAGAATTGCTATGCATGTAATTAAAGAATAAAATTTTTATTGCCCTAACAGAAATATCCATTATCATAAGAAGCAAAGAGAAATGAATGAAAATACGAGAGATTCAAAACAAATAAATAAGCCCAATATTAATTTAAGTGGTAAAAGGCAGCTGGTAGATGGTTGTATTAGATCCTAAGATCAAGGTACAGTGCTCTCAGATCTAACACTCCTCACTGACGAAAGCCATAAGCTAGAAACTAGTCTGAGGATATTGGATGAGTAGGCGGCACTAGTAGGGATTTTATGCACAAACTTTTTTGCATTCGTTGATTACTCTGGCTTGCAATGGTTGGCACTACTCTATGGAGAGTTTTGCCTCTGTTATACATGAGACAAAACAAAAGGTATTCAATTAATGAATAAAAAAATGATAACATGCAATGTGTAATATACAATGTGTATTGTGAGATCTATTTATTTGTTTATCATATGATAAACTGTTACTCAACTAATCACATGTCATTCAAGCACTATCATTTGATTGATTAACATACATTTTTAATGTTTTTTTTTTTAGATAGAAATCAATCTAGAAACCATTAACTTTAGAAACCTCTCATTTCATCAAATGTTAAATTGCTCAGGACAAAAAAAATTCTGACTTTTCTAAAATAAAAAAAAGTTTCCTTATCTAGTAACAAATATTAGTAGCAATTTTACTGAATCTAAAATATTCCTACATGCTTAATAATACTGAAGATATGTAGCAAAAATAGATAATTTTCTTGCTGTAAAAAAAAATATAATTTTCTATACTTTACAAATAAATGTTTGTTCAGATCAGCCATATTTAAATAGCCATCTTCATTTATGTTAAGGAAAAATACAAAACAAAAATAAATTTAATATATAACCTATCTATATATTATACAATATATCCTATGTTGGTTTACAGGGCAAGACAGTGTTATCATAGGTTAAATAGCGATTCCTATACCAACAAACTTGTTTGCTTCTTTTTTTTTTTCACCACATATTTTAGAGTTTTCAGTCACTCAGATTAATTGTCATGAGGTTTTCATGATATAGATTATTAATTAATCTATACCTATTGTGTCCATAAGATTATATGTTTGTGTAGCTAAGTTTTTATACTTTAATTAACCAATACAAAATCTTTATTTTTATCTATATTCATTGTCTTTCTATGAATGAATGAATTTTATAAGTGCCACATTGTACTAATCATAAATGTTATTTATCGAAGGGGAAAAAAGTTATTGCATAAGAATTTTAAAATAATACTCAAACAAGTTTACATATAAAATTTGCTTGCACAATAAATTATTATTATTGACAGAAAATATAAACAAAAAAGGGTGAATCAATTGGCAATAGATAATTATTATTTCAAGCAAATTCTGTTTAATTAAAAATTCTGTAAACAAAATACATTTAAAAAATATGATTCAAAAATTCTATAAATAAAAAAATGTGATTCAAAGCTTATAATTATGCCTAATGCCATAAAATTATACCTTTGTTGGAATGGACATAGGAAATGAATGAAAAGATTTAGAACTTGAGTGTGGGTTTTATGAGAATGACATATAACATTATTTTAGAGATACTCTAAGGAAGTGCAATGTTGATGACAGAATACACTGTAAGACTATAATTAGACAAGATGTTAAAGTCTTACAGACAAGAAAATTTTCTATAAAAGAAATTAGAAGACAGAACTGCAAATATCAAATAAAAAGACTAATGTCCAGCATGCTTATATGAAGATATATTTATTTTTCATTGATTGGTTTCTATAGTCATTGTAAAAATAATCTTTAGTAAATCATTATTATTTTCTCTATCTTATTTTTCTTGAAGTTGTAAAAACCATACTAACTACTAAGGAACCCAGATTAAAATGATCTTATTTTCAATACACTAATTTATTAAAAAAACAAACACACATTCTCAGAAAGAATGTTGATAAAAGTCAACCAGTGATGAGATAGCTGGCTTTCATCATTATACTAGTCATATAGTAGATTATCCTGAAATTAATATTGCTTAGAGTATAGCTGAATGTTTTTTCCAATTTGATATTTCAAACTATTATATAACTTTGCTAACAGAAACTCGTCATTAAAAAAAAATTACATACCATAAAATGTTTCAAGCAAAGAATAAAATTAATAAATATAGATATAAATCAGATGAAAAATGTTATGAGTATAAATAATTATATATGATTATCATTAGTGACTGCTCATAAATGAGTATGGTCATTCTAATATAGTAAAAAAAAATCAGAAATAATTCAAAAAATACAAATAAAAGAGAAAAAATTGGAATCAGAATGGCTGCAAGTTAATTATATGATTGCTCAAACACACATTACCATTGTCTCAGTTGGTACCGAAATTTAACTGATGGCATAAAAGTCTTATGTCAACTGGATTTGTTTAATCTAAGCATAGGAAGATAGTAAGTAAAGAAAAATAAAGAGAAAATCAGAAATAGAACAAAGATGTATATGAAGAATAAATTAGAAATACTTTAGTTATATAGAAAAAAAAAGTATTTTTAAGTATAAATGTAAATTAAATTTGCATATATGCATGTGCATTGCTAAAACATGTGCAACCATTAGAAATTGTTTTCTGCTTTAAATATTTTATTTTCTATTTTAATATTTTAGTAGTAATTTATATATATATTAATTTATGACAATTTTTGGCACTCATAACATTAAAATCATCCACTATAGATAAATGCATTAATAATCATTATCAATCACTTAATCACATTATCCCTATCCAGATGTAAATTTTAAACAAACATAAACACATAAAATAATTCAAATTCATTTGTCTTTTGCCAGTACAATTTTTTTAGATAAGCATAACAAACTAATTATCAGTTGCATAATATTACAGAGTAAAAATGGAGTTGCAGTTACTTTTAACTTATTTTTCACTCTTTTGCTCCAATCTACAACACTATTTTTCCAATTACACATTTGTTTGATGACAGAAACTGAAATTAAAATTTAAAAAAAATCCCAAAATGTCAATGTTCTATAGAGGATATGTTACAAATGAGCTGGTAATACCATTAATTGATAAATTCTTTGAGAGAATAATTGCAAGACTATTAGTAATTCTTAATCTATTGTTAGCAATAAGCAAAAAAAAAATGCATATTTCTCATAGTTTATTTAAATATTTATGATTATTTGTACAAAATATTTATATGATAATTATTAAAATAGAAATATTTTTGTGATTTAAACATAGATTTTATTAGAAGATGTTTTATTATTAATTTCATAGCAATGATAAAAATGAAATTATAGTCAGTAACCTTTCATCAGACACTATTGTTTCGAAATTTTGTAAAATGTTAATAATATTCATAAATGTAATTTTAAAATTTTAGAACATAATTTCATAGCTTTATGGTGACTTAATAATAAGTCAATTGGGTTTCAGAAAAAAAGTTTAATTAACCGAGATTTTATTAATTTTATTTTTTTATTGGCACTATGGAAGAAAAAAAAGTTATTGTTCTTATTAGGTATTTCATTTATATTTACAAAATTTAAAGATGATTTTTTTTTCACTTGTGAACTTAAATTTGTAATAAATCAAGTACAATTTATTGCTAATAATATAGAGTAAAGATTTTAATATGAAAATAAAAAGAACTCTAAATGATCCTAGGGGATGATGCAAAAAACATTTAACCATGCAAAGACTAAAACTTTTATTATAAACATTTTAAAAACATAAACAAAGATATTTAATAGAGTACTAAATAACACTCAGATGCATTTCATGTTCAACATGCAATCTTAAGCTATTTCAAGTCACAATTTCTTACACAACATTTTCATCACTTATTCAGAATTTATCAATCCCAAATTACTACAATTTCATTTTCAAGGGTCAAACACTCATTAAATATTCTGCAGTCACAGCCTCGACATCATCTATGACAGATAAATACATTAGTAATTACTGATAAAAATACATTACACATCATAAAAGAGATGTGAAGTAGAATTAATTCAAGTGTTTAATTAAAGAGCAGATATATTAACTTTTATTGACTTACAATTTATATTTAGGGAATAATGCCTAGCTTGATAAATAACAAATATTTAATATAAATATTTGAAATTGATAGTGCTAATGTTATGAATAAAAAAAGTTTGATGTTTGCAATAAAATTTGGTATTTATAAATACTAAAACAAATTATAAAGACAAGTATAAGGAATTGTGACCTGAGTCTGTTGAAGAATGCTGGCTAAGAAATGTAACTTGGGTATCATTTATGTTTTTCAAAAATCTTAGTTGCTGTTTGAAGAAAGTGTGGTGAAAGAAAGTTTTAAGTATATGAAAAAATATATCTATTTCTAAATTTAAGCATATACAAAAATAAAATACTTTTACAAATTCTTATTTAAGCTCATAACCAATCCAGATATTGTCCAATAATCCCACTTTAATCTTTGTTGATTAGATGATTATTAATGACGGCAAAAATAAAAAATAACACTTCAATATGATAATATACCACTTTAACTAGTGATGAAGGATGTTTTATATTTGAGTCCATTATTACGTTTATCTTTTTATACGTGTATGTTATACATTATATATATATATATATATTATACCGGATACTCAATCTATTCTGAAACAGAGGGCGCCACCAGACCACTACATGTCTGGAAAATTTGTTTACTGTGATCAGAATAGATGATGATGATGGTTTGCGCCGACTAGACTCAGGGAGAAACAAGAGATCTTAAATTGTTTAGACAATTGAGACAAAAGCACAAAGACAAACGTCAGCCAAATTAAGTTTAAACATATTTCATAAATTTTATTATGAGAAAATAAATTATTAAATATAAGTTTATGACACAATAGATGGGGGTTAACTCAGGCGTGTACCAGACATACTAAAGGCAAAGCTATGACAGACTGACTGATCTTCTAATAAACAAATTTAAAAGGGAGGAAGCAAATTTCATTCAGCAGAGGATTCACCTAAACATTGGTTTTCACTTTCAGATATTTAAACCATATGCCCCTGAAATAGATCAAAGAATCCAGTGCCGATGAGCTGTTCGAGATCTAAAAATTGGTCAGACCTCGAATGTCCTTATATCGGTATGAGCTGCACCTATTACTACGTTTAAAATAACGGTGATTGATCCACCTCAAGAACAACCGACAAACATGACTGAAATGAAGAAACAATTAAAACTGGTGAATCCCAGCCAAACGATTGGCGAAAATTACTTTAAAATTAATAATTAAAGATCCCACTAAGGGACAAGTAAATAATTAGAAAAACAGTTACGTCTGCCCAGCATTTAAAGAAAATAAACTTACAAACAAATTCTGAGTACACGCTCTGACAAATTTAAAGCACACATAATAAATACAAAAAGAAATCTATCGGAGAGTGCACATGAGTACGAAATATCAAAAGTTTAAATACTCTAGCAGAACGAAAGTATTGCTCACCTGTAATTTAAGAAAGGATAAATTTTATCTTCCTGCTGACGACTTATAAAATTACAAAGAAAAACACAATTCTAATTTCCGCCTTTAGAGATATTAGAAACGAAATCTCCACCTGCGAAAATCAGACAATAAAGTCGTCAGCCAAAAGAGTTTTGGAGGTTTAGCAAGAGGGCAAACATAGAGTATAAAATTAATTATTGAATACTAAATAATTACAGGTAAGCATAAAAAAAATATATACAAGACTGCTAAAGCATTTACAAAAGCGAGGCATAAAATATAAAACTCATTCGTCACTCTCCAATAAACAAAACTGAAAGCAAATTGGAAGCTTAAAACTAAGATTCCAAGACACACTATAAAATATTGGAAAACACAGCAAATATTAGATATGAGGCTATATTGATTTAAGAAGACATATTTATGATTAGATTGAGTGGAGATTTAATGAGAATTAATTTACCCTGGGAAGAATAAAAACGAAAATAGTTACCTTTCGGTAAAACAAAGTTCACGTAGAGTGCGCACTTTTACTTAAGTTCATTTTCAGGTTCTTTAGGCAGCAAGGTAGATGTAGAGAGGTTCCGGCTTCTTTTAGGTGTTCAAGGCATTACTGGAGCAAACTTGGAAGTCAGGGATCCGTCTTTTGTGGAGTTAGCAAGCCATTCGGGTGGTGGTAACAAGTATAGAATTTTTCATTTTGTTGCAGGCAAAAGTATTTAATCACAGCTGATGTCCTTTAAGAAATTAAATGTCCGTGCTGATATAACTTTCACGTGAGAAAACCACTTGTCTATCTCTCAAAAATGAATTAACTGACCCTCCAAATTTTCGGGGCTATTTATACGTTGCTCCATTTCCCGTGAAACACTTTACTTGTTGTCCAATTTCTACGCCTTAGGCAGGGCAAATATTAATCTCCCGCTCAATCTATCTAAGAATTCTACCCAGGGTTTATTGAAATGAAAACAACAACATAAAAATCAAATCTCCGCTATCAAAATTGTTTACAATAATTAAAATAAAAGCAACAGGAATGCAATTAGCTAGCCAGCTTGTTTTTAAATCAAATGGATTTAAAAACAGGCGGTATATGAAAACTATTTTAAAATAAATCGATAAACATTTTTTTAAAAAATCCGTTTTACATATAAACGCGTGTGTACTTGGATACACACATTCTTTTTAAATAATACTGCAAATTTAAACTCTACGTTTAATGAAAATTAAAAGCTTAATAAATTTCTTTTTTTTTTTTTGTTTAATAACAACACCATTGAATCGGATTTCAATCAGGTTCAACTGCCTCAAAACATGATCAAAAAAAAAAAAACATTCCTGTAACTTTTTTTTTTTTTAAACTATAAACACTTTAAAATATCCTTAGAAATTCGGCCGAATGTTTGCCTCGCACTCAGAAAAACAAAACAATATTTCATTTGAATCAAAACCTTTCTCCATTCTCGTAATTCATTAACAAAAAAAAATTTTTTTTTATTTTTATTAAAAACAATCTGTCAGATTACTAAAAGCTGCACCCTTAACTTTTGTCCGGTGGTTCTTTTACTCCGCTTACTAACTTACTGAAATAAGTTTCTTTCCCTCGCTTATATTTTCTTAGCTTATACACTTTTCTCTTGTCTCTTTCTCGTTCTATTTTGTTTGCTATCTCATACGTCTGAAAGACTTTAGGCCTAGCAAAATCCCTTTCTACTAAGTGTCCCTTTTTATTACTCATACTATCAGCATTAGTATACGGAAAGAATTTATCTTCACCGACCTTTTTGAATGTTTGACCTAAGATGGCTTCTATTTCTACCTTAAAATCATATTTCTTAATCTTTCTTTTAACTCTTTTCGAATTCATATTCAAAACAAACAGTTATTGAAACCAATTTATTTTTAGTTTTACGTGAAAACTCTTTTACCTGATTTTCTGTCTTTACCTTATAACTTGCTTTTATTTCTTTATCTACATTTGCTAGATTTTCCACCACACTTTCTATTTGTAACCCATCCATGCTTATTTCTACCTTTATTTTCACCTTATCTGTCTTAACACTATCCTGTGCTACTTTAATTTCTATATCTTCTATGACCTCAACCTTTTCTACTTCCTGAGTTTCTACTACTTTTTCCGTTATTTCTCCCCTCATCTCTCTCAAATCTTTAATCATTTCTTGCTGGTCTCGCTTGATTTCGCTAAGTTCTTCCTTCATCTCTATCATCATCTTCATCAATTTCTTCATCATGATATGCATCTCTGACTCATCTTTTTTAACTACTCCCATTTTCACGCAAGACTAAATTCACTATACTAACTTCTTAAAAAAAAACAAACTTAAAAATCTAAAAGCAAATAAAACGCTATTTACTGTTTTCTATAAATTATTTCAAAACAAAGACGAACTATATTTAACTCTTCAAATAAAATTACTCCGACAAACTTTTCAGACAATACTCTTTTTACAGTTTCTAATTTATTTCATATAAAAGAAAGACGAACTATATTTAACTCTTGAAATAAAATTACTCCGATAGACTTTTCGAAAATACGCTTTTACAGTTTATAAATTATTTCATTAAAAAGAAAGACGAACCCCATTCTACCAACTTACTCCAACAATACATACAATAATTAACAAAAACCGAACCTCCACCTACTAGATCTTGCCTCTTACACCTGAAATCTTTCTCAATTGTCTAAACAAAATCTCACATGAGTTTGAAAACTCGAAGCCTCACATTGGTAGCGCTAAAAATTATTATCCTATATACCGGATACTCAATCTATTCTGAAACAGAGGGCGCCACCAGACCACTACGTGTCTGGAAAATTTGTTTACTGTGATCAGAATAGATGATGATGATGGTTTGTGCCGACTAGACTCAGGGAGAAACAAGAGATCTTAAATTGTTTAGACAATTGAGACAAAAGCACAAAGACAAACGTCAGCCAAATTAAGTTTAAACATATTTCATAAATTTTATTATGAGAAAATAAATTATTAAATATAAGTTTATGACACAATAGATGGGGGTTAACTCAGGCGTGTACCAGACATACTAAAGGCAAAGCTATGACAGACTGACTGATCTTCTAATAAACAAATTTAAAAGGGAGGAAGCAAATTTCATTCAGCAGAGGATTCACCTAAACATTGGTTTTCACTTTCAGATATTTAAACCATATGCCCCTGAAATAGATCAAAGAATCCAGTGCCGATGAGCTGTTCGAGATCTAAAAATTGGTCAGACCTCGAATGTCCTTATATCGGTATGAGCTGCACCTATTACTACATTTAAAATAACGGTGATTGATCCACCTCAAGAACAACCGACAAACATGACTGAAATGAAGAAACAATTAAAACTGGTGAATCCCAGCCAAACGATTGGCGAAAATTACTTTAAAATTAATAATTAAAGATCCCACTAAGGGACAAGTAAATAATTAGAAAAACAGTTACGTCTGCCCAGCATTTAAAGAAAATAAACTTACAAACAAATTCTGAGTACACGCTCTGACAAATTTAAAGCACACATAATAAATACAAAAAGAAATCTATCGGAGAGTGCACATGAGTACGAAATATCAAAAGTTTAAATACTCTAGCAGAACGAAAGTATTGCTCACCTGTAATTTAAGAAAGGATAAATTTTATCTTCCTGCTGATGACTTATAAAATTACAAAGAAAAACACAATTCTAATTTCCGCCTTTAGAGATATTAGAAACGAAATCTCCACCTGCGAAAATCAGACAATAAAGTCGTCAGCCAAAAGAGTTTTGGAGGTTTAGCAAGAGGGCAAACATAGAGTATAAAATTAATTATTGAATACTAAATAATTACAGGTAAGCATAAAAAATATATATATACAAGACTGCTAAAGCATTTACAAAAGCGAGGCATAAAATATAAAACTCATTCGTCACTCTCCAATAAACAAAACTGAAAGCAAATTGGAATCTTAAAACTAAGATTCCAAGACACACTATAAAATATTGGAAAACACAGCAAATATTAGATATGAGGCTATATTGATTTAAGAAGACATATTTATGATTAGATTGAGCGGAGATTTAATGAGAATTAATTTACCCTGGGAAGAATAAAAACGAAAATAGTTACCTTTCGGTAAAACAAAGTTCACGTAGAGTGCGCACTTTTACTTAAGTTCATTTTCAGGTTCTTTAGGCAGCAAGGTAGATGTAGAGAGGTTCCGGCTTCTTTTAGGTGTTCAAGGCATTACTGGAGCAAACTTGGAAGTCAGGGATCCGTCTTTTGTGGAGTTAGCAAGCCATTCGGGTGGTGGTAACCAGTATAGAATTTTTCATTTTGTTGCAGGCAAAAGTATTTAATCACAGCTGATGTCCTTTAAGAAATTAAATGTCCATGCTGATATAACTTTCATGTGAGAACACCACTTGTCTATCTCTCAAAAATGAAGTAACTGACCCTCCAAATTTTTGGGGCTATTTATACGTTGCTCCATTTCTCGTGAAACACTTTACTTGTTGTCCAATTTCTACGCCTTAGGCAGGGCAAATATTAATCTCCCGCTCAATCTATCTAAGAATTCTACCCAGGGTTTATTGAAATGAAAACAACAACATAAAAATCAAATCTCCACTATCAAAATTGTTTACAATAATTAAAATAAAAGCAACAGGAATGCAATTAGCTAGCCAGCTTGTTTTTAAATCAAATGGATTTAAAAACAGGCGGTATATGAAAACTATTTTAAAATAAATCGATAAACATTTTTTTAAAAATCCGTTTTACATATATATGCGTGTATACTTCGATACACGCATTCTTTTTAAATAATACTGCAAATTTAAACTCCACGTTTAATGAAAATTAAAAGCTTAATAAATTTCTTTTTTTTGTAATGACACCATTGAATCGGATTTCAATCAGGTTCAATATATATATATTAAAAGACGATCACTAAATTAGAAGTGAACTGTCTTCTTCTATTTAGAAATATTTTATAGCAAAAAAGGAGGCCGATATTTATATTTATAGCATACTAGTTGAAAATATTTGGACAGCATTATTAAATATTGAATAAAAAAAACAATTGCATATCACCATTAAAACACTTTACAACAAATACCATATAAATAATATTGAAAGTTAAATTTACAATACCTTTACTTGGGTTTCAATTTGAAAACAAAGAAGCTAGTAACAACTTACCTAAAAAATAAAAAAATAAAAATTATGTTTTGACAGTATAAAAAAGCAAAAAAAAAAAGAAATTATATTTTGATTGTATAAATAAAGAATACAAAAACAACACACATAATACATCAAAATTAAATAATTAATTATATCATCAGTTGCTAAGAAGGCCGAGTGATGTTTGAATATCTAAGCACAATTGCTCTTTTAACTGAGCATTTTGAAGTTTTTTAAAACATTTTTTTCAGCTTGTATTTGATCCTTCAATTATTATGTCAATATTCATCACTGTGTTAAACTATACAAGTCTATTATTATATATCATTATAAAAATCTTTAATAATAATTTTTTTTTTTAAAAAAAAGACATATTATAACAACATATAATTCTTTGCACATGATAATTGAAAAATAAATAAAAAAATTCAGAATTGGGGTTCAAGCTTGAATTTCGAGATTTTTTTTTTTTTTTTGAGGTCATAATCTGATTTACAATTTTTTTCCACATAGATTGTTCAACACTAATTAAGATAGCCACCCAGTATTAGGCAGTAAATGGATATTTAGACATTACAGCTAGAGATAAAGGTTCCAGACTGAGTTATCAATTAAGATAAAAATATAATTAACATATAAAACTGTTTTCATTGCAAATGGAGGGAGCAGATGTCCCAATAATATGGATGCTGAATTCATGGTACCTTTTTTTTCCAAATTATATATATAAACTCTACGCATATATATACAAATTCTGAATGTATGATTATAACAATTGAGATGACAAATTAATAAAAAATCTCTTTATCAATTCTATATTTTCTATTCATTTTTAAAAATCCTTTACTACATATAGATTAGTATTAAATTGAAAGAAGTAAGGAAAGATAGCTCTAAGAAAGTCAAAAATTGTAAAAAAAAATTAAATTTAATAATACATTGTGAAGAGTGTCTTAAAATATGCAAAAAAAAAGTCAAGCATTGGTGGCCTAGTGGTTAGCATATCTGCCTTCCAAGCAGAGACCCGGGTTCACTTCCCGGTGAATGCATTTGACATATGAAAAAAAATGCAAAAAGATTAAAAGATATGTAATAATTCATGATTATTGAAGATAAACAAATAAATTAAACTATCTAATTATAATATTTTTTTAAATACTTATTTTCAAAAGATGTCCTTATTTTTTCTTTTCCTATGCATATATATATATATTATTTGAAAAGCTGGTTTAAGATAGTAGTGATCAAACTAGTAAAAGCTACAAACTGAAAAGATTCAGAAATGGAAAATTATGCTGAATACTGACTATATAAACACAATAAGTATTATTATACTTTATTATTTATAAATGTTAATATATATATAAGAGAATAAAAATAAATTAAGTAAACTAAGTGAACAATCATGATTATGATACACACATGTTGAAAATATGCTCAGTTTAATTCATTTAACATATTTTTATTCTCTAATATAATATTTCCATATTATTAATAATGGCAGAATAGACATAAATGAATCATTGACATTTGACAATGATTTTTAAAAAAAAATCTAAATAAAGCTATGATAAGCACATTCACCTAGGTATGAAAGTAAAAAAAAAAGCTGTTTTCTTTTTTATATGAAGCTATGAAATGAAATGATTTAACTTTGTAGAATCAAATGTAAATATTATTGCTGCTTAAATTAACATCAACTGATTTAAACATAATTCAATTATGTTTAAAAATAAACATGATATAAATTAAAGAGAGAACTTAATATAATCTATTAAAAATGAACTTACCAATATCTTCAATAAAATTTAATGTAACTTGAAATTATTAGTAAAAAATTTATATTACTTTTATTACTACTACTATTACCACTACTACTATTATTTCTAATACTAATGCTGCTGCTGTTACCACTAGGGCTACTGTTATTGGTATTATTACTACAATTATGTTCTGTCAACATTAATTTCTATTGGTCATGAATGATTATTAAGAATGATCAAAAATTTCATTCATTATTTAAAATGATGAAATCTATCATATCATTGCCGGTCATCATTATCTTATTTTACCATCTTCCAAAGCACACACACATATATATATATATTATAATAGTAACTTACAGTTATTATTATTGGTCTAACGTGTTTTATTTCTTGTGAAATTATTTATAAATATAAATTTTTATTTGACTATTTTATTATGTAACATATATGTACTATTTATATATACATTTAAGTTTTAAATAATACATACCTTAAGCTTTTGAGTAAAATGCCAGATTTAAAGTTAAGAATAAATACTTAATATATTTTTTTTATTTTATTATTAAATCTTAATGTCAGTGGAACAATTGATAGTTGAGTTAAGCATGAACTTGTATATAACACACGAGCAGATTCGTTCATGCTCTTGATATAAAAAAACAAAAGAAAAAGAAAATCTTTTCTCTTTAAAAATAGCATTTTTCTTTTATCAATACTACTATTTAACGATTGGAATTTAAATATTAACTTTTCCAAATTAAAATAATTAGTGGATTAAAAGTCTGCAAGGAAAATATATTTAATTTTCTACTCAATCGTAAAGGAATAGCAATATAAAAGAAAAGAATGTCTGTTTAAGTTTTTTGGAAACTACGTTGTTTTAATACTTCCGTGATTCTTCGGATATATATATAAATTTAAGATAATTATATATATATATATAGGATAAAACAATGTGTTTTGAGTAAAACAGCTTTATATCGTAAAGGTTTCGAAACCAACCTTGCATGCTATTTTAAAATATTTTGAAATATTGAATATATAGAACGTCTAGTGATAATAGAGAAATGAAGATTAAGAACATCTACATTCGAAGAATATTTATTTTATTTCACATTAATCCGGTCATTGGATGTTATTAACAGTTTATCGTTTAAGGATAAATGGAATCATCATTGTACCAATGGATTGGTGATATGCTTCGTAAGAGATCTTCATTGGGATGATGAACTATAGACTTCAATATCGACTCTCAACTCTCTTATAAATAAGTTTCCTTTATTATTTATTTATATATATATTATAATAATGCTTATATTATTTTAATATGTTTATTATTATTATTATTATTATTATTATTATCTTTATTTCAAATTTGGCATCGCATCATATATATCTTAAAAGGAAAATTATATTTATTATTAAATATAATTAATTGAAAGCTTAACATAATTCATCAAATTAGATGAGGGATATAAAAAATAGTTATTATTTGACAGATATCTTAAACAGGATTATATTGTATTTACTACGTAATATTGTAAACGTTTAATGTATTTTTATTTATTAAAAATACATATAATATATAAGTTATACAATGGTAAATAATACTTATATATGGGTAATTGTGAAGCATATAAGAACGATAAATAAATTAATAAGTTACATAAATTATTAATTTTTGAACCCAGATATTGTTTTTATATATCTGTTAATTTAAGATATTTTCTTTAATTTTTGAAAGTTTATTATAGTATTGAGTTTTATCATAGGGTATTAAATAAAAAAATATCATTTATTAATATTCTTTTAAAATGATAAAATTCATCCGTATTTATTTATTAATATTTTATTATCTATTCTATTATATTTTTTATTGTTTATTAAATATTGATTTGTTAACATGATCTCTTTGTCTAATCATTATTGAATTATATTATATATATGCTAGTATTATAAATGTCATATGAATAATGCTTATATAAAGGCATATGAAATAACTTGTTTTGAAATTATTCCTGAAAAGAGCTATTTGCAAATTCTCCATGAGTTTGAATATCATGGCATAATGGTGACTGAAAGAGGGATGAAAGATGGATGACCTGGTCTAAATTGTATTTAAACTTATTTAAAGATTATTGAGCTAGCATAATAAAGATATATATAATCATGGATTTAGTATTTCATCGATTCATTTCTAGCATTCTACTTGAAGACCCAAAGTCCGATTGTAGTGAAATGCGTATCCTCTTTCTAAGGAATTTAATCATCTCTTTATATTTAACAAGACCAACTTAGATTTTAAATATAATCCATTCTGTTATATTTGGTGAACCTAACTGTGAAGCATTAAGTTAATGATTTCTAAACATTAAATATAATTGATTATATTACAATTAATACATCAACTGAGATGATTAAATGCCGTTCCGTTATATTTGGTGCCTCAACTAAGGCTATCAAATAGGCTGTCCCATTATAATATATATATATTAAATTATAACAAATAATAAAAATCATATATAGCAGCTTTTATAATATTTTATTAGTCATACATAAAAAGTCTTTTTCAGCACATGGTTTAGTGCCCTTTTAAAATGATTTCTTTTAATGTTAGTCAATTATTACTTATATAATACCATCTAGTGTTTCATAATGGAAGTAAAATAACAACAATAATAAAATAAAACATTAATAAAATAGAATAAATTTCATATATATATATATCTCCAATATAACTTCAAAATATTGACTAGGTGACATAACAATATACAAAACCAATAATACATATATTATACAACTTTATACATATTGTCATATAATTTTCCTTTCATTTCTAATTGTCCAATTATTAAGTAAATTTATTGAAGTTTTGTAAATATTCATACAATTATTTAAGTTATTTTTAATGTAATATATTTATATATTTGTCTTCTCTTTGGATCCTTAATGTAATTTAAAGGTTTAATATTTTTATAGCATCTATTTTATGTTCACATATTAATTAATTAATGTATTAAGCAGAATGATCATCTTTTCTATTAATTGCATTGTTATGTTCTTTGGCTCTTACATATAATTATTTCCTTGTATTACCATAATAAATCATATTGCAAAAGTCACAGTTAATTTTATATACAATTCCTTTTTGGTATTTTATACCATGTCTTAATTTTTAACTACTTATTAATTTGTCCAGACTCCTGCTATTCGACCATCCAATATTTATATGCTTATCAATATAATTTTTGTTTTTTTATTAATGTTTTATAATTTATGAGATAATATAAATGTTTGATCCATTTATTATTTGAACTATTATTACCATCACCATTAAATTCATTTTACATGGATATGTTATTACCTAATATAGATTTCTTAGAATTAAAAAGTATACTTGTAATAGTTTTAGGGTTGCATCCATAATCTCTATATATTTTATAATGAAAATGATGGTAGCAATAGTTCAAATAAGAAATGGATCAAACTTTCATATTATCTCAAAATTTATAATACATTGATAACAAAAGTTATATTGATAAACATATAAATATTGGAAGGTTGAATAGCAAAAGTCTGAATAAATTAATAGATAATTATAAATTAAGAGATAATATAAAATATGAAAAGGGAATTATATACAAAGTTAATGGTGACTTTTGCAATATGATTTATTATCCATCATAAAGAGAAACAATTAGAGGTAAGAGCCAAAGAACATAACAATGCAATTAATAGATGAGATGATAAATCTGCATTATACATTAAACCTTTAAATTACATTAAAGATCCAAAGAGAAGACAAATATATGAAAGATATTACATTAAAATTTATTTAAATAATTATATAAATATTTACACAACTTTAATAAATTTAGTTAACAATGGGTTACTTGAAAAGAATGGTATATAAACAATATGTATATGAAGAATGTTTTGTTTATTGTTATGTTATATAGTCCACTTTTTAAAGTTATATTAAATATATATATATATTTACTAATTCAACAATATTATTGAATAAGTTGCTTTCAATCACAGATGAGTGGTTATGAAAGATTAAATGCAGGTTTCGAGAATCAAAAAGCACTACCAAATTGTGGGTATTAAACAAATATAAAAAAGTATCGTTTAGATATTTATTTTTATCAATTTTACTCAGCTAATCATCAAAGTTTATGACATGGCTTAAAAATAATTGATATGAGATAATAAATTAAAAAGTTGATGTATGTATATTACGTTATTTCTAGGCAGCAGGGTACTACGATAAAGCAAAAAGACTTCGTAATTTGTAATCGCATGTCTCCTCTTAGCAGAATTTATTCTAGATTTCAGTATTTAGAATAAAATATACTCAAATGAATAAATGACCGGGTTCATAATAAATTGGAGCATTGGAAATAACTGGGCCTCGATTCATAGACCTCACTATGGGATAAACTTTATTAAATAATGAAATAAATATTTCATATTTATTAATATAAATTAAAAGTGTTTTTATATTTATATGTTTAAAAGGCTTTGTTAAAAAAAAGAAAATAGCGAGAATAAAAATAAATGAACTACAGTTAAAAGAAATTGAATTATTTCATCACTGTTTAATTCCACAAAATTTTACAAAACAAAAATAAAATCACATTTCATTAACCACTGTTATTTTTAAAAGTGAATACTAATGCAGTTAAAAATATAACAAGACTACACAACAAACGCTCTGACAACCATCAACTGCAATTAGGAATAATGTTAACAAAATAACTGCCATTCTTATTAATAATTAATCACCAGAACATACAACTTTAATCATTTTATAAGTTTAAGTGTGAGAAGTGTGTGTGTGGGGGGGGGGGGGGAGGTTTAAGTAATAGAAAAAATAAGTCAACTTGAATTTTAAAATGGAATCTATAAAATAGCCAATGATATTTTAAGATGATTTTATATTTTCTACAACATAAAAATAAATAAATGTAATTGCAAGAAGAGAGATTAATAAAATTAAAGACTATTTTCCAATACGCGTTGTATGAGTCCATACCTCGTTTGTTATACTGACCATGTTCAAAGTTAACTTGATTATAAGACATATCAAAAACAAAATAACCATACAAAAATTTTAAAATTAGTTTTTATAAAGACTGCATTTTACTTAAGTTTGTATAAATTCTCGACACTAAAAAAAAAGAGTTGTCTTTTGAATAGTGATGAGATGAAGAGATTTGAGAATTCTATGGGCATGATCAGTCTGAATTCTTATTTGAGGCATTAATGATCAAATTAAAATTATCCTGTTTTGGTCATGGGATAATCTAGTTTATTAAAAAATGTACAATATTTCAAAAAGTTGGTGAAAGTGTGTGCATTCCATCATAATAATGAATATATAGGATATATGAGCACAGACTTTCACACGACTCACCACTCTCCACTCTATCTCATAACACTGATACACTTGAACACATAAATGTTGAAAAGATAAATAATTACCAATACATGTATTTCATGCTAAACCAGCAATCATCAGTTGGTACAGATTACCATCACCACATATATATGCTGTAAGTGCTCAGATACATATTAAGATAGCCAATCTTCATGCTTTAATGGACAGGCTTCAATCTACTTCACACTCCAACTCTTCAACTATCCATCCAATTGAAAATCTGATGATGGAAGGTCACCCTGAGGCCAAGATTCTTGTCACATCCATGTTGCCCTAAGGTCAATCTGACCTCTCATGTACAGGATATAATCCATTTAATACATATACAAGGGATGGGCAGACATCTCTACTATGTAATAACTGAAACACAAGCTTATTATATACCTGTGTGTATATATGTAATATACATAGGGTATATGAGCACAGACTTTCACATGACCCACCACTCTCCACTTTATCTCATAACACTGATATACTTGAACACATATATGTCAAAAAGATAAATAATTACCAATATACATATTTGATTATGTCCTGTACATGAGGGTCAGATTGATCTTAGGTCAACATGGGTGTGACAAGAATTTCAGTCTCAGGGTGATCTTTGAGCATTCCATCAGCAGATTTTCAATTGGATGGACAGTTGAAGTGTTGGGGTATGGAATAGATTGAAGCCTGTCCATTAAAGAATGAAGATTGGCTATCTTAATATATATCTGAACGCTTACAGCATGTATGTGTGGAGATGGTAATCTGGACCAACTGATGATTATTATTATTATTAAAGTAATTTTATTAATAGTATATTCAAACTCAAAACATTTTTATTACTATGATATATTAAAGTGCATCTATCTTGAATGATTATATTTGGTTAAACTTCTTTGTGAAAAAGTGAAACCATTAACACCTTATTTTTTGTTAGAACAAAATATAATAACTTTTAGTTAGCTAGAATGATGCATTCATTACTCAAAATTGATATTCTCTGCTTTATTTTTTATTTATATATAAAAGAGTTGAATATTTTAATTGTTGTAAATTTCATTCTTATCTCTTCGGTTTAATTAGCTTGAGGTCTATATAATCACTTATCAAGCTCAAAAGGTAAGAAATATATAATGCCCAGTTTATAATCCACTTTTAAATAATATTTATTAGATTTTTATGAATATTAAGTGAATCATATTGTACTTCCTTGTAACTGTATAAAATTCAAAAGATAAGAAATTTATAATGCTCAATTTGTAATCCACTTTTGAATAATATTTATTAGATTTTTGTGAATATGCTAACAATATTTATTTAGTACCCTTCTTTATATCCAAGTTAGTCCAAATCTTTGATAGATAAACCCATAACAGAAATAATATAACTAATACTGTTAATATTAAAAAAAAAAATTCACAATTACGATTAGAAAATAGATATCAACAATAACAAATGAAAAGGAGTCAGAGATTTGCAATTGAATACAGTGTTTTTGCTAAAAATAACTAAAAAAAATCATGCTTATATCCAAGACAAAATAAATAAATATGTATATATAAAAATCCATGATTGAATGCTTATTAGAAAAGTAATACAAAAAATATAGATTATACAATATAGTAAAGATAAATAACATATGCAGACATATATATAATGGAACTAACAAATATTTCAAAAGCAAATACATAAATAAAAAAACAAACAGGTATAATAATATCACTGAAACATAAGCTGAAATAAAACTGTGCTGGCTAAAATTATTAGAAGAGACAATAAATAGGGATCCCAAGGGATTCACAAAAATCTACATGTAAGATGAATGGATGAGAAAAAGAAGCTTTCTGAAGTGATGTGAACAATAGAAGTATTGATCACAGATTAAACTTTAAAAGATTTTTAATCTGCAGTGAACTGTCAATATTTGAAAATGATGTAATACAATAACATTTGAATGTAAACCTTACAGAATAGTTGATGATGATGGATAAAATTATTTTCAATATAAAACAATCATAGTCCACTGAAAAAATTAATAGCAATTTTATTCTGAAAAATACCATATTATATATTAATATATAATTTCACTTAGCATTATGCATATTATATGTAAGTTTCCATTAAAACTTATATAATCCATATAATCATTTTTAGACAATTATTTCTAACAATAATATAACAACTCATATCAGTTACATAAAAAAAGCATTAAAAGATGCAAGAAATAACATAGTACTCAAAATAAATCATATTTGAAAGTAAGAAAAGCAACATCAGCTTAAGTAAACATTACCACAGTCAGTCATGTGAATGCTAACATTAATAATAATAACAATAGTAATTATCAAAATAATAATAGTATTAGTCTTAATAATAGTTTGATAATAGAAAAATTAATAAAAGTTATAAGGTTTGATAAAATTAAATAAGAGAAATTGTAATAATAGTCCAATCTATAATAGTATTAATATCATTTATATTCTTTATTACTTTATACAATGCTTTTTTACAATCCACTATTGACAGTTTTGATTACCTCAGCAATCTTCTTCAGAAAAGTAACAAACACAATACAAATACATGAATACAAATATACGTGAACATATATACATATATATATATATAATGTAAAATTATATGTTCGTGTATATTTGTATTCATGTATTTGTATTGTGTTTGTTATAGTTCTGAAGAAGATTGCTGGGGCAATCGAAACTGTCAATAGTTGATTGTAAAAAATATTGTATAAAGTAATAAAGAATATAGATGATGTTAATATTATATGAATTTGGCAATGCAATATGAAAGATAAAGTTATAATAGTATTATTAGAAAAAATAGCAATAATTCAATTCATTTATTAATTTGATGTGAAATTTCCCAGCATTATAGATCAATTACAGAGTGCATAGAAAATACACAAATAAGTAAGATTTAACAAAACAATAACAAAGAATACTACCAGAAATGATTTGAAAAAAAAAAAGAGAAAAGAAATGATATCATTATAACAATCTAATAATGATATTTTCTTCTAAGAATATTAATATATTTTTTATCATTCAGATTGCAATGATTAATATTGCAAAATCTTTACTATAAGAAAATTGTTATTGAAACAATTAAAAAAAATTCAGGATATGTGAACAGTAAATTTTAATAGAAAATAGATGAAATGTCAGTTTAAACTTTATGGAAGTAAATTAAATATTTGTCATCAAATTCTGATAGATATGATTTCATATTAAAAAAACTCAAATCTTTTCTTTCTTGTCAAACAAAAAAATACTGTATTATATATTTTTGTCTACAAAATTTATTCATTAATGAAATGATTCTAATAGTACCTCAACTGGAATAATGACTCCAAACAATTCATATTTAATAATATGAAAGACTTAGATAATTTGTATTTTGTTTCTATCATAAAACAATTGCCATATCTAAAAATCATTCTCAAAATTTTGAGATGTCTAATAACTATGGATTCAGTATGGACATGAAAAAACTCATTATTTTTAGTTAGAATACATAAATCTTTTTGGAAAGATTTGTTCATATCAATCATATTGTCATTACATTATTCTATAATATTATTAATATCAATAATCTTTCAATGAGATTATTCAGTTCAAAATTTTGCAATCACCATCATAGTATAAAAAATAAAATTTAAAATAATACCTAAGATCATCATTTATAGGAACTAGAATGCTGCCCTGTGCATACTCAAATTTCAAGCATATAAAATAGAAATTTTGTTATATTTAAAAAATGCTTTTCTACATATGATGAATGAATTAAACCAACTCAGTAAGCTACAGAAAAGCCTGATTTATTTACTTTTTTGATGAAAAAATATGTTTAATAAGAGCCTTAGATAGGTCAAAATTAATAACTAAGATCCAACCTCTGTATATCTTTTATAGCATGAGGTATATAATAAAAAATAATGATAAAGTCAGTTTAAAATAACCTATTTGATAAATAAAAACATGTTGAAATGGAGGATTTTTTATATATTCAACAATTTTATTATATATTCATCTTTCAAAAAGCTTAATAAAACAATGTTAAAAAGAAATAGGATTAACTTATAACCACATTTATGAAATGAAATAACCTTAATAAATTTAAGAACTTTATGAAAAGTACATCTATTTGTATATCAATTCAGCATTTAATACAAAAGTTAGACAATATACTCAGTACAAACTTATCTAGTCCCAAGCTAATATGTAATTTAACCTTTCTTATTGATGTAATAACATTCTCACTATTAAAACATCCACTAAAAAAAATTGTTATTATATTTGGTCTTGAATCCATATCAGAATCCTTATGCAGTTAGAAAAAATATTCAAAAAAATCTGAGGAATTATAAATAGTTGAATTTGATTCTTATTAATTCCATAATCTTTAATGAAATATTATAACTGTCTTGGAGTAATAGAGAGATTAATTTGATATTTTTAATAGAATTAAAATATTTGTTCTTATATATAATCTTTGCCAATTTCTATAATTAATAAAATTATTATAATATAAAATGTTATTATATATTTATATTGACATTATTCATTTTATAACTTTCCTCAGACAAAAAATAATATAGTACTAATATAAAAATTACTTTAATAGAAACAATGTTAAATATAGAAGCAATAATAATAATTTTATAATAATATTTAAGTACAAGCATAGTATATATATTTAAACTAGATATCATAAAAGGGGATTTGAAAAGAGACTTTTAAGCTCTCCTCAGTTATTCACTCTATTTAATATACCTGACACATATGGCTACATAATGTAAAAAAGATAAATGATCTCCAATTGGAGATCATTTATCTTTTTCAAATGTATATGGTCATGTGTATCAGGATAGCTGAGGGGAGTTTGAAAGTCTAGGTTCAAACACCCTTAATAATAATAATAACAACAACAACAACAACAACAATAATAATAATAATAATAATAATAATAATAATAATAATAATACTAATAATAATAATAATAATAATAATAATAACAACAACAACAACAACACATCTCTAATACTAAGAGAAATGCAAGCAGTGATGATAGTAATAAATAACAATAATAATATGATTGTTGTTGTAGCATGGGCCAACATAAGGATAACTTTAATATTAAACATGTTATATATAAACTTCCAATAGAACTAAAATAATAAATCCTGATGCTCATTTTTAGATAATTAACTTCCACAATAATACAATAACACATCAAATATATAAAAAGTTTAAAAGATGCAAACAAAAATCTTAAGCAGTGATTTTAAAAAAAATCTGAAGAACAGTAATTATGAAAATAATAGACAAAATAATATTTTATCCTAAAAATAATTTTTGAATCATATTTGATAATCCACATAATTTTAATATTTAATACTTTCCCAATATTATTCCATTCTTGTTAGCATAATATCAATGCTAACATATAGTGTTCACAGGAATAATACTTTGCATATTTTAACTGTTCATTATAGTATGTCAGAGTAGTTTATGACAAGATTAATTTTAGATATCCAATTTAACAATTCTTTTTTATTTTTTCATTTTCAAGAGTCTACTACATGGACAATTATATTTCCCATTTTATTGTTCAGAAAGTGATTATTTATTTAAGAACAATGTGAATTGGTTTGAAATTATATTTACGTAAACATAACATCATCATCATCCTTCTTCTTCTTCTTATTCTTATTATTATTATTTAAAAAAACATATAACCTCTTTAATTTTTCAAATAACTGCCACAGATTCTCCTTAACTATAAGTTGGTATCATTATGCTTTGCTTGAAATCATTCTGCTGTGGCCATATTTAGCACTATTTTGCCAGATTAGTTCATTTAATAGTAAAAACTGGATCTAAAATATTATTGATTTATTAATTTAAAAAAATGTCAAGATTTACGTAATATAGAACTTTTTTGTACAAAGGAGCCGCCAAATACTGAGATCCAGCCTGTAATGTTACTGATTGATAGTTTTTCATTCCATCCACATGAGAGCACTTGCATAAGCTTTAATGTATTCATTCTTTTATTAGATTTCAAAAATAAAAACATATTTTCCATAATTTGTTTTTATTTTTATTATCTTTCATAAAATATTTTAGTTTTTTTTTTTTTTTTTTAGAAAAATGATGGATTAGATTCAGATTTTATTCAAAAATATTTACTTTTAAAAATATATATTTATAAAGAAAGAAATATAGCTTGAAAAACCCCTTTTATATTGATGACATCAGATTTATTTGTGTTCTTTTTTAAAAAAATTCCAAGAAAATAAGTTAAAATAAATCAGATATTTTTATTAATGACTGTCATAACTATCTAATAAGAAACAAGTTATCATTCTTGTTAATATTATTAAATATTTAATTTTAATTTTTTTCTATATTGCAAAGTTGAAGTAATATTTTTTAAAATAATTTTCATTTGTAAATCTGTACATCTAGCAAATAATTCATTTTTTAAAAAAATATAATAAAGAATAAAGGTAAATTTGATTCATAAAAAGTTAGAATATTACTGAAAACAATTACTAAAGACATTAAAATAATTTGAACAATTGAAAGGAACACAACTTAGAATTATGTTCAATGTTAAACAACAATTCATGTGGAAATATAAATCATTTTTTTAATTTTCAGAGAATTATCAATAATTATTTTCTAAATAATTCATTTATAAAAATACAAACTTAAACATATAAATGTATTTATCTATATATAATTAATCAGAAGCATATATGATAGAAAGAGCTTATTTTTTGATGTAGTTCTAAATTTGAAATGATAGAAAAATTGTGTCAAGGAGCATTAGGCAAAGGCAAACAACTAATTAGTATTTAATTACTTTAATCTGTCTTTTGACAATAAACTTAATATGTATATATAATACACAAACACATAAGTTACACATAGAAACACTCTTGTTTTATATGCTTTTCATGTTTTACTTTAATATTTATCCATCACACAAAAATGCATTTGTTTTTAAAAACATGTCATAAAAAAATGGTCATAATTCAAAACTGCAACAATAAAAAGTTTTTTTAAATCAGAACAAAAGTTTTTTTATAGACAGAACACATTTTTATTCTGAAACTAATTTACAACTTATTTTTAAAAATTCTGATAATAGTAATACTAAAGGTTGTAATAATTTGTAACAATTAAGCATTTTATTTTATAAATTCTAGATAAGAAGTCAACAATTAATTCCAAATAAGAAAAGAAAGATTAATTTTACTTTTAAATGAAGAAACTCTTATTTTTAGGATTATATATTTTTTTTATCAATATATATATATAACATATCAAACTTTTGATTTTCATTGCTTATTACTAATATAAGTGTACATTAATATTTATGTAAAACATTAATTAATGACTTAGATTACTCTGAAATGAAATTAAGATTTATATCTTATTTGTAAATATTAAATTGCATTGATAATTTAGATACAGTGATATATAATGGATGCATAAAAATATCATATCTGCACTGTAATGTAAGTTCATTCAAACTGGTGTATATATGAGACAAATAACAGCTCATTTCATAAAAAGAATGGAGCAGAGAAGCCTAGAGGAGGAAATATTGATTAATATCATAATCCTTAGAGCCACAGTTCATGTTGATGATTCAAAATTCCTTATTTAAGTTTTAACTATAAACTGAAATAATGTAATTAAATGACAAGATTCAATATATAATAATTTTAGGAACTGCTAACAATCTCTTACCACTGATTATATCAAAGTTGATTAACCAACTTGCATAATATCATCCAATTGCTTTTAGCAAGTAAAAATGATACAATTTCCAATTATTTCAGCTGAAAATAGATTCAGGAAGTAATAACATCTCCATAAATGAATGCTGAAACTAGCAAATGTCATTGATTATATATGCCATCTTAAAAAAACCTCACGAACTTCCAGAAGTAATCCTATTTCCAGTTAAAGGGAACTGGATAATATAATATTGGACTATTTTCATTGGATTTTAAAATTATTATAAAATTGAAATAGTAATTCCAGTTTTAAACATTATATATCCATTAGCAAGTGATAGAAAAATACCATAAAGTTTTTTTATTACAGCATTATATTATACCATTATTTGTCATATATATGTTCACATATACATAACCAGAAAAATAAAAGTAGCATATTTATATTATATAATATTACACCAAAGATTACTTTTTTGATTACTCATAAATCTTTTATAAATCAGTTTATATATTCTGAACATTAAATCTATAGTTTTAAGAGGATTGCATTTGTTTTGATCCATATGACAAAATCGGAAAATAACATTTGTATTTACTTTATGACCTTTTATATTTTTGAAGATTTGATAAAGAAAGGATTAAGATGTAGAACTTTTTTAAGACTGTTAGTAAACTTTTTGAATTTTTAAACAAATAATCCTCATATATTATGTATACAGTAAATCAGATGTAAATCCAGAAAAAGTAACTAGTGGATAATATATACAAATATTCAGAGGTCGTCTACTGAAGGTTAAGCTAAAAACTTCAGGTCAATTATAAAGTGAAAATAATTATAAATGAAGCAAGAACTTTTCAACTTCAACCCTTGCATGTTTAATGGGTTTTTTTAATGCTGAGTTCAGGACTCCTGTTATTTTCAGTGTATTACACTCTGAATATTGTTAAATTTGGTATTACATGACATCATCATCATCAGTAGCAAACACCCAAAAAGTATGCCCAATCTAATTTGGGAAAAAACACAAAAATGTTAAAAGAGATTACATAAATCAAATTATGAAATCAAACTATGCCGATATATATTATATGCTGATTGCTTTGTTTAATGTCTCATAATTCATTTTTTTTACATATAGTATGTGTAAATATGTTCGATGTGTAATAAATAGTTGTTAAAAATATTTACAAATTAGAATTTATAGTGTGAAATAAAAATTGACTAACAAAAAGTACACTGTTTTTATGTGGAATGCAGCAGAAATCAAACAGTAATTTCTTATCTCTTATATTTTAAATATCACGAACTCTGCTGCATACAATCACTAATTATCATAGATAAACACAGTTAATATTAGGTTGATATTCTAATAGGAATTGTTATATATATAATAAACATATATGATAAAAGGTTTTTTATAATTAATATATTTTCACAAAATAATAAAAACAAACATTTAATAATACTATTTTTAAATTTTATAAACATCTTTTTATCAAGCTATGAAACATTATGATGTCTTCTAATTCACAATCACCATGCCTCTCTACTATTTCATATTTCTATATCTTTTATTTCTAACTACTTGTTAGATATTCCCCATTTTTCTCTTCAAAGAATGCCCAGTTAAATATTTATTTCAGTAATCTTTTCTGAGATATCCTCTGTACTTGTCCATACTATACCAATTGAACTTGTTAAGATTTAATTTACTATAGGATGTTCACAAACACACACTTATAAATAAAGTTTAATGGAGAAGATATAATTTATTTAGTAAATACATATAGGCTTAATGTTTTCAAGGATCCATGCCTCATAATCATAACCATAATAAAATGCATATAGAAAAATTTATGCAAAAATATTTAAATTAATGATGTGTTACATAGCCCATTTCTTCAAAATCTCGAAGCATGTATCTTTTCTATTGATGGCATAAATATTTCCATGAATGTAGAATGCTTCCTTAATTTTTCTCTTAGGATCATTAGATTTGGTGCATAAGATTACAGAATTGTCAGGTGCAAAGTCATGCCCGGAGTTTTTGGCATGCTCCAAAAATACAGATGATAAGTTATTGTTCTTTTGAGCTCTGTTATAAGTGTATAGGTGTTGAGCAAGTCTGGTATTGATGGTAGCTTTGGTTTCACCATGATATAAGACATGGCATCTGGTGTGAGGGCATGATATGGAGTATGCAAAATGAAGGGTGAGTGATTGATCAATATGATCTTTTAAATTGATTACTATGTTATAATCAGGTGGAGTTCTGAATCCAATTTAAATTTATTGGTTAATGCTTTAGTTAGTCTGTTAGAAATCTTGGGAATGAAAGGGATGGTGATTCTAGATAGATCAGTATGAGAAGTGATATTGTTTATTCTATTAAAGGATGTTCAATATTTCTCATTTCTCAAATTCTTCTTTTATATATTTATTATCTCCTTGACTTTCCTGTAGACCTTCACAAGTAATCTACTTCTTTAGTTATCAATTCATTTTCAGTTCTTTTTATCAAATGTCAAACTTCACTTTCATATGTAATGATTCTTTTCACTAATTTGTCATACTGTGCTATCTTCTATTTATCATTACAATGATCAATACATTTCATAAGCAGGCAAAAATAATAATCTTAACACTAACCACAATAATAAAAATTAACTTGATTGTATTAGAATCTAGTTGTTTAATAAAAAATAGAATGCAAAATTTGAGAGCTGAATTACAGCTTAATCCTATCATTTATGATGATCAAACAATCTGTTGAGAGTTATTCATTCATTTTTATTTTTTTTAAAAAAATTAAATGATAGAGATAAAAATGTTTTTTTTTATCTTAAATGCTTTTACTTACTATGCAATAAAAAGAAAAAAAGTAATTGTTTTTTAACCACAATTGGAGTTTTTAGATTTAAGTTGAAATAAAAGCATGAGAGCTCAGAAAGAATCAGACATAATCAATTTTGGGATCCCCCATGCTTTTATTTTAAGTTAAATCTAAAACTCCCAATTGTGGTTAAAAAACCATTTTTTTTCTTTTTAGTGTGCAGTAAATAGAAACATTTAATATGAAAAAAAATTATCACTATTATTTTTAACTTTTTAGTATTGATAAAATAAATAAAAATGTAAAACTATATTGCACTTTAAATTGACTGGCTACTTATAGTATATTTATATCATCAGATATTTTTGCTATAAGTTAAAATGCATATCCCTTATGTATATATTTTATTTAGAACATGTGCATAATAATATATGTGTATATAAGTAATTAAAATATGAAGTATTTTGGATTTTGATTGGAAATTTTAATGTTTTAAAAAAATAAATGCATACCAAAACTATATTGTAAACTCATTTAATATGTAGATTTTTACTTTAAATCAATTTCATGCATAGAGTGTATATATGTATGTATCACTAAATTTCTGCAGTAAGTTAATATGTATAATCTTTGTGTATATATGATATTTAGTATGTGTACATAAATATACATGTATAAGAAATCAGTAAGTAATTTTCCTGTTTAAAATTGTTTATCATTTTTTCTTTTTATTTAAAAAAATGTTTTTTTTAAAAAAGCTTAATAAATTATATTATAAACAAATTTTCTTATTAGTTAAATGAAGCTTACAATTGCAACTAAGAAAATCTTGAGCATTTCTTAAAACATTGAATTATTATTAAGTCATCTATTTAAAATCTTAATGTGTCCAGTCACTTTCATAGAAATTTTTTAAAAAAAAATACAGAATTACAACAAATGATAGTGAACTTAACCTTATTAAATCTTAATTTTAAAATGTTGTTAAATTAAAAGAAAAATTATCTCTATATCACCCTCTCATAAGTATTATTTAAAACAAGAGATTTCTAAAAAAAAATTGAAATTAAAAAACTAAGTGATCTGCCAAAAAGTTTAGTGTCCTATAAGATTTAGTCAGATATTAATTAATCATATACAAAATTTCAAACAATTCTATTGAATTTAATTCTATTAAAACCTTCAGTTTTAAAATTTCATTCTAACTTAAAAAAGATCAAAACTTTTCAAATTAATACACCAACAGACAAACTGATTTTACAACTTTAATAAAAGCATTTAAAATCAAGAATAATTATTTTTAAAAATTAAACATTCTGCATTAATCATAATATAAAGAAGACACACTTTTAGTAATAAAAAATATTTTTTAGTTTAGCAAAATACTCTTGTATAAATACTTTATAGGAGGTTTATAATTATAAGTAATATATCATTATTATAAAAAATAAAATATTCCATTTTGTTCATACACACATATATATAAAAATTTCCACCAATATTGATACACTATAGAATGAAGAGTTCTCCAAGTTCAATTCATCTCTGATCTCCAGCCTTTCTTCTCCACATTACCTAGCACACTTTCTTATTTGATCCATCCATCTCACATGTGATCTTTTTCTACGTCTTTTACAATCTCTTAAAATCTAGTTTAAAATTTCAACTGTCCATTTATTATCGACTCTTCTAGCAATATATCCAGCCCAACTCCAGTTTCTTAATTCTTTCAATAATATTTGCTTGTTCTATCACCCATGTTTTTCATTTTCAATTTCTTCTTGTTATTCCTACCATGCATCCCCATACTTTGTTAAATAGTCTGAAGTCTCCATTGCTCTTCTGTTAAGTATCTAAATCTTAGATTCATAAGAAAAAACTAGTAAAACACATTTATTAAAAACTTTCTGTTACAAACCCTTAATCATATTTTCTATTAATATTAAGTTATTTCTGCCAAAAAGGAGTCCAAATAAGTTTAATTCTATGATTAATGTCATCCATTATATTTCCATCTAAAGTAATATTTTGACCTACTAAATCTTCATTGTCAATCTTTGTTTTATCTTTTGAGAAAATCCATTGAACATTACTTTCATCTTTTTAACATTTATTTTTAATACTACTTTCTTATTTTCAAGCTCTAAAGCTTTATTTTCATAAACAACTACATCATCTGAAAATCTAAATGATTTAAATGATGTCCATTTACTTTTACTCTCATAGCTTTCCAGTTTAATCCACAAAATACTTATTGCAAAACTACTATAAAAAGTTTTGGAGATATAGAGTCATCCCATTGTAGACCCTTCTTAATGTATCATTATAAAATCTAATTGTTACTGCTGCATTTTTATAATTATTCTTCAGAATATGGCAATATTATGGACAAATACCTTGATAATTTAAGGCTTTTATCATTGAAGAAATACATATAGAATCAAATGCCTTTTTATAATCTACAAATTCAAAGCATAATTCAACTCATATTTATTGATCTTTTCTATAACTCCCCTCAATACTTGAATGTGATCAACTGTACTAAAGCCACTTTTAAATTCAGCTTGATCTTTTGGTTGATTAAAATACAAAGTTCATTGTAGATTAGTTATATTATTTTTGGTAAAAATTTTGTATAGAAGTGATAAAAGACTGACAGGTCTGTAATTTCTAGTATTTCTTTATCACCTTTTTAAAATATTAATACTGCCTTCTTCAAATCATTACTTTGAGCTTTTTCTTTCTTCATAAATTTAATTCATGTCTTATTTTTTCATTTGGCAATTCAGAAGATATAGTAGTTGTAAACTCATCCTTGTTTTTTATTGCTATATAATTCTTAATAGAATTCTTCTACACATTTCATAAGGGAATTGAACTAAGACTTTCAATCTCTTTACATCTATCCAACCCATCTTATACTACTGATACACATGTCCACATTCATGCAAAAAAGATAAATAATCTCCAATATACATATTTTGGGCTAAACCAGCATTCATCATTTGATCCAGATCACAAATTCCCTCACATATATACAATCAGTGCTCACTTTATATTAAGACAGCAAATTTTCAAACTTTAATAGACAAGCTTCAATCTTCTCCACTCTCCAACTCTTCAGTCATCCATTTCATTGAAAATCTGAGAATGGAATGTTCAAAGCCCTTGTTGATGCCAATATTGTCATACTCATGTTGACCTTAAGACGACAATCTTACCCCTCACATATAGGACCATAATATGTCCATTTAATTATACAGAATAGGGATGGTCAGAATGCAGGCTGAATATGTAATATTTAGATATATGTACATTGTCTATATTAGACATAATTATAAGTGACTTGAATTCAGACTTTTAAGCTCCCTACATCTATCTAAACCATCTTATACAGCCAATACACATGACCACATAGATGTGAAAAAGGTAAATGATATCTGATATATATATATATATATATTGTAAATATCGATAAGTCGATATTTATATTTTAAAAATTTGTTATTTGTTATTAAAAAAAAAATCTCTTTAAGTTGAAGTTTACATATGAAATATTTAAATTTTTCTTTTATATTTATTAAATATAGTTATTATTTGAAGTTATTATTTTATTTATATATATTGATAGTACATCAATATGAACATTTAATTATTAAAATAAATAAGGACATATAAATTGTTGATTAAAAAAAATTATTTTATTTGCAATGATTACTAAATGTAATAAATAATTATTTATGTATATTTTTAAAGATGTCAAATTTTCAATTTAATATTTTATATATATATACTTGATATTTTATTTTTATTTTAATGTTAATTGTTTTAAAAGAGAACATATATAACATGAGTTTTAAAATAGTATCTGCTGGCGCATGGAACGATAGCAACAACAATAAAGAAGCCATTATATATATATTTTTATTGGAATAGATATAGAACAAACAACTGAAGGATAAAATTTTGTTACACTCTATTTTTATAAAATTTACTATTCTTCAAAATACTGAAATAATATATATATATATATATCTTATGGTAAATACATAAATTATGGCAGGCTAATCAAGAATCGCAGCCAGGAGGCTGCATCATCGCTTTCATTTATTCCAAGGCAATTTTCAATGGAACAACTAAAAAAATTCAATGTATAAATTTCGTCGCGTCTGGAGTTGAAACTAGATATAGCTATCTTAAATGTATAATCATCAATCTAATCATAATTTGGAAGTAATTGGAATTAACATGCTGGATTTAACATTTTAATTGGTTTATTTATTTTTTTAAAAGGAAGGAAATTTTAAAACGGATAAAATATGCATATATCTAAGGATTAACAATTTTCTTTAATATAATAATTTCTTCGCCTTTCAATAGAATGCATTCTAATAATAAAAGTAAACGGATAAAAGAACTCATGGAATAAATTAACTTTTTGGAAAAGAAAATTATCTAAATGAACTTTAAAAGGTATTTAATAATTTCATATATGTATGAATAATATATAAATATATTTTTGAGATTGATATATATTTTTTTTATTTACTTTTATTTTTCATTATAAAATACAACGTTTTATAAGTAGTCAATTTAATCATCTTGTTTTATAATAATATTAAACATATAACAGATGTTAGGATAAATATTTAAATAATTTAAAATCTTAAAATGTAATTTATAAGTTGATATTGTATATGAACTATTATATTTATATTATAATTATTAGGCAAAAATATGTCTTTATATATTTAATCTATATATACCTATTACAAGTATATATACATAGTTATTCTTTATATTTATATTTAAAACATCAATATTATTTAAAGTTGAACTATAACATAAAATAAAGGATGTACTATTTGTTTTATAAATAATGCCTTTGTAATTATTTAAAAGAGCGATACTATATTATTCTTATTTTCTTTTAATGCCAAAGTTATTATGAAATTAATTGAATTTATAAATAATAAAAGATAATTTCATATTTCATTTATTATTTGGTTTGTAGATCACTTACACATATTATTATTCATTCAAATATTTAGAGATACATAAATTTACATAATTAGATGTGTATATTTGAATTTAGTAGAAGTCCCTTTGTTTCTGATATATATATATTTGATTAGTTATTCACATCATCTTTGAAAATAAATTATAAAAATAGATCTCATTGCTTTGCATGACTTTAGATTTGTTTTATGTATAGCTAGCTGGAAGTGCATTTAAACAATTTATTTAATTATAACCGGGATAATTTTGTCTTTCTTCAATTTAAATGAAATGCAGCAAGTACGTTCCATTACATTTGGCTTGCCCAATCTTGGGGCTGCCTAATAGACGTTCCATTACAATATATATATATATATATTACATATTGGAGATCATTTATCTTTTCCACATATATGTGGACATGGGTATAAGTTGTATAATATGTGTTGGATAGATGTAGGGAGCTTGAAAGTCTGAGTTCAAGTTTCTTATACTTACATTAAGTTTAGTGTAGATAGTATTCATATATCTTAATACTATATATATATATATATATATATGTGTGTGTGTGTGTGTTGTTTTAATTTTTTAACTATCTACTATCAGCAACAAACATTTGCAAACAAGTATAGGCATTTCACTTCAATAAAAACAAAAAGACATAAAAATAAATTAGATATAATTTTTGCAATAACTAGAAATAAATCAGTACAATATTCATATGTAGAGCATGTTCATCAATTTTTTTGTTTAATCAATACTTTGTGATGCTGTTTTTGACTTCTGCATAAAACTTTTCTTTCTAAATATTTTAATACCACATCTAACTGTCCAATGTATCATGTTTTCTGGCATATAATTTTTCCAAAGAAAACAATCAATATCATATTTTTTTTAAAAGGTTTGTAGGTAATCCTTATAATGCAAATGAGGACTATCTCTCCTGTAAAATGTGTGCATAAGGTCATCATAAAATAACCTTTTAGGAAATCCTGTTACAATCCATTGAAGTTATTTTATGATTGTGGATTCTGCAGTATCACATTCAACAAAATGAAGAATTATATAATTGATCTTTGAACATATTGATTGATTTTATTATTTTACAATTATATTTTTAAATTTTTATGGAGCATCATTAAATAAAAATTTTTTAATGCTTTTATGTTGCA
Organism: Epiperipatus broadwayi; assembly: GCA_028023455.1. Taxonomy (NCBI): domain Eukaryota; kingdom Metazoa; phylum Onychophora; class Udeonychophora; order Euonychophora; family Peripatidae; genus Epiperipatus; species Epiperipatus broadwayi. The sequence continues at coordinate 2,740,799 of JAQFVV010012437.1, forward strand.
TTGATAAATTGTCCATACAATAAATTAGATAAAATAACAATTCTAAATAAAACTAATTTTTTCATGGTAATTATTTCTTGTTATGAAGTATTCTACTTTTTAATATGTTAAAAGCAGCAGCCTTTTGCTGCAGCTTGAATTCTAAGTTCACCATTCTAACTTATTCTCAGGTCAATAAATATCCAAGCTAAAGGCTGCTGAGGATTTGTTCTACATCACTGGCCAATTAAAAACTTGAGTTTTTTGAACATTAATTGTCAAAAACATTAAGTACATTCTGTAATCCTCTTTTGAACTGACAAAAAAAAAAATAAAAAAAGCACAATCATCTGAAAACTATAAATCCAGTCCAAGAAATAAAAATTTCACCAACAAAAATTTATCACATCATGATCCTTAATTTATTAAAACATTTATAAACAGTTCCAAAGACCATTATCATTAAACTGAAAACAAAGTTTGAGCTAGAATATATTCTTAATACTAGTTATCATTTCAAACAGTTGATTTTTTTTATCTATAATAATAATGTTTGATTTCATTTTATCATGAAAAACTTATAAGAATAAATATTGATAAACAACCAATTAATTGAAATGGCATATACTTGAATGATTAATTAAGTCAAATATCTTGGTCAAATCAATAATGACAATTTGTTTTCATGTCAAATGCTTCAGTTTTTTTGTCTGTAATAATAACATTTCATTTTATTCTAGCATAAAAAATCTTATAAGAATAACATTTGATGGACAACTAATTTAAATATCATACACCTATTTGAATAAATGAATCAAATATCTTCACCAAATCAATAAAAGCAATATATAAACCTCTTTTGCTTCCAACACTTGTCTTACATTTGCCTGGCAAAGAAACCAGTTTATGATGAGTGATTCTTTATTCTCTAAACCTCTTTTGTTTCCAACATGTCATTTGCATATTCTTGATTCTCTAAAATTATAGAAAATTTCTGGCAGCCATTCATTTATAATGCAATCTATTCAACAGAATCCTTAAAAGTTCTTTTGCTGTGGTAGTTTAGTGTAGTGGTAAGAGTGCAAACTCTGGAGCATAAAGCCCTTAGATTGATTTTCTTCCAGCACTTATAGCAATTGAATTTCTCCAAGCAATAAAGCCATTCAATTATTTTTTATTATTTTTTATTTTTGCAATTTTGTTCATTTATTTGTAAAAATTGGAATACAAATATTTTTAATATCAGGCAACACAACTTTGTAAATCCATATATTCTAAAAAACAATCCTCAATATTTTTGAAGCTAATATATCACTATCCTATTTTTAATTTTCCTCTATTATTTCATAATGAACCTGGAGCTTTTCCATTTTTATGATTATAAAAAGCTATTTTGACATTACAGCACTAGATACCTTTGAACAACTATAAATTAATAGATAAATAGATATACCATTAAAAATCATCATCTTAATTCTTGTATCATTATTTAGAAGTTGATAAAAATATTCTTACCATCTGTTCAAAATTTTAATGTAATCATAAAAAGAGCATGCTATTTGTGGATTTAATAGGACTGTGATATCATTTCTTAGATCATTGTATCAAAAAAAGATCAAAATTGATCACAATCAGAGAATGTCTCTATTTTATTTATAGTTTTAATCCACACATCATTTTTATTGTCCATCAGTGTATGAAGCTGCACATTAAATTTATTATTGTGTCAAGCATTTTTTTAATGAATATAAGATTTACTTATATTCCTAATTTACTCTTAAGAAAAATCCATGCTTCAGTAACAAGACTATACATGTTCAAATGATGTCCAATAGTTAAAATTTAGCACATTACATCTAAAGAATAAATATTAATTTTCTTGTGAATATTATTAGAATAAAACTAATTTTATAATGCCACTATCATTTTAATCTTGGATCAAGAATGATCTATGATCCAATCATCAAAATGTTCTTGCAAGTAATTATGTAATTTGAATTTCTATTGCAATCTACTATAACACTCTATTAAATGCCATTGTTCTTAGAATGAGTGCTTCCATGTTTGTTTATAGCACTGTTTATCCTTAAATAAAGTGTTTGAAATAAGCAATCCACATGCTAAGCAAAGCTTTAATGGTATTAAGACCACTGAAATTGACAGCATTAATTTAATACTGTTATTTCCAACAACTTTTAGCCAAAGTCTATTATTTGTACCAACATGTGCATTAAAGTCTAAAAAAAAAGTTATTTTAATGCTACCTAGCAAAAAATAAAAATTTTCTTTCTCTGAATTCTCTGAATTTAATATTCAAAAAATTACAGCAATATGTCAAATACATCATTAATGTTTCATTGATATATTGAGAAATTACAATAATAAGTGATACTAAATAAGAATTTATAGAATATGCAATCTATTTTCACTGTTTGATCTGCCTATTTCAAAAAATAAACTTGCAATCAGCCTACAGTAATCAACTTTGCTTCCTTGGAAGATGTATTTCACTATTTTGAATCTTGGCATCGCTTTAGCCATCAGTGCTCTACTACTTGATTCTGATCTTGAAGAATTGATATCAAATAAAATTTCACATTCCATGTACTTATATAAAGAAAAATAGCTTTATAAAACCTTTCCATTATCTTCTGCTATTATTGTTAAATTATTATTTCTCTTGATTTAATTATTAATTCAATCAGGGACAACAAAACTAGCCAGACTATGTGAGACAGGTCCTTCTAGTTCCAGGAAAGGCAAGGGAATCTTTAAATAGAAATGCTTAAACATACAATCTTTGCCCAGCAGAAATCCAATCACTTTCATCCTGACTCATTAATGATTGTATTTCCTCAAGAAAACATCACAACAAGGACTTACAACTTACTAAACCTATTCCCACACTGCTACCTTAATTCTCTAAAACTTGGAATAAAAAAAATGATCAAGAAATTTTAGTTAGAAATGTAGTCTGTAAAGTTAAATTATATTGTAAAAAACACATAATGCCATTGTCACAATTAATATTATGAGATGATCAAAGACATGAAAGGCTTATGACAATCAGATCCTATAACAACTTAAATGACTAAAGAAAATTTAGAGAGACAAAAATGACTATTTGCATTGGAAAAGTATTGATTACTCTGGCTTGCACTGAATGGTAATACTGTATGGAGAAAGTTTTGCCTGTTTTAATAAAGCATCTTACAAGATAGTCAGAAATAATCTTAGTCAGGCACCGATTATCTGTTTTTTATAGTTAATACTTATATGTGAAAATTATCTCCTCATCTGGAACCTACCATGTGAACCATTTGGACAAAACCTGGATAACCTGAGATTTGTACTCAACCATCTATATTTAAATTAAGGTAATACAACTTTCAATTGCATCACCACAGAACAAAGGGTTATTCAAAATTTTTCAAACCAGAAAATAGAAATAAGACAATCTTAGTCCACTTATGATTAATGAAAATTATAGTGACTGTATGACTTTATTTAACTCCTAATTAATAATGATGAGATGTTCACAAAAAGAATTGAAGACCTGGTTGCAATTTGTTATGAGCCAACAAACTGAAAAACAAAACTGAAATTCTTAATTACCTGAAAAAACTGTTTTGTCTCATTTCAAGTTGCATAATAGACATATGTAATACCACTATGATGTGAATGATCTTTTTTATGATTAAGTGTACCAGGAACTGAATATTTTGAAAATATTTTTGCCCATTTATAAATACTATTTTGATAAATAATTTAATTTATGTTGATGTTTTTTAAAGTGGGCATTTTATAATGGAATAAGAAAAAAAGAAATGCTGTTTCTTTTAGAGCTTGTTGCTAATCATATGCACTTTTAACTGAAATAAATATGTTTGATGAAAAGAATACAGATGCTATACTCAGACCATCATTTTAATGCTTAAATGTTACATAATTTTAGTGCTTAAATGTCACATGACTTGAATATTGTGATTATTTTAAAAATGGCTACATAAAAATTCCTCAAATTTTTTTTAAATATTAAGCTGAAAATGAGTTTAAAAAGAATGAATATCACAAAATGATCTAGAGTTTGCATATTCTGTCAATAGATTGCTCTGCAAACAAGTTTTAATTTAAAATATATCATCAGATTCTACATTTAAAATAAGAAATAAAATACAGTTTTGGAGGGGCAGGGGATTGTATAATATGATTATTTCAAATTTCGTTTCTAGAATCTTAACTGGGAAGGTAAAAAAGCCCTAATTATTTCCATTTTGGTCATTTAATTTATATAATATTTTAAATATAATCTAAGCTTATATTTTCAATAAAAATATTATAATTTTATATACTTTTAGAAAGATAAAAACTAATTTTCAATAGAATTGATTTTATGTTTGGTCAATTAAATGGGACTGCTTGTTTGGACACTTTTGTGCTCAAATGACCCATGACACCCAAAGCAAGTAGTTATACAAATCATTTTGTATTTAACATTTACATAAATGTTTTGGACATTCATACAGTAAAGATAGTCTATATATTTAAATTTAGTTTTCCTTAATGCTGAGCATGTTTTCGATATATAACATATCATAAACATAACACTGCTATGGTTCTGATATGTTATATGTTGAAAGCATGCTAAGCATTAAGGAAAACTAAATTTAAATATATAGACTATCTTTACTGTATGGATATCCAGAACATTTATGTGAATTACAACCCAAAAAAGAGACAAAAAAAAAACAATCTTTGGAATTTTATATTTAATACATTAATTGTTTTAAAAAATATCAATTTAAATATTATCAATTTTCTCTTAAATTCTGAAGTAAAACTAAGAATAGATAAAAAGTTAACATGGACATCATCATTTGGATATAAAATTTATACATTCTGTTTATAAATAGCTTTGGTTATAGTTATCAAAACTCAGAAAAAAATAAGAAGGGCATAATTAGCCACTGAGTTAAATCAAATTTAGCATCAGTAAACAAAATAAAAACATGAGACAAAATTAAATCATATATAAATCATAAGGGTTTTTTTTATTGTAAAATTTAATTTTGAGTACAAAAATTGTGACTCTAAAGTCAAAATGACAAGAACAGAAAATATAAACTCTTAACTCACACACTAAATCAAATATCCTCATAGATGGTGCAGCATATATTATTGGTGACAATTTTAAAGCACGGTGGTTTTTATATCCATGATTTTAATTGTAAACTTTGTTAGAAATATCAAAATTTGAAGATAATAGCAAACCAAATAAAATAGTTTTAATACATGTGTGTACATGCAATTAGAAAAAAGAATTAGCCAAAAATAACTAAATGTAACTGTTAAATCCCAATCTGCAATCAGGTTTATAAACCATCTGGAGTTACCAAAAATTATTACACAATTAATCATTATTTTTAAAATGTTATTTATTATCATAGTTCTTATAATCCTAGACATCAATTTTAATATATTTGTTTAATATACAAATTAAAAAGCGTATGAAACACTTGAACGAGAAGTTATAAAGATTCGAAAATTATTATACGCTAAGCACTTTTGAAGCCATTTGCCTCATATTCATAGTGATTATGTGAGATGCAGAATGAGGAAATAGGTCAAGGAAACAAAGTGGTATGCAAAGCATATGCAAAATATCAAATATATATTTTATTATTTATATGCACATAATTATTTTCTTTTATTTAAACATTCAACTCCCTCCATTCACACACAACATCTATTTATTAACAATGTACACCTATAATGCTTACATTTCAAACATATAATTGTAGACATAAGGGAGATTGTAAATGGCTCCTAATATGTCTTTTACCTAAACCAATTATCTTAATTTTGTTGCCATATAATAAGATCCTAAATATCAAATATTATTGTTCTAATATTTATTTAATGTATATTTTATAAATTCACTCTACAAGTCCCATACTTAAAGCATATATTCTGTATGCTTTTATTTTATTATTAACTAAGTTAGATTTTTAATATATGTATCAAAAATTAATTAAACATTGGAGATTCTACTCAAAGACAAAGATCTCTTCAAGAATTATCATAGAGAAAAAAGGATGGAGATATTAATCATCAATTCAATTAGAGGTAGAGAGAGTTTGAGCAGTTTTATATTTTTATTTTTAGATTAGATAGTTGGAGTGCCACTTTACATTCATTGATATGAATATAAAGATCCATGTTTAATTGCCAAAATAATACTGTCACTGATTACACTATCAACACCCAAAGTATAGAAAATAATATTACTACTTAAGAATACCTAGAGAACAGGATTTCTAGTTTGATTGGATGTGGGCAGGTTACTATCTATTAGAGAATAATAGGAACTTGGAAAATTTTAAACTTTTATCAGCCCCAAATTTGACATATGGATTTACTACTCACATCACTAGGACCTTTTCTCAGCAATATATATTATTAACTATTGTCCATTATCAAAAATTAAAGTAATTAAAATGGAGTTAGATTGCAATATGTAATTTTTAAAATCATTGGCAAATATACTTTTTGTAAATTATATACAAGAGTAACACTCTTTTTTTCAATGTATTTTTTTTCAACATTGCCCAAATTAATAACAAAATAGAATCAGTAGAGGCATTAGATGGAGAATTATGAACAGCTAATAAGAAAGAACTTTCAAAAGAAAATAGGTATTTCTTTTTTTATAATGACACAAATTAAAAATGAATTTAAAATGTTTATTCAAAAATAAAAAAAGGAATAAAAATAGTATTTAATTGGACAATAAACATGGCATGTTATAACAATTGTGTAACATGCAGAGTTAATACAATGAGAACTTATTTCTATATACTTATATAAGAAATGTAAGGTATAAAAATATTTTCTGATTATGAGGAGTGCTAAAAAAGATAAAGTTATTTTTAAAACCTTCACATTCTGTTATAGCAAATTTAATATAAATAAAAATAATTTAAAGTTATATAAAAACACAAAAATATTTAAAGATATGAAAGAATATATAATAACAACAGATAGAAGTTATTGTTATTAGGACAAGCAAAAGATCATTTGGATGCAAAAAAATCTTAAGATGAAAATAGAATAAGAATTTAAACAGATGATGAAGTTTATATAAAGTTGTGAGGAAGACTATATTATAAAAATAATCTAGCATTCTAAAAGAAGAGCATGAATAATTATATGGAGGATGGAAAAAAGATGGCAGAATAAATGAAATAAAGGTTATTTTAAAATTAGAACTTAATAATGAGGGCAGAAACTATAAAAAAAATATATTGGAAGCATTAAAGTATCTTTTATTAAAATGGGATAAAAGGAAATCAGTGATTTTCTAATTGGTGAATAATAAAAAAAAAAAGAAAAAAGTGGAAGAAATATAGACTATTTGAGAAGATATTTAAAGAAGATATTTAACTTGACTAACAAACAATCTAGATATACACAAATATATTGTCTTACATCCACAAAGATTACTGCCTTCATCTTAGAGATTTTATTTTACTTCTCATTAGATTAAATAATAATCCTATCTATGCATGTAAATATGCAGAGGATAAACTCTCCATACAGTAGCATCATCAGTTCAAGCCAGAGTAATTAATGGATGTAAGAATGTTTGTGCATAAAATCCCTATCTAGTGCCTACTCATCCAATATCCCCAGACTAATTTCTAGATTGTGGCTTTTATCAGTGAGGAGTGTTGGATCTAAGAACAATGCACTTAGATTTTAGAATCTAATGCAAACTTCCTGCAGCCACCCTTATTAGCTAACCATAAAGCTTTGAGTGCAAAATGAAAACACAGTAATGTTTTCAATTCAAGCTCATTAGCTTATATAGTTGTATAGATCTCAACTCAGTTCAGTATCCATATCTTCTTGCATCCATTGATTACTCTGGCTTACACTGGTGTTGCTATTGTATGGAAAGTTTAGCCTTTGTGTAAACAGCTTATATAAGCATAATAAATGGTGATAATGTGATGTTTAGTAGTCATGTAAATACTCATTAACTGAAACCCTATCAAAGATCAGTATATTGCTGTGCATTAGACAATTTAACTGTTCTATGTGAGTGCACTTAGTTAGTAAATGATATACTATTAAGAATTAACATACTGATTTATATCTATTTAGATAATAGTTATACATATGCATGCTCAATAGGTAATATATAATCCTAGAAGATAATGTTCCAGGATACATGATACTCTTATCAAAAACCAATAAGCTGTTAGGTATCAACTTAGGTAATATTCCTATATGTGTATATTCAGCAGATAGCATACTATTAAAGACTAGTGCATTATAGATTAGATAATAATCCTATATGTGCATTCACAGTATGTGATACACTATCAAAAAACAGTACCCTACTATGCTTCATACTAGACAATCTTACATTAGCATATTAAGTATTACATATCAGTATGCTGCTTTGCATTTTTTTTAATAGGCAAATAATTTTCTGCAAGAGATTTTAATAAATAAGTTAGTTAAAACATTTCAATAATCAATAAAGCAAGTCATATATAACGTGACATTGCTTTTATAAGCTTGTATTTACAAAAATGTAATACAGAGAGCATACCAATAGCTCAACCAAGCTCTTAATTGATAAATGCGGTAAGATAAAATATTTAAAATCTCTATTCGGAATACTCTTATTCCTAAACAAATTGTTTTTGAGCTTATGGCTATGTAGTTGATGCCACAAATATAAATCTTTTGTGCTGCTAGTTTCCCCAAAATAGTAAAATGACTAGACAAGAGTACAAATGTCAGTGGAGATTATATAAAGAAATAAATTCTTTTTAGAATCACATCTTATTTTACGTTTTTCACTTCTACTTATTGTCTTTTCCATATATATATATCGTTTAATTTTTATTTTATTTTTTCCACTTTCAGATAGTAATTCAGAATAATAACAGTTCTTGTTTTAAAAATCAAACAACTATTTAAATGATTTATTATGTCTCTATTTACATGTAATTGCTTTAAAATGTAATATATTTTTCATCACAATCATAAACATGAATAACAAAAATAAAATACTATACAGCTATTAAAATTATATACAAATAACTTACTTTTTTTTAAATGATTACATAAAGTTAGTTTATATATAAAGAAGATTTGAGTTTAGATGTAAATAAATATATATATATATGACTAATTGATGAAATATTGACCTCATGCAAACACTCAAGTGGCAAATTGAACCCCTTCACACCATTCAAATGTCCAGATTGTTTTTGCTTGTTTTATTCAACTAAGAATGTATTCAGACACCATTCAACTATTATGCAACTAATACAAAGCAATGTATAAGTAAAAATTCTTATAATATATTTAAGTTTTGAACAAGAAAAAACGAACTATAAGAGCAAATCATTTCTAGAATTTAACACACTCATTTAGATATTGCTATTAATAAGCCAGAAAATGTGGAAAATTTTGAGATAAAAAGAAAAGCTTTCAACAAAGTAAATAATTTCTTATTCTGGAGAAAAATCGGACTAAGAATAAAATGAGTTTTGTAAGTAAAATTTTTAATAGATAGATTCATGTGAACTATTAAATATGATCATAAAAAAGTAAAAATTATATGCAATAAGTTCAAAAGCACTTGATAATATTGTGAATTGGATGTTGTGATATATAAAAAAAAATTATACACCAATGATAAAAAATGAGAAAAGTAAAAAATGTAAACTAATAAATATGTTGATAAAAACATAGAAATTAGGTAGAATAAGCTTAAAAACCCTTGATAATAATAATGGTTGAACTAATTATAAAAAATGAGAGAAGTAAAAGAATAATAATTTTGTTTAAAAAATAATACAGGAAAAAAGAAAAATATTTAATATAGATATTAATTCATGATAGGTTTAGAAAAAATATTAAAAAAAGAAAGAAAATTAATATATTGGAGAGGATAAAGATCAAGTTTTAAACTTTTTAGTATTACAATTTAGTAGTGATAGAATTGAAAGCATGTAAAAAAAATAAATAAATAATTAATGAAAATTATGTGTTAAGAAACATTTTTCAAACATGTTACACACAAATATTAAATAATTAAATAATCAATTTAACTGTATGCAACTGTAGTTTATGAGAAAAATGACAGAATAAAAACAAAACAATATGTCATAAAACGGTGAAGAAGAAATAAAAACAACACATAATAAATATATTTAAATTATGTCATTAAAAGACTGTTTAAAATTCCTTAAAAGGTAAAAGAAATAATAATATTGTCATTGAAAATATAAATACCATGGCAAATCTTCAAGATCTTGGTGTACTATTTGTTCATTTATTTTAGCAGACAGATTTTGTAAAAAAAAATTATTATTTTTTGAGATAATAATTCAGAATCATGTATACAGGTATTTATAGCGATTTCAATTGCCAGATGATTTCTCTTATTGACTTTACTAAGTATTTCAATTGTACCATTGCATTTATAAATTAAACAGTCATTAACTAAATGGTGTATAAATGTTAGTTCATTATTTTAAAAAATCATCGATCACTATTTTTTATGTTTGCTCATGACTGTTATTAAAACAAGCAAAACAAACATACAGTAGTGCCACTTATTGCAAGCCAGAGTGATCAATGGATTCCAGAGGGTTTGTGCATAAAATCCCTATCTAGTGCCTACTCATCCAAAATATTATTGGGTTTTCAAATTTTATTCTCATAGTTTTGTAGTTGAGAAAAAAGATAGCTGCTGGAGGGTTGCTAAGATCTAGGTGCAGTGCTCTCAGATCCAAGGCTTCGCACTGACGAAGGCTACAAGCCAGACACTAATCTTGGGACATTGGATGAGTAGGCACTAGATAGGGATTTTATGCACAAGCCTTCTGGAATCCATTGATTACTCTGGCTTGCACTGAGTGGCACTACTGTATGGAGAGTTTTGCCTATTTAAAAAATATTGAATACTTTGTTATTTGAGAGGTTGTATGATGACTGAGCACTACAAAGTTCATCTGCAATCAAAAGATAAATGTTTTGAATCATAATACATTAAGTTGTAAATCACATGGGTGTATCAATAATTGAATGCTTTAACATTTACAAAGTCATATGATGTTTGAGCACCAAGCAGATTAGAGTTGAGCTGCAATTGATGAATGTTTGATTTCAATCTAGGAAGATACTGAATTCTCTTTCCAAAGTATAATTGTAGCAATTAGGACCTGTGTTGTTTAAAGCGGAAATCGAGTTTAAGGGTATAGATATCAGGGTCTATGGATTAGAATTCAATTCTGTCACTTCTAGTGCTCAATTTCATGTGCATTTTCATATAAACTCTTGAGCAATAAACTCTTAATTACTTTTAGTGACTATGAGTGATATAAATTTATTGATGAGCAATAATGTGAAGGAAGACCAAATGCAGCTGTTTTTGCGGAGCTTGAAAAAAAAATTTTAGATTTTGCTTTAGACCTACTTCTTGTGATACAATACTTCTGAACTTTGAAGAGTTTCCCAATTTATTATCCACAATAAAAATATTGACTACAGTGCATTAATTATTGGAGCTATATTTGGGATTAATGGTAAAGCTGATATTTTTAACAATTATTTTAAAATAAGTTTTCTAAAAGATATTTGCTCATGTCTGGAAGAGAATAATGACTACATAGTAAATTTGAATATACAGAAATATTTAATGTAGTAATACTTAATTGCATATTAAAAAGTTTAGTGTAAACACTTTTAACCAAAGAGTTATTAAGTATTAAGCAGTAGAATATGCAAATGTTATTAAATAATTATTAGAGTGTTTGTACCTTAATTTAAAGCATGTTTACTATTCCTAATATTGTAAACATTTTATATTATGTTTAAGTTATATATTATTTATATATTACAATAAAGACAAATATACCATTAGCTAACTGTAGCTTGATTCTTATTTATTTTATTTTATTATGCATAATATAAAATTGACTTTCCATTTCATTTTGTAATTCAAATTTGCATATATTTGTTTGCCTCTGCAACAAAGTTCTTTCTTTCTTCTTTATAACCTATAGCTGAGCACTTTTTCACTGAAATTTACCAGAACCATAGCTCTTATTATGGTTAACTTTACAGAAAGCACACTTCACTTTTGGTTATAAATAAAAAAAACACCACTTCATTATTCAGAAGAATGAATGGATGCAAATTTGAATTACATAATGTTATTTACATGTAGTCTAAAAATAATTCATTTCTTGATATAATTTTCACTGATGTTGATACACTGGTCCATTCCTTTAATAGATTCATAAAAACAGAAGCATAAAAAAGTGTTGTCTTATTTACTAGCACACACATTTTTTTCAATGTCTTCATTATTCTATTGTGTTAGCCATATATATTTTTCAACATATTCGAAAAATATTATTTTATGAATATGCATTGTCACACTTATACATCCTCATCTATAATAGCTGTTCTTTTTTATTTGTAATCTATTGCTTTACTATTATTTTAATCAACATTATTAATTATATGCAGTATATTAATATTGTCTGTTTTTTAAACAGAATATATATATATATATATTTAAAATCTGATATTTCAGAGATTTAAATTATTGTTTATATATTAAAAGTATTTTTTTTTTCTGGAAAACCAATGTATTTATGCAATTAATCTCATTTGTAAACACAACTGTTAGTTAAATCTAATTTATGTATATTACTAAATAAATTTTGTTCTATTAAAGGGCAAATTGTTTCCTCTAATGATTTTCCTTTAGGAAGAAATAATACTATAATGAAAGATCTCATGATATTATAGAATATATACCAATCATGCCTATGATTTGGGTTTAAATCCAGATTATGAAAACGTGTATATTTTTCAGCTTTCTTGGAATGTTTTTCTGATAACCAGCCAATAATGCAGTTATCATCTAATATTCGTCAGTAAATAAGAATCTAGCTAGATGATGAAACATGAAAAATATTAATACCTCTATCACTTTAAAATTAGGGAAGAATCATTTTTACTTGATGGAGGTCTGTTGGAGAAGCTTTTTGTCCTGAAGCAGTTATTTAAAATATTTATTATTTTGTCTAATCTTTCCTGAATTGGATATGAGATACATATTTATCTTACAGCACAGTTATTAAAATGTATAATAAAAACTATTTCTTTATACTCATGTTGTTATTGTATTTAATTTCCTGGTTAAAAAAATTCTTTTAAAAAAATAGTGGTGAGCAGAAATACTATTATTACAAATTTGATGCTATCAATCATAAAATATTTTTTTCTCCTTGGATGGCTTTGCTAGGATATACTGACACAGGCTCATGATATTACAACTTTTTTTTTTCAGTGATCAGATTGCCTATGATATTTGCATGTATTTGTGTTAAAAGGTCATGGGGAAACAATGCTAAATAGTCTTTGTCATTTATAAAAGATCATTATTTGATCAAGGAACTATATTGCCTAGTCACATCATCCTGGTTTTAGATTGAAGATCTAATATATATATATATATATTGATCGAGAATTGTCTTAAAATATAAATAATCACATGATAAATTACCACATTTGAAGACAATAAATAAGAATATTTTTAATTAATTTATTTTTTTCACAATTCACATTTAATGAAATCTTTTAAGAATTGAAAACAATAGATTTCTTTCCATATAAAATTATTTTTTTAAGAGGTAAAAATTATTGCATTAATATAATGCTTCTTATATTGAACAACAATAATCTTGTAATTTAACATCTTAAATGTTTTGTTGGTAAAAATAAACACGATTCAGAACTCATAGGAGTACAAAACTAAATTAATATGAGACATGTATACTCTAGCTATTTTTAGTTAGATATCCATTTACTAAGTAAGAAATACATTTTTAGTTGAAGTAGATATAAGCCAGATAGCTGAATGAAAAATTATTTAATAAATAATATTAAATTATCCAAGCAATCAATTTTATTAATGCAACACTAAATTTTTACAAATAAAAAAAATGAATTTAGTTTTTATTTGTCATTTAAGTTGTTACTTTATATATTAGTATATATTAAAATAAATAGAAAATGAAAAGTGGATTTGTTTTTCATCTGTGTATGAAAACTTTATTTTTAGATGTTGCATTAATAAAATTGATTGCTGGATAATTTAAACATTGTTTTACAGGAATTTACTGATGTTGTTGCCACATTAGTAATAACATATTTGGACTATTCTATAAATTTTTTTATATTTTGTTTGCAAATGTATTAGCTCTGCTTTGAACATTTAAAATATAAGCCTACTTAGGTGGGGCTCCAAGAATATCTTAATTGATTTAAAATTTATCCTTAGAGTTATCATTATCAAACCTATGGTCTATGCAAGAACTTAGACAATAGATTAAAAAGTGAATTCATTTTTTATCTATATGCAGTGGACTGTGGTATTAGGGTGTTACATTAACTAAATTGATTGACTGTATAATTTAAACATTGTTTGGTGAGTAATTTGAGAGTAAAGATGCCAGTTGAGCAATAACATGTTTGGTTTATTGTACATAACGAATAAAAAATTCAAAACTTGTTTGTAACTTGAATAATAAATTCTTAAGTTTAGTTCAGATTTAAACCCATGTCATGGTATAATGAAGAAAGTGCTAAATATTTTATTGTGAGGCCAGTTTCAAAGAGATAAAGATATACTATGGATTCAGCACTCATACCATTATATCACCTCTTCACTAATGGTGAAGAATACATAAAATTACTTCATAGTTATTTTACAATTGGCACATTAGATTATAGTGAATAGTTAGATATCCATTTACCAACCAGTATTTGGATAGTTAGGCTGATTTTGATTATCTGAAAATAAAAATTTAAGTTTATTTGGAATTTGACAAAAAATATCATGTTTCTTCTGGATTTAAAATGCAGATTATATACTTATTACTATATTATGAGGCTTTTCATATACATATATACATACATACAAACAAAAAATATCTGATAAAAATAATATGTAGAAAATAAATAGGTATCATTAAAGTAAACTATAATCCTATATTTATAAAAAATTTCTCATTATGCATAATGATTTTGTAAATAATAATAAACATCACATGATCACCATCTCTCTACTAGCACATAATTGTTGTAAACAAAGGCAAAACTCTCCATACAGTAGTGCCACCATGTGCCAAACAGAGTAATCAATGGATGCCAGAAGGCTTGTGCATAAAATCCCTATCTAGTGCCTACTCATCCAATTTTTACCTTTGTTTAAATAATAATAAGTAGTTTTAATATCATAATTCCAAAATTTTGTTTAAAAAAAATAATTATTATTAGTAGATGTGATTTCCCATTCTGAAAAACATCTGCCCTAAATAAATAAAAAGATACTATTACAAATGCAAATATATATATTACTTCTAAAACAAATTTTGTTTTGCTTTTATTTTAAATCAGATTTACTTCTAATTAATAATAATTGTAAAATCAGTGGGTCTGGAAATGATTTAATGTTTGAGCACTTTAATTTTTGAAAATTATATGCTGATATTATTGATTAAAAAAATGAAGGATTACTTATTCTGGAGGTGATGTATATTAAAGTACTAGAAGCATAGGTTAGGTTTTGATTCACAAACGTTTAGCTTTCAAATCTGTTATTTACAAAATTGAATGATTCTTTTAACAACTTAGCAGTTAAAAGTACTTAATTAGTTTATTTCAAAAAGAATTGATTGTAACACGTTAGAATTTATTGGTTTTGTTTATTCACCACAAACACTTATATTATAGTTTCAACAGCAGTTACTTGAAGATCGTAACAGTGAGATTAGGAGATATAAGGTTCTGAAGAAAATTGCTGGGGCAATCGAAACTGTAAATAGAAGAAAAGGGTGGATAATAAAGCATTATAAAAGTAATATAGAGTTTCATCAATTAATTATTATATGGAAAGATTTGAACAAGTTAGGTCGAACAGTTATTGAGTTTTATTGTTGGTATTTCCCAGTACAGCGCTTGGGAAAGTGATAGATCTGAGAGCTAAGAGCTTTGCCGTTAAAACTTAACATGTCACCTCTGATGCACCAATGTCATATGACATTTTAAGGAACAAATCATTCTATTATATATTTAGTGTTTGTTTTCATTAGATTCATGATTGGACTACATAACTGAAGAAATGAATTGAAATTAGTCTTCATTATAAATTACTAAAATAGCCATTTTACCCCTGGTATATCTTCTTCATGAAAGTGATTATTGCATAATTGTAATAATTGGATCAATTGTCTGACAATTTTTATTAAAAAATGTGGGCAATATATATATATTAATTTTTAAGCAAGCATAATTTTTTTAAATGTTTAATACAATAAAAATAAACCATGAATTCAAGACCCACAAAGAATATATTACTTTTTTTATTGGTGACAAATCAGCAAATTTTTTTTTTTTGTTTTGCTTGTAGGCTGCGTGGTACCCCTCATCAGATCAATCTAAATTAAACTGACGTCTTATTTTAAGATAATAATAATTGAACATCAGTTTAATTATCAAACTGAATTGAACTGAGATTGCTTGTCTCATGAAAAAACTTCCAAGTTTCATTCACTTAGATTCACTTTAAAATATAAATTTAATAATTATATTTTAATTATCTAACACATTATAAATTGTTTTTTCAAATGAATTTTTATTGTTAAATTTCATTTATTGAGAAAAAAAAAAATCTGATATTTAACAACTATTTTTTTAATTTTTTTTAAAAATAATTATACTCATTACTGGCTATTAAATGCACATTATTTTGTACAGTATTATTTTAAAAATGTGGAACAGTAAAATAAAAATAATAAACTTATTTGGAAGCATTTTTCAAATATAAAAATTACACCTTTTATTTTACTAGGCATGCGTTTCATGACTGCATAAACAAATAAAAATAATGATTTTTTGAATTAAAATATTTATTAATCAAGTTATTGATGATTTAATTTCAGTAAATTTATCTACACTGTCGCCTTTAAGAAACTTAGAATAGCAACTAACGTATGCTTCATTTGCCACATATTTAACAGATTATATCTATATTTATCTAATCTGTCTATTGTATTGCTCCAATAGTCAACAGTCTGTACTATCAATGAGATTTCAGTTGACTTAATGTAAGCAAACTTTGAGTGAATTAATGTAAGATGATGCAGTGTAAGACGCAAACTATAATGGTATATTGTTTGAAAAAGATATTTTAATAATCCTTCCTAATAAACTCAGATTTTTGTTTCACATCTTAATTGATTTCTCTCACTAATGCTATTATGCAGTCGCTTGAAACAGATTGAAGTTGATAATAGGCAATTATTAATTTATGGTCCTATTTACAGATATATAATCTATTAAAGAAAATTGAATTATTTTACAATTTTAATAGTTTATTACTAAATTTATTCTATCTAATCAAACATTAACCACTTTTTTGAAAATTATTATGGTGGTCATTTAAGGAGCAATTCTTTAGAATGACATGATCTGTATGTTTTTTTCTCCTTTTGATTATTCAAAGGCATATTCTATATTGTGATGATGAATCTGTGCATCATGATAAATTATTCTTTCTCTTTCATCAACCACATTTCTACGCATTTTAAACTCTTTAATAAATTATATCATTTAATAGTATGACCAAAATAGGACAATTTTATCCTGGTCAATTTTTCTTTAAATGAGAATTCAAGTCTATTCAATTGCCAAATATTTCTTTGAAATTTTCTTTGTTATTCATGGAATTCTGAAATATCTTCACTAGGTTCACATTTAATAAGCATCAGTACTTTTCTTAGCAATTTTGTATGGTGTTAAACTTTCTTTCTTATAATCTCATGAAACATAATAACTTCATTTTAAAAGATATGTAAAGTCTTCAAATTTTTCTGATTAAGTCAGCTAAGTATTTGGTCTGTAACAAATTTCTTAATTAGTAAATCTTTAGTCAAAAAGTCTAAAGCTGTCAACTATTTATATGTCTTTGATATCAGGTATGAATTAAGATGTAAATTATTGATTCTGTCATCATAACATTTCATATTCAGCCTTTCTAACCTGTTCTTTAATGTTTCTAATAAAAGTCAGCTGAAACTATGATTTCATTACCCCTAAGATTGAAAATATTTCTTCCTTCAATCCTGATTTCACATTTTTCTTCACCCAAACTAAGTACACTGGTTTAAACACATTTCCACACTATGGTGGGATCTAGTGATCATACTTTCAAAAAACAAATATTTATCACAATTTTTACTACTTTTGTGACATTGTATATCAAATTCTACTACATTTTTTAAAAATAAGTATGCTAATATCCTTAATTGCATAAGTAATTTAACTATTTATTATTATTTTTTTTTCATTCTCCCACCATTTTTAGTTGTGCTGTTTCTAGTTTCTTAGGTTAATACAAGCCCTGGTCATCATCAGTCATCTTTCTGTACTAAATATGACAATGAGATCATACATTTTTGCAACCATGTTTTCATCTTTTAATAATAAACACAAAAATTCTGATTCAAGTATTTCCTTTCCATTGATTTTGTTTTGTAATTTCTTTACTTTTTGTTTTTATCACTCTTTTTTTGCCATCCTGATTTAAGCATCAAACTTATGAGTAATTGATATTAATGATGATAAAGACAATTGCATTGATTTTGTAACCATCTAGCTCATATTATGGTATAAAATTTGTTTTGGTTACATTTATATCATTTTCACTGTTTTAAATGTTAAAATAATGCATTGTTTGAGAATTCTTTGGAATGTTGACTAGAAGAAATAAGAAATTATGTTTCAACTAGAAATCTTAAGCTATGGGGTCTGTTATTCAATTATGTGCTAATGTGTAGAAGACATTAATATTAAATTTAAAAAACAGAAAAATAATTGTAACTCAGAATATTCACAAACTGATATTATAAAAACATGTATCTTAGTTTTATTAATTACTTGCTAGTTTATATTTTTGTGGCAACTTTATAAATAGAATTAATTTGCATATAATACTATTGTATTTTTGGAAATCAAGCTTTGTTTTATGAAGAACTGTTTAACAAAAACAGACAGCATCAATAAATCAGTCAACAAAGCATACAAATGATTAGAGATAATTAAGCTAAAATTAAACCCTTTAACCGCTAATTATATTATTGGTCAAGTGAGTTAGAAATCAAAACTTTTAATTGGCCAGTTCACAAACTGAAGACAAAGTCAATTGTTAAAATATATTTATGTTTTAATATTATATTTACATTAGTTTCGTTTGTAAAAAGTATATTAATAATTCATCAGATTATGAAAGTTAACGAAAGTTTTTTCAAAAATAAATTTTGATTTAAAATTTGGAAAATATCCGATAGCGGTTGAAATTAAAGGAACGGTAATCACCAACCAAAAAGATTCACTATGTCATGATTTATTTACACTTTGCAATAAATAAATAATTCTTGCTAAAATTTTAACTATTTTTCTAAAATAATTGTGTTCTTAGCTCTATTTTCTCAAAATTGTTATTATTCATCAAAAAAATACTGTTAAAATTGTCTAAAACATTCGTTTATCATTTTTGAAATAAAACAAAAAATGAGCGTAACTCTTTACTTTTTGGCAACCATTTTCTTTGTTGTCAAAATTTAAACAGCCAATAAGATTCAAGAGAAGGTGGTGCATTGGTATTGTTTGACATATTTGGTCATTTTTATTGATTTTTTACTTGTAAAATAATTCAAGAGAGGGCACCATCTTACAGAACTTTTTTTTCTCTCTTCAATGATGTATAATTTGTAAATGCAATACAAAAAGTAGCTGATTTAGAGTGATGTCAAATCTCCTCATTTTTAAACGAGTCAGGCAGCTGAAGAATTAATGGTTCAGGAATTTGTATTATTAAAATAAAGAAGAACTACATGATTCCATTAGCCATGAAATGTTACATAGACCAGTTATAACTTCTATAGAGAAATCTTTTCAGCAAAAAGTTTTCTGAAAATTATTTCAGTTAAGTATCAAAGATACAATTCTTAAGCAAAATTAGAAATCTTCTACAGAGAAATATAAAAATATAAAATTAAAATATTACACAGAATCATCAATTTTTTAATAATACTACATATTTACTATTTTTGTAATATTTAGAAGAAAAAAAAGGTTTTAATTGAAGTCAGTTTAATAAGTCACTATTTGTCAAGAATGTAATAACTATTTACAAATCTCCAACAGACAGTAAGATTAGTTTAACATTTTCTTTCCAGATCTTTCTATACCTGTATTTATAAAAAATTCCAATTACTAAACTAGATTGTGAATGTACAAATGAGATTGGAACAAGTTTCCAGAATGAATACCTTTATTATGATGAGCACATTCTTTATGTCAAACTAAAGAGAATATTCTATTCAGACAAATAGTGCATACAGATGATATATGCTTTTAGTCCCTTTTTCCCACAACCTAAATAAATTAAATTCTATCACTTTTGGATTGAACATATTTATAGTTGAAAACTACCTAGATGGAGATTAAGAAAATCTGATTGATATAAATATGCTGCATATCTTTAAAGAAATATAAATGTAAATTCTACTAACTTTATCTATTATTAAAGATTTAATAAACTTATAATAATAATTATCACAAGTCCTTCATAAACTATTATTATGCTTTATTAAATGCTTTCACTATTCAAGTAAAAAATATGAGTGAAAGTAATTTACTCTAAATAGAAAAAAATAAACAGTTCTTTTAAACTAATATATGTCTTTTTAAGTTCCTACAGTTGCTGACAATCTTATAAAGTCTCTGCATCATGTAAAAAAAAAATATAGATTCTAAATTCCAAAACTTTTTCAAAGACATTATTTCTTACATATGAAAAGGTAGTTCTTCTAACCATCACTAAGACAATGAGTGCCAATTATATGTCTTTATCAAACATTGAAGGGCAAAATTGGCAAATTTAAATAGAACCACTAAAGTAGTTTTAATTAATTGTCTTATTTTAAATATTCATGTAAAATTACTAATAAATTAGTAAAATAAGAAAAGAATCAAGCCCTTTGAAAGACTATTTCAAAAATTTCACAATTTCTATTCAGATTGCTTACAATCATTTGAAGTTTTCTGGTGAAGAGAATTTTATTAATCAAATTAAGAACGTTTGTTTACAATCATTTGAAGTTTTCTAGTGAAGAGAATTTTATTAATCAAATTAAAAGTTTTTGTTTAAGATTTTAAAGAAATATGTAAACGGAGCCCATTTTCCAAATAGAATTGTAAGATGATTTCTTTTTACAATGTTTCTTTAATTCAATTATGATAAATGCAAAAAAATAATTTTGCTTCACTACTTTAAACTAGGTCAAGTCACAGAATGCTTAACATATTTCCAGAGTCTTTTAAAAAAACAAAGGCTGAAAAAATATTTTACAATGTTATCATTACAGAAACAATTTAAAAACTTTGGCATGAAAGCAAAATATTAAAAAACTTCTAAAACTATTAAGGATTCAAAATTATCATCAAATACCATTGTAATGCTTTCTTATAAGTTCTTTAAAAAAAGAATGCTAACAAGAGTTATATTCAAAATTTGGAACAGAATTCATTTGTGGAATTATTGGCCTAGAGACCGGCTATCAAAATAAATTAAAGGTTGGCCTTTTTTTTTTTTGATATAATGTTTAATTATATCAAATCTTTAGAAGCCTTTAAAATTCTAAATGTATGAAATTACTTGGCAAAATTATCTTCAATAGGAACATTGTAATAACTAAATAATAATCCTAGCAAAGTTTTATAAATAATCTCTCACAGGATTCAGTTTTAATCTATCTTATTAAATATATCCACCAATGATCTTCCAGAAATAAAAAAAAATCATATAGACTCATAATATTAACTTAGCATCAAAAATAATCCCCAAAATAAATGTACTTCAAAAATTGGAACCTGCAGCTCCTAAACGGAACATACTTTTTTGCAAGACGATCTTATTATTATTTGAAGATGATTTTGGATTTTAATCTCTGATAAAGATTAGATATAAAATTATTTTTAGGAACAACCTCCTTCTTCAAAAGATATATGTCAATACTTAATGTGATTATAGCTGAATATTTACTTATATAATAATTAGGAATCCGCTACCGTGTTGTTGAAAATGCATGAAGTTATTAAGCGTTTGGTTATAGACTCAAACATGGTTATTATTATTTTTTTGAGTAAACTAATAATTTTCTAAATAATAGTTTGCTGTTATTAATATTTAATAGAATAAAATGTCAGGGTAATAAAATTATAGATCGAGTAAATATTAACAAAGTCAGTTATTAAAAAAAAAAGAGAATTAACATTCATAAGAAAATAAATATTTTCTATGTATTTATATTTTATTTTTATGAAATGTATTTATTGAACTTATGATAAATTTAATAATAAAAAAAATGTACAGTTATATTTATTTGATGGATTAAAAGTATAATTTATATATCTGAAGTTGTTGTTTCAAAAATATATTTATTAATTACTTTGTGTACAAATTAGAAAGAATATATACAAAGTTAAATGAGGTTATGCTAAGATCTGAGAGTTCTTATGAGTGGTTTAGTAGGCCAGCATGTTTGTTGTTCTGTTGTTATTAGTAGGGAGGGTGAATAGGTTTCAGGTGTCCTCAAATGATTTTTTGGGAGAGATGAGCTCATCTCTTTTCCTGATTTTCTTTATTGTTTCGCAGAACAACAGATCTGGGTCTAGGCAGGGCAGTTCCATTATCAACTTGCAACGTACTACCCAGATTGCATAGAGAATGAAAATGGATAGTCTAATGATAGCAAATGTTCCGGTGTGGATCGCTTTTATGGGCAAGAGAATTAGGTCCGGTCTAATATTGGAGTTGGTGAAGACTATATCTCTGAATTTATATATTTGAAGTTTTATGTGTAATTATATAGAGTTTGAACACAAACTTTCAATGGTATGGATGGCTGAAGAGTTAGGAGGGAGGAGTAGATTGAAGCCTATCCATTAAAATTTGAGAATTTGCTATCTTAATATAAACTGAGCACTGATTATATATATATTGTGCATGTGGGAGGTGATGATCTGAACCAACTGATGAGTGTATATTGGAGTTCATTTGTTTTTCAATGTGTATGGTCATGTGTATTGGTTGTATGAGATAGAGTGGATAGCTGAAGGGAGCTGAAAAGTCTGTGTTCAGATCCCTTATATAAGTAATATTTATTGTAAATTTGTTTTCATTACTATTGTTTTAAAAACTGGTCAATCTTGAATTTCTAAGTTAAAACATGGGTTTGCTTTGCACATGCTGTCAGAAAATCAGGGAAACAGTGGATTTGTTTTGTTCACTCAGATAGCAACTAGTCAATGAGTCATTCATTTTTTCTCTTCATTGAAAAGAACAAAAAATTACTTAAGATGTTGCTAGATAAGAAAATAGTAGGCTAAAGAGGAAGATAAATTTAGGATCCAGGAGCTAGCTCCTCTTTAGCTGTCAGTTTGCCATTCCATCAAGGCACTTCAAAAAAAAAGTTGTAACAATGCTGAATGTCAACAAGTAAATTGCCATTTTCTTATTCTTCAAAGACCAGATCACCTCCAAATTTTATTGCATCGATCAGGATTCAGTACTGTTACAAGCCCATGGGAATTAATGGAAAACTCAAAAAGAATAAAAGTGAAGAAGAATCTATTAACTTTTATTTCTCTTTGCTAAAAAAAAAAAGAATTTATATATGTACATAATATGTTTTTTCTATATGTTCAAAAAAAAAAAAACATCCTCATGAGGTAACTGAAATTCTTATTTATTATTATTATCATTAATAATTTTGTTTGTTACAAACATATAAAATTTTAAATAAATCAACTAATTTGTATATATACACTTAATGTTTTGTGATAAGGATTAGTGATTCTCAATATCTATCTATATTTATGTTGTTAATGCTAAAATTTTATTTAGTCTGAGATTGGCCAAATTAGTTTAGATTTTTTTTTTTTTTGTTATTTTGAGACATAAGTAATGTTAATCATAATCTAAATAAAACATTGATAGCTCAGATAGCATAGATATTTTGGATTGGAAGGTGAATATTTTATTTTATTCCTAACATAAGAATATGCAAGTTGTTTATATGAAACAGGAGATATAAATAATTCTTGACTTTTAAAATATATACATGTTTACTTTGGAGAATAGTTTTTTTTAACAATCACTGCTGGACATTTGTTGCAATAAACTGAGTTATTGTATGAACTAAGATATTTACATAAAGAGTACTAGAATTTTTATAAATTAAGAAATAGTGATTTAATCAATCATACAAAGAGAGATATCTAAGAGTTGATTAATTCATAAATTATTGATAAAATAATAATAATGATTCATCCCGAATCCTTATAAATTTATTGCACTTTGGATATTTATTGTAGCTCCAGAAATCATTAGATCTATACATATTAATATGTTGATATTTTAAAAAGAAAGTATTTATTATTAAAATATACACTATTGTGTTAGGCACTTTTAATATTTTGATAAAATAAATTGTTTATTTTATTTTTTAAATTGGACTTAGTATTTTATTTGAATATACGTTCCTACTTGCTAAATTAACATATTTAGGTCACTTCAATATTAATTACTTATCTTTATTTAATATTTCCTGAGATATGAAGTGTGTAAATATTATAGTTTCATATATTAATCTGGAGAGCACTAAAATATCTCTAGGACTCCAAAATAAATTCGCTTGAAATACCATCATTATCATTTATTGTTATATAATTTGGTGCATTCTTTCCAATACCCAGTTACTATTATATAAGTTGGCTCTCCAACATGGTGTCCCAAAATAATGATTGGTGCATGTCTATAATTTAATGCACCAGCATATCAAACATAGTTTATTGTGTTGTGACCCAGCAATTAGTTTAATATCTTATATCAACATTTGTTTTGGTAGTATGATAAAGTATTTAAATCCCTTCAAATGATACTAATAATTTTGTGTAAGTTTAATATCATAAGTAACTGATCATTTTAGATAAGTAGATGTTATTTAATTTTTGTTTACTTTTTTTTTTTTTTGTAGATAGCAATGGATGGTGATTGCAAATTAACAGTTATATTATTTTGGTAAATAAATTACTAAGCTATCCATTATGACTGATACTAACTATAATATATGGGGTGGACTCCAAACTCAGATTAGAAATTATTATTAAGGCAGAAATAGAGAGAATGTTTTAAGATATGCTAGTGATGTTAAAAGCTGACAACCAAGCATTAAGTACTAAATTTGATATTAATATAAAAGAAATAAATGATAGGTTAGGATATTAAATTTGATGAAGCTAAAGCAGAAGTTTTATTGTTGAGGGAGGAGACAAAAAAATGAATCACTGGCTCTAAAGGCAAAAGTGGAACATTTGAGGGAAAAATTTCAAGTAGAAATCCAAAGTTTAAATAAAAAATTAGAAGAATCTAGGAAAGAAAGTAGAAGCTTCCAGAAACAAATTGTCAATGATAATAAAATCTTAAGAGTAAGGATTTAAAATAGTTTAATATGCAAAGATTACAATATGAAATTAAGTTTCATGGGGATAATATAAATGAATTTTATTTTGGAAAGAGTGCTATGATGAGTTCAAGGTATGCTGACAAATTTTGATTAGATGATAGTCATGAATATATAGATTTTAGCTATGATAGAACTTTTAGGACTGATAAAAATGCATGGCTATTACATGAAATAGGTTTTCAAAAGAAATTTGCAAATAATGTATATTTCTGTGATACAAATGTAAGAGACTTCTATGTGGGTAGGTGTGAATATGGAAAAGCAAAACATAAATAAATTTTGCTCTTGCTATTTCATAGCCAATGATGGTAGAACAAATACAAAATGTTTAGTTTATTGTAATATGAATTTTGAATATAGTATATTATCTGAATATTACAAAACATATGTACTATGACTCTCCAACTCATAAAAAAACAGGCTAATCATAATTTCATATGGTATAAGAAAACTATATTTATCTGAGTTGGGGAATAATATCTTAGTAGAAATTCATACCACTGGGATTATTGTAGTGATGTAATAAGTACCAAACCAGGAGAAAATTAGAGGAAAATATAATGATAAGTTTGAAGGTAATGAAAATTTAGAGGCAGTTATTCATTATATAAGTTTTATTTACTATAAGGAATCTATAATTTTAAAGAGATTGAGGTTACCTGTTTTATTCAAAGATTAGTTAAGGAATATAATGTTTTGATTTTTTTTCCAAATATCCCTTCAGGATCAAATTCGAGACTATAAAACTCACATTAATAATTTTCCTATCAAATATGCGATAAAATATGAGAAAATGTTTTTATGATGAGTGCTCCTAATGAGCAAAAAGGATCTCATAATGCCCACAGTCTAAGACTGGTACATTTGTAAAATTAACTGCCTTAACTAGGATTATATGATGTAAATAATTAGATGTTAAAATATCCTTAGTAGCTAAAGTAAATTTGTTGCTGAGGTTATTTATGGGCTACTTATTGGATTAAAGATGAATCATAGTTAGTTAGTTTATTGATTTATATATATATATAAGTGGGAGAGAATATGATAGTAATTCCCTACCATGTTATTGAAACTGCATGAAGTTATTAAGTGTTTGGTTATAGACTTAAATCTCAGTTAGTTATTTTTTTTTTGAGTTAACAAATGCTTTTATATATAATACTTTGCTGTTATTAATATTTATTATGATAAAATGACAGGATAATAAAATTAAAGCTTGAGTGGAAATTATTTAAAAAAAGAGAATTAGCATTTACAAAGAAGTAAATGTTTACTATGTATTGTTATATTTTATTTTTATGAAAAGTATTTATTGAACTTATTGTATTAAGTTAAATTCAATATAAAACATGTATTGTAATTTTTATTGTAAATTGGTTTTCTTTATTATTGCTTAAAAAACAACTGATCAATGTTGAATTTCCAAGTTAAAACAATGGGGTTACCTAGTACACGCTGTGAGAAAATCTGTTGTTAAGAGAAACAGTTGATTTGTTTTGTTTACTCAGACAGCAATTAGACAAAAATTCAATCATTTGTCATTCTTTCTCTTCATTAAAAAGAAAAATTTACTTAAATTGCTACTAGATAAAAAAGTGAAAGGCTAAGGAGGAAGATAAATTTGGGTTCTGGAAGCTAACTCCACTTTAGCTGTCTATTCCATCAAGGCACTTCAAAAAAAAAAAAAAACCCGAAATGTCAACAAGAAAATTGCTATTTTCTTATTCATCAAAGATTAGATCACCTCCAAATTTTATTGCATTGACCGGGATTCAGTATTCTTACAAGCCCTTGGGAACTAATGGAAAATCCAAGAAGAGTAAAAAGTGAAGAAGAATCTATTAAATACTTTTATTTCTTTTTTCTAAAAAAAAAAAAAAAAAAAATTTATACATGTGTATAAAATGTTTTTTCAGTGCATTCGGGGGGGGGGGGGGGATGGAAAAAAGTTTTTATAATTCGATTGTAAGTTAATATATATTTTATTTCATTACAGTATTGATAAAAAAAAATATCCTGAAGTAAGTGAAATTTTTATTTATTACTATTATTAGTAATATTTATTTTTGTTAAAAACATATAGAATTATAATAAGTCACCTAATTTGTATATAGACACTTAATGTTGCAATAACAATTAATGAGACTCAATATCTATATTTATGTTGTTAATACTAAATTTTTGTTTAGTAAATGGTTTCTAAGGTTGGTTAAATTAGTTTAGATTTTTTTTTTTGTTATTTTGAGATATAAATAGTGTTAAGAAACATAATCTAAACGAGGCATTAATAGTTCAGATAATATATAATATATATATATTGGTTTGCAAGGTGAATATTTTATTTTATTCCTAACATAAGAATATGGTAGTTGCTTATATTGAACAAGAGCTATAAATAATTCGTAACTTTTGAAATGTACATGTCTACTTTGGAGAATATTGTTTTTTTTTTTGACCATCACTGTTGGAGATTTGTTGAGTTGTTGTCTAAGCTAAAATATTTACATAAAGAGTACTAGGATTTTTATGAATAGAGAAATAATGATTTAATCAATCATACAGGAAACAGAGATATCTAAGAGTTGATTAATTCATAAATTATCGATAAAATATTAATAATGATTCATCCCTAACCCGTATTAATTTATTATATTTTGGATATTTATTGTAGCTTCAGAAGTCATTAGATCTATACTTATTAATATCTTGACATTTTTAAAACAAAGTATTTACTATTAAAATATATACCATTGTGCTAAGCACGTTTAATAATTTGATAAAATAAATTGTTTATTTTTTAAACTGAACTTAGTATTTTATTTAAATATAAGATTCTACTTGCTAAATTAACATATTTAGGTCTACCTGAGAGATAAAGAGTGTGAATATTATAGTTTTATATATTAATTTATCTGGAGAGAATAAAATATCCCTATGACTTCAGAATAAATTCAATTGAAATTTCATTATCATTTATCGTTATATAGTTTGGCGCATTCTTTGCAATACCCTTTTACCGTTATAATATATATGTATAAGTGTGTGTAGCATAAGCTTAAATAAGTATTTATATTTTTATTAAATGGCTTGTCAAGTTATCTTAAATGGCAAACATAGCTTTTATTAACATTGACGATTCTATATGTAACACGCTAGTTTAACTTTAATGAGCAATATTTATACTATAAATATCTTTCAATCACCAATTTGTTAGTGTCAGAAGTATTTGTATAAACTAATGCTAGAATTTTAGACTTTAAAAAATTGAATCATTCTTAATCTTTTTCCTAAATTCTAAGTAGCCATTAAATATTTAATGAAATGGTAAACAAAATATCATTATAAAGTTACAGATGCATTGAATGCAGGACTATAAACATCATTATGACTGAACTATTAGTTCTTTTAGAGATCATGTTGTATTCAAGTATGAATTTCATTAAAATAATTGGTAAGAAGTCATAAAATATTAGCTAATAAAAGTTTTCATAGTATATCTTAATCGATACTTTATATATAATATTAATAATTGCAGCACTTCAAAATTAACGTCATTTCTATTGCCTTATATATATATATATTCTGATTAAATCATTTCTCTAGTTGAAATATTAAAACAGCTGTGTAGACAAATGATTATATATTGTTAAATACATATAATAATTAAACTACAAGTATAATGTATATACTGAACTTGTAGATATAATTAAAAATAGATTTGAACACAGTCTTTTAATTCCCTTCAGCTATCCACTCCTTACATAATCGATACACGTGAACGCATACATGTTATCATGGGTATGACAACAATACTGGTATCAACAAGGGATTTGAGCATTGCATCATCAGATTTTCAATAATATGGATGGTTGAAGAGTTGGTGGGTAAAGAAGCCTGTCCACTAAAATTTAAAAATTTGCTATCTTAATATAAACCGAGCACTGATCATATGTATGTGTAGAAGATGATGATCTAGATCGACTGATGAGTACTGGTTCAGCACAAAATACATATATTGGAGATCATTTATCTTTTTCACATGTAATTAATTAGTCATGTGTATCAATTATATAAGATCAAGTGGATAGCCAAAGGAAGTTGAAAGTTTGTATTGAAATCTATTCTAATTATATATATATATATGAATATATATATATATATATATATATATATATATTCTAATTATATATATATAATGAATAAAAATGAGGATATAATATTCATGAAATAGAGATAATTTTTAACATTTGATGTTACCAAGAAAATTATCAATTTCTACTAATTGGTAATTCCCGAGGCTAAATAAGTTTTTCTCATAAAACTACATATACCTGTGAAATTTAGATTAACTTACTGAATAAGTTGTATTATTATTTTATTGTATGGTAATTTTTTGTTATTATTACTTTTATAACATTATCATTAAGAATAACCATAATAACAATATTATTCTAAAGAGATCTCAGGATTATCATTGATTTTCATTAACTAATTATACCACCTATAAAATATCAAGCTGGATTTTACTCAACTCTATAGGTAGTGTGACATTTCAGAGATGATTCATAACACATATCTATAATTAAAAGTATATTAATACTTTATATTTATGTCCATCTACTATTAAATCATAAATCATTATTATTATTTAAATTGTAATAATCGTATAGAACTTTAAATAAAAATTAATTCTGACTATACTTTCCTAATAATAAACATAATTTACTATATTTGTAATGTATTTGAGCAATGACTGATATGATCAAAGCAGTTTGCAATAATTTAATATTCAATTTAATAAATATTTACCTAGATAATTATAATACAATATATTATACTGAATCAATTTTTCTTTCAAATTTCAAATCATATTTTTGGTTAATATGCATATGACAATAAATACTCTCTGATGATGGTGTAGTGATGATGATTCCCCACAAAAGAAATGCAACTTTAGACATTTAGTGTAACTTTAAAACATTAATTTTAATAACATTATGTACAAAATTTAATAATGCAAAAGAATTAATAAATAAATAAATTATCATAAAACAACGAAATATTTATACAACAGTATAATATAATAAGATACATTAAAAAATTAAACATTTATATTCATCTTACTTGCAATGAGCTATTTAAAATAAAATTTCTTGATAATACAATCAAATATTATGTGATATTGAATTTTGTTACTTGTACTATCAAATAATGTGTCTTAAACAATCAATCCCTTTTTTTAATAACTGCCCTTTTTTCATTAATTACACTTCATAGATTGTAATAAAAACAAGAAAATTTAAAAAAAATGGATTGATATTTTAGTCTTAAGTAAAATAATTTTATTTTAATATTATGACCAATTACATTTTACCTGTGTTTATTTTATGATATTATCCATTTGATCTCTTCCTTTACATTATTTAATTTTCTTATGGATTTATCACTCAACGATATCATAAAACTATAATAAATACCTTTTCTCCTTTGTCATATCCAATCTGAATATTTATCTCTTCTTCCACTAATCTTTATTTACCATTCAGAATATTTGCTGAATGTATATAAGCCACTCTCTACTGTTATCTGCATCAAATAAAAAAAAAATTTATTCCAATCTTATCTAATAATTTAAGTCATACTTTCCGAGATTTCAAATTTCTATTTGTCTTATGCCTGTATATAAATACTGCTCATGAAGATTTATAAATTAAAATTCTCTAACTATATTATAATGCTATTATAGGATTAATAATTCAACATCAGATCAAATTTTAAATATCACCATTTGTTATTTAATATTATACTGGAACACAGATACACCCTTCTTCTAATATCTTTCTTTACTATTTTTTGTGTGTAATTTACTAGCTAATAACATATAGATCTTCAGCTTAATAGTTTAGTGACATTCAATCAAATAAAACTTTATATACAATTAATAGCATAGATAAACAAATTATGTTAATTATTGATTTCCCTATATCTTGATTTATCCCCACCCCCATATTAATAATTATTATTTTAAACAGAGAACTTAACTCTATATATAAACAATTATGTTACTGTTTTCTCTTCTTTTGAACATACAAGTTTATATTAAAAAACATACATAAATTTAACTAATAATATCTCAATTGTTGTTCTCCCTTTTCATTCTTCCTACTTGTCACATACCAATCTTCTTATCCCTTTTCCTCCTTTTATATTTATCTGAACACAAATAAAACTAATATTTTTAATGCTCTCATGTTATCCCCCAGATTTACGTTTCTTTTTTTTCCAAGATTGCAGGTTCCTTTTCATCTATGTGATATATTTTATTTAACTCCATTTCACATTGATAATATTGATTTTCATATTATTTTCAATATATTCACATGTGATAGATCACATATTGCACTATCTTCTTAAATGTGAGAAAACTGAAATTATTTTCAACATAATTTGGATTTTTCTGGCAGCTAATGTTACTGATCATGATTTATTTTTCTTTTTTCTTTCTTTAAATATTGTTTTTTTTTTTTCCATTGACAGTACTAATAATTAAATATTTCAATCTCCCAGTAAAACATAATTTTTTCTCCATAAATATATTCCTTAGTCAGAATTTTCCATTTCCATTGAACCCTATGTATAGTTTATCATAAAACTTTTCTTATACTTAAAAGTTAGGTTCCCTGATGAGAATCTGTTTAAATTTTTTTTTCTACTCACAAAATTTTTATTCAAAGAAACCTTCATAACTTGCATTTAAATATTAACCACATTTTTTAATACACAAATATTTCCATTCGGGTTTATTTTTAACTTAATTTCAATTATCTTGATAATCATATCTTTATCTTTGTCACAACTGATTTTTCTATTATTCATGTATCTATTCCATTTTAATCTTTTATAAGGATGATAACATTTAAAAAGCCTATGTATATGAGCTTGCTTAATCTTACAATTATATAGTAACATATTACTTAAGTTCGTTTCTCCTGTTTCGATATTTCTTGGTAAAACATTGGTACATATATACATTTTTTCTTTCCATTGATTTATTATTTTCTTAGCATAACAATTTTAGAATACTTCATTGAATTTATTGATGGTTGTTTTTAGCCAGCAGAGATTTCCTTTGTTTTTAGCGATCATCTTACTGAAAACTTGTTATAAAATTCAAATTTCTTAAATTAATCATCCTTATTACTTGATTTTTTTTTTTAAAAAAAAATAATAATAATGATAAGATTTAAAAACTTCAGCAAACTTTTTTTTTCAACAAAACAAAACTCAGTTACACAGTTTATATTTTTCTGATCTGTAACTGATTTCTTTCCACCAAAAAAAAAAAAAACCGTTTTCAACAAAAAATCATCTGCTTGTTCAAATACTTCAAATTATGCATTCTCATTGGATAATTTTCCTCCTTCATTAATTTTGAATATGTAATGACTTACTTTTAGCTGAATTATTTTTTTAAAAAAATATCCTTTTAAAATAATTAATAGTCATAAAAAATATTTTTTAGGAACTGAATAAAATACAATTTAAATAATTTTCATTATATTTTGCTTATACAGATTAAATTCAAAATTAATCCTATGTACTTTTAGTCACACAATTCAGAAAATGAAGATTAATTATTTATATTAGAAATTAACTTAAGATTTTACCCAAAAGTTGTTGGTAAATAATGCCAAATGCATAAGGCATAATTATTCATCTATATAATGCATATTTCCCATGATCAAATTAGGCTTGAATTCCCTTATCACTTTAATTACTATGAAATAATTATAAAATATTATTAACTAATAGTTTTTTTAAATTTTATCATTTAGATTTAAATTTTATCATTTAGATACCTTTAAAAAAGATATTTAAGTCCAAGTTCAAATTCTGGGGTAATTAAGATACTGTTATTTTTCACAATTTAATAATTGAATTTTATTATTTTTTTAAATTTTATTTTACAAATTTTAAAATTATATATAATACAGCTTATTCCCAATTTATTTTTATGATGGCATGTACCAACAAAAAGGCACAATATATATAGCATTTATATATATATATATATATATATATATATATATATATATATATATATATATATATTTATAAATGCTTGAACAGACTACTAATATCTGTATTTTTATATTGGACTATTTCCATCATCTAATATGTGTGTTGAATGTCTTTAGAAAAGTTTAATTTTAGTTAAATATTCCAAATGCATTCAACTGTTAGTAATTTCACAGCAAACAGGTTAGTATATGCACCAACTGTTAGTAATATCACAGCAAACAAATGTTAGTAATATCATAGCAAACAGGTTAGTATATGCACTAACTGTTAATAATATCACAGCAAACAGGTTAGTATATGCACAATGTTTCGAAAGGTATTTTTCCCCCTTCTTCTTCAGGTGTTGCTGGCCTGACCAGTGACAGTACCAGCATGGGATTCGAACCTGGATCCTTAGATTTTTGATTGTTGAAATTTAAGATAACACTCGAACCAACTGAGCCATCCTGCCAAAGGCAACAGTATGTAGTAATTTCATATACTTATCTATGAGGTTCCTCCTGATTTCTCCAATTTTTCCTCAGAGCAAAGTTGATTAGTGGTTTCCATACATTATGTATAGTCACATTAGGTTGGCTTATGGGATTTTTTGCCATTATCATGTAAGCAGCTTCTTTAAATTTTCTTCTTTGTACCTTTTCTTCTTTATCAAATATTTTTGTATTTTCCCAATTGAACGTATGTTCATTGGTCCATACATGGTCTGCTATCTTAGACACATCTGTTTTCTCTCTTCTAATCATCAGTTTATGTTCTTGTAAGCACTTTTGAATGGGGTGGCTGGTCTCACCAATATATGTTCTTCCACATTCACATGGTATTTCATAGATGCAGTTTTTTCTTTGCAGCATTTCAAGTTTAGGCTTTGTAGATGTTAGAATTCCTCATAGTGTGGTATGGCTCTGGAAAGCTGTTCTGATGTTGGACTGATTGCAGATTTTCTTTAATTTGTCTGCTATTTTTGGAATGTATGGATACACTACAGTACCAATAATTGTCTTTTCTCTTGATGGTTCTTTTTGTTATCTATTTAATGTTTCCTTAATAACAGCTGATGGATAACCAATTTTCTTAAGAGTTTGTTCTATATAGATCTTTTCATTTTCCAAATTGCCAGTTTCTGAACAAACATGTTTTGCTCTGTTCCACAGTGATAGTATAACTCCATGTTTTGTGTTTCTGGTGTGATTAAATGTATAGGCTAGGTAGGTTTTCAGTAAACTGTAGATTTGACTTTGCTATAAGGGAGTCTTGTCACAAGAACATCTAAAAATGCCAATTTTTGTTCTTGTTCTGGTTCTATTGTGAATTTAATTGAAGGAGATATGTTGTTTATGTGTGTCCAGAAAGTTTGTAGCAATGCTTTACCATGCAGCCATACAACAAATGTATCATCCACATAATGAAACCAAACTTTAGGTGGATAATGAATAGTTTTTATGGTTGTGGTTTCAAATTCTTCCATGTAAATATTGCTAATCAGGGGAAACAATGTTGAGCCCATAGCCATTCCTTGATTTTGTTGGAAGAATTCTGTGTTATATTGAAAGTAGGTTGTTTTTATGCAGAATGTTAATAGTTCCATTATGCTATCAATAGGAAGAGCTGTTCTGGTTTGTAAACTATTATCATCATTTAATATTTTCTTTACAATAGATAATGCTTCTTCACTTGGTACATTTGTGAATAAACTTTCCACATCAAAGCTTACCAGTATGTCAGTTCTTTCAATTTTCATGTTCTTGATTAGTTCTACAAAGTATCTAGAATCCCTGACAAATGATTGGGTAATAGCATGCCAAAGGAATTAGAACTTTGAGAAGAAATCTTGCCAAATTCTGGCAAGGTGAATCTCTAGAACTAACAATAGGTCATAATGGAACATGATCCCTATGGATTTTAGGTAAACCATAAAGATGAGGAATTTTGCTAAAATATGATGTTATTTTACTCTTTTCTGAATCCGTGAAGTACTTGCAATGCTTTCTGAGTAATGCTTCTAATTTTGTTTCCATACTTGGTATCGGATCTTTTGCCACTTTTCTATATTGGCCTGCTGTGAGAAGTTCTTGTATTTTGTTGTCGTAATCAGTTGTATCCATTACAACTGTTGCATTGCCTTTGTCAGTGGGGAGAATAATTATAGATTTATCTGCTTTGAGATATTTACTTGCTTTCCTCTCCCCATAGGATATGTTTGACTGCAATTTTTGTTGCTTGTCAAGTATTCTTTTTATTCTCCAGCATAATTCTGCTGCTTCTTCTAAAGGCAATTTTTGAGTGACTTCCTCAGTGGCTGCCATTATATCTAATAAGGGGATATTAGATGGTATTACAGCAAAGTTTAATCCTCTTTCAAGAACAGAAGTTTCAGTATCTGTTAGATGTTTAGAACTTAGATTTTTAACAGATGAGGCTGTTATGTTGCTTGGTACATTATGATTTTTGATGATGACTACATGAGAGTTTTTCAAAAAGTAAGACGATCATATTCTATATTACATGGAAAAATAAAAGAATGTCATAAGAAGAAACTTACTAACCTACATGGGCATATCAAAAATCATAATGTACCAAGCAATGTAACAGCTTCATCTGTTAAAAATCTAAGTTATAAACATCTAACAGATACTGAAACTTTTGTTCTTGAAAGAGGATTAAACTTTGCTGTAACACCATTTAATATCCCCTTATTAGATATAATGGCAGCCACTGAGGAAGTCACTCAAAAATTGCCTTTAGAAGAAGCAGCAGAATTATGCTGGAGAATAAAAAGAACACTTGACAAGCAACAAAAATTGCAGTCAAACATATCCTATGGGGAGAGGAAAGCAATTAAATATCTCAAAGCAAATAAATCTATAATTATTCTCCCTGCTGACAAAG
This sequence comes from Epiperipatus broadwayi, assembly GCA_028023455.1. Classification (NCBI taxonomy): domain Eukaryota; kingdom Metazoa; phylum Onychophora; class Udeonychophora; order Euonychophora; family Peripatidae; genus Epiperipatus; species Epiperipatus broadwayi. The sequence continues at coordinate 2,777,440 of JAQFVV010012437.1, forward strand.
GCAATGCAACAGTTGTAATGGATACAACTGATTACAACAACAAAATACAAGAACTTCTCACAGCAGGCCAATATAGAAAAGTGGTAAAAGATCCAATACCAAGTATGAAAACAAAATTACAAGCATTACTCAGAAAGCACCCCAAGTACTTCACGGATTCAGAAAAAAGTAAAATAACCATATTTCAGCAAAATTCCTCATCTTTATGGTCTACCAAAAATCCATAAGGAACATGTTCCATTACAACCTATTGTTAGTTCTAGAGATTCACCTTGCCAGAAATTGGCAAGATTCCTTCTCAAAGTTCTAAGTCCTTTGGCATGCAATACCCAATCATTTGTCAGGGATTCTAGACACTTTGTAGAATTAATCAAGAACATGAAAATTGAAAGAACTGACTTACTGGTAAGCTTTGATGTGGATAGTTTATTCACAAATGTACCATGTGAAGAAGCATTGTCTATTGTAAGGAAAAGATTAAATGATGATAATAGTTTACAAACCAGAACAGCTCTTCCTATTGATAGCATAATGGAACTATTAACATTCTGTATAAAAACAACCTACTTTCAATATAACACAGAATTCTTCCAACAAAATCAAGGAATGGCTATGGGCTTACCATTGTTTCCCCTGATTAGCAATATTTACATGGAAAAATTTGAAACCATAGCCATAAAAACTACTCATTATCTGCCTAAAGTTTGGCTTTGCTATGTGGATGATACATTTGTAGTATGGCTGCATGATGAAGCATTGCTAAACTTTATGGACACACATCAACAACATATCCCTTTCAATTAAATTCACAATAGAACCAGAACAAGAACAAAAATTGGCATTCTTAGATGTTCTTGTGACAAGACTCTCTCATGGCAAAATCAAAACTACAGTTTACCGAAAACCTACACATACAGGAAAATACCTAGCCTATACATCTAATCACACCAGAAACACAAAAGTAGTTATACTATCACTGTGGAACAGAGCAAAAGAAGTTTGTTCAGAAACTGGCGATTTGGAAAAAGAAAAGATCTATATAGAACAAACTCTTAAGAAAAATGGTTATCCATCAGCTGTTATTAAAGAAACATTAAATAGACAACAAAAAGAACCATCAAAAGAAAAGACAATTATTGGTACTGTAGTGTATCCATACATTCCAAAAATAGCAGACAAATTAAGGAAAATCTGCAATCAGTATAACATCAGAACAGCTTTCCAGAGCCATACTACACTATGAGGAAATGCTGCAAAGAAAAAACTGCATCTATGAAATACCACGTGAATGTGGAAGAACATATATTGGTGAGACCATCCGAACCATTCAAAAGTGCTTGAAAGAACATAAACTGGTGATTAGAAGAGAGAAAACAGATGTCTCTAAGGTAGCAGACCATGTATGGACCAACGAACATCCGTTCGATTGGGAAAATACAAAAATATTGGATAAAGAAGAAAAGATACAAAGAAGAAAATTTAAAGAAGCTGCTCATATGACAATGGCAAAAAAGCCCATAAGCCAATCTAGTGTGACTATACATAATGTATGGAAACCACTAATCAACTTTGCTCTGAGGAAAAAGTGGAGAAATCAGGAGGAACCTCATAGATAAGTATATGAAATTACTACATACTGTTGCCTTTGGCAGGATGGCTCAGTTGGTTAGAGCATTACCTTAAATTTCAATAATCAAGAATCTTAGGACCCAGGTTCGAATCCCATGCTAGTACTGTCACTGGTCAGGCCAGCAACACCTGAAGAAGAGGGGAGAAAAATACCTCTCGAAACGTTGTGCATATATACTAACCTGTTTGCTGTGATATTACTAACATTTAGTGCATATACTAACCTGTTTGCTGTGATATTACTAACATTTGTTTGCTGTGATATTACTAACAATTGGTGCATATACTAACCTGTTTGCTGTGATATTACTAACAGTTGAATGCATTTGGAATATTTAACTAAAATTAAACTTTTCTAAAGACATTCAACACACCTATTAGATGGTGGAAATAGTCCAATATAAAAATACAGCTAGAACACCATTACCACAAACCTTCAGAAAAAGACTACTAATATGTTTGCTTTTTATTTTTCATGATAGCTCTTCTTTTTTTTTACATCAAATTATATAATTTTAAAATAACAATCATGTATAATATAAATTTTCAAGTACAAAACATTAACTGCCTGTAATTATATGTATGTTTGCATAACACAAACACACTAACATATGTATGTGGATATACTTTTAATGATTTCATTGAGTATATAAACAATTTTATGGCATACCCAAGATATAGGACTGAAAATATAAACCTATTTATGGAACAAACAGTCCAAATTTATAAACTATATATTTTCAAAGAATTATTTTAAACGAACTTTAAAAATAATATCCACTTTCTTGTTATAACAATGCCAACTTATTTTTCCAGATAAAACATGATCTTCAAATATTAATTTAAATCATGCTTGATCTAGCAAAATGAATTAGTATCATAATAATAAAAAGGTGGGCATTATTTACAAGCTCATTTAAAATGAATATTTGATAATCTAGCCTGTGAATTATCTTAATAATGACTTACACTTAATTGTTCTATGAATAGATAGATATACTTACATATACTTGAAGACCATCTCCATAAGTCATACAAAATAATAAATTTGTGTAAATATTTAAAGTATAAAGATACACAAATGAATATATAGATGCACATGGATAATAAATCACTGGCAGACTATCTACTTTATTTTTATTTTATGATATGATGCAAGATGTATTTTTTTACAATTTGTAATATATATATATATATATATATATATATATATATATATATATATATATATATATATATATATTGTAATAATTAAAAATAATTTATTTTTAAAATTGAACAATAATATGTTTTATAATTATAATAAAATTTAAAACTTATTACATCATTAAAATTCTTTTAAAAAGTATTTTAAATTAAATGTTGAAGATAAAGAATTAAACTAGTCAAGCATTGGTGGTCGAGAAGTCAGCAATGGCTGCTTTACAAGCAGTTGTCCCAGGTTAGTGGGTTCGCTTCTCGGCTGATGCTATGACGCATGAGAAAAAAAAGAATTAAATTAAAATTATCATTAAAAAATCTTTATTTATTAACATTTTTCAAAATGACAGACATATTTGAAAGAGAATTTTATGTAGAACTAATGACACATTGTGTAATTAGATAGATTAGTTTATCCACAAATTTAAATTAAAGCCATAATTTAAAAATATTTTAAAAAAGAGGCTGATTAAATAGGCATAGCACTCATTAATTAAAAATATGGTTCTTACATTGTGTTATAATAAACAGAATAAGATGAAGTATTATGTTGTTCGAGATACTAAAAATAAATAAATAAAAATTTCTAATGTTAAATGAAATTTAATATAATCATCACAGAAAAATAGAAGGAAAATTATGATTTGTTGCTCAGAAAGTTTTGGGTGACGTTGAGACACAGAAGTAATGGTCTGAATTACATAGTTTCATTTAATTTGTAGAGGTCACTACTGTCATTTTTCAAGCACATGGTCTTCAATAAGGTTATAGCCTTAATATATATTACTTTCATTGGTAATAAATGCAATCTTACACTGCTCAACTTTAATCTCATTTTCTTACAGCAATTTTTAACATTATTTTACTGAATTTCCATTCATTTTATAATAAAAACTTTTACTAACACCACTATTTTTAGATTTTTTTAGGATTAATACATCACTAAATTTAAAATTATTAAAAATAAACCAAAACACACTCATGGTGCACAGACACTTGAGAATATTAGTGATTGATTATAAAGTAGTACTTCTTTATTTCGATTTTGAAAAAAAAAAACACATATATTTTCATTACTGATATTTGTATAATATTTATTATTTTAAAAGAATAATTCAGATTTTGTTAGAAAGTATTTATTATTAAAAGAAAACAATTAGAAAAATCAATAATGTACAAATATAACTTGTAATTGGTTGAAAAGAATACTTTCATGTTCACCACAACAGGTTAGTTTTTGCCAATTATAAATAGTATTTAAATTTTAAAAATAATTTTGTTAACTCAATAATTAAAAATTAATTTGTGTTTTGGAAACTAAGTTAAAACAAACATATTTTTACTTCCAATGCTGTAATTGACCAATCAAAAGTTAAAAGTTTAATTCAATCTGCCTATAAGAATTCTTAAAATTAAATAAATAAAAGGGTAGTGGACTAAATTAAAATTTTTCTTTTATTTACACTGGGAATTGATAATTATTTCTCTTGAATCTTATCCTCTTACACGTCACTAAAAAATACAGGGCTATAAAAAAAATTATTCAGAGATTAAGTTTTATAATTTTTTTTTACTTTTCAATGCCATACTAAGAGGCAAAATGATGACATTTAAAAGTAATGGTTTTCTTTGTAACTCTTAATTTTAAATGTCACTTCTTATTCTTGAATATCACATAATCTCACAAATGATGAACCGTTTAATTATTTTTATTTTTCAATAAGTTGGATTATTTTAAAAAATCTTAATTACACTATTTTTAAAATCTGTGAAGTTGATAATTTTGTGTTTGAAGGCAGACTGGTTTGTTATTAATGAAACGATAACACTAATACATGCAGTCTATGATTGATTGTTATTGGTTGGCTCTAACTCAAATTATTTAACTACTCTATAATGAGGTACATTATATAACTAAATTCCTTACATCATGACATTGCTTTATTTTTTTTCTTCTAGTGTCTAATTTAATAAAAATTTAAAACACACTTTTTAAAATTATTATATATAACAGAAAAAACAATAATATATCAAACTTAATGATATTGCAATAAATTTCTGATTAAAATATATAAACAGTTGTAGTTATTTATACAAAAAAAAACATTGAAAAAAATCTGCTAACTATTTAAAAGTATTTTTAGAGATTTATTTAAAAATAATACACATGAATGCAAATGTTAACCAAATTTAATGAAAGTTGGCAACTAGTTGACAAGTGTAACTTTTAGTATAAATTTGTTAATTTTTTTTAAAACTAAAATAATAAATAAAGAATTTAATATTATATGCATATATGTAAAGAGTTCTCACTTGTAGATAAGTTTAATAGTCAAACAAGAATATAACAAATCATTCCATTAAAGTTATTCTAGTTCCAATCAATTTGCTAAATGTATCATCTTATATATTTCCAATTTTTCGCTTGAGCATGATGACTTAATTAATCTTCTAAATATTATTTTACTACAATGTCTTTATTAGAGTACAAATAAAGTCTCTTACCGTTATTGGAAAGTCTAAATGTCATTGCCTATACCTAAACCTCCATCCAAATCCCAAATCTTTGTTTACCACAATACTTATATTCAATTTTCTTTTGAAATATTGTTACTATTAAACATAATCTCATTCTATATTTAAACTTAAATGTTGTTATAAATGTCAACTTTGTAAAAGTGCCCAGAATATGTTTTATTTATTTACAACATACATACTTTGAACAGTAAATCAACTTTAACTGATTTTTATGCACTTTTGTTAAAAATTTTAATGTGTATAATGTGTCTTTACCTGCATACCTTTGGAACAATGTGGCATTGTGATGTGCATTTTTATTTGATGATAAAAAATAAATCAACAATAGTTTAACATATATATGTAAGTATTTAATATAATAATAAATCTAAATAAGATTAAAACAAAAAATTAAGTATTCAAATTTCTACCTAAAACAACACAATTAAAAGAAGGTACATCCATATCTTTGCTAGGTATGCAATTCTTAAAGGTGGTTTTATTTCAGCTACTTTATTTTTCATTTCATTTCTTGTTCGTAGAATAATCTTTCTTGTTTTTTAAATAAATGATTATTAACAATTCAATTTATATTAAATACAAATACCTTATATATACTTTTAAGCTACACATTGTATTTATGTACTTTATTTCAAATTTTATATATGTCCAAATCCCCTCAGTTAATAGTATATAAATTCATTGGTTGTCCACGAGAATATATATATATATATATATATATATATATATATATATATATATATATATATATATATATATATATATATATATATATATATATATATATATATATATATATAGTATTATTTCTGCAAGCTTCTTTGTAATAAAAATATAATAGCTAAATAGTTGACATTTCTGTGCAATAATAAGTGCTTTCCTTGGAGCTTCTTTTTTTCTCAAATCATAAGAATGTGTATGGTGAGATTTAAAATTGTCTTTTCCTTGATTATTTTTTCCTGTTGAGAAGTTTGAAAAAAATATTTTATCCTCCAATACTTTTTTCCAAATATTGTTAATTCTCTTTAATTAAACACTTTTTATTTATGCTCTTAGGCATTTTAAAAATCTCTATAGCTTCCCTTAGCATTCTCTGGACATATTGTTCCTTTTTTGCCAGAGTATATATTTTATTAAAATTGACATCACAGTTAATAATGTGTAAATAAATGGCTGATGAATACATTTTTCTCTGACTGTCAAAATGTGTTCTCCCTTCCTTATGTTTATTCTATGATTGGTTTGTCCAGTGTATGAATGTAAACAAACTCCACATGGAATTTTATATACACCATGAACAAAGGAATTTTATCTTTAGGGTGTCGAAATATTTCATAATTTTTTTAAATGTAGTATAAATTGTGTGGATATTATTTTTCTTTAAAATATTATCAATTTTATCAGTTAATCCCTTTATATCTGGCAGAACAGACTTATTTTTTGAAGTATCAAAAACTTTTTTTTCTTATTATATAAAAAAATCCCTATTAATAATCCTGTGATCAAAAAAAAACATTATGAAAAAGCATTTTTAGTAGCATAGATATCTTAGTGAAAATAGATATCATCAGAACATCTCTTAGTTCTATCTAATAATGTCTTTGCTATTGAATATAATTGTGCTGGATGGAAAAAATTGAACAACATGACCAGAGACTGCTAAGGGAAGCTATAGAAAAATTTAAAAAACATAACAGCATAAATGAAAAGTTTTGAATTAAAGAAAATTAACAATATTTGGAAAAAGCTATTGGAAGATAAAATATTTCTTCCGCTTTTGGCAGCCATCTTTGCAACTGGTCTTATTAAAAGCGTCCCTTTGCAATTCAGTTTCAAGAAGACAGGGACGATTGTCCCCTTACCTTTACATCTTTTATTCAAGGTAAGTCGGTTTTAAACATTATTTATTATGGAAAGTGATAATATAATCGATAATTCTCAAATTAATGTTAACCCCGATCTCAGCATTCAACCTAGCAATGCAGCCATCGGTCGTAAATATTATAGCCTTAGATCTAATCTAAATGCAACTAAACTAACTTCTACTACAAATAAAAACCCACAAACCAATAAATCAAATGAAAACACCATCGCAAATATCAACAAAAGTTTAGAAAATACTCAACTTACCCCTAATATAAACAATAGCATAAATATCTCATCAAGCGAAACTATTGAAATCCTTAACAATACAAGCAAAAACCAATCATCTCCTCTCCGAAGATTTTACGCTCCTGCAGAAGACTCTAATGAGCAATTTTCTTTGCCCTATAATACCCCGAAAACCATATCTGAAAATAATAGACAAAATTTCCAACAAGATGATATCGGCGAATTTTTTAAAGTTAAAACTTTTCCACCAGAGGTCGACAAAACCAGCGCTGTTACATTACAGTTTGTCAACAGTAAATTTAAAAATCAAAAAGAAGAAATAAATTTTAAAACTAATAAACCTCATTCCAAAACAAACAAAGATTATAGCACAGAACAATCCATTGCTACATCAGCCAACTTGCAATCTAAACCAATTTCCTCATTTCCAATATTGAAAAATTCCACTACGTACGCAAATATCGTAAGGTCTAAAAATTCTGAGAGAATCTCCGAAAATATTAAGGCCGATAATTTCAATGAACTATATTTGAATATCTCAGAATTAGACACAGAACAAGAATCAAACACTCTAGAAAATGTCTCATTTAATATAAACGATCTTAATGATGACATGTTCCTAAAAATAAATAACGAGTTTAACAAAACGATTCCCAACACTCTGTATAAATCGTTTACAAACTACTACAGCGATAAGTCGTTAATCTTAGCCATCACAAATCAACAATGTGCGTTATATAAGTTCCCTCTAGAACAATTATACAGTCTAATCAATCAAAATCAATTAGGCAGAGGCATTCACATGATCCTTAATCATCCCAATGACCGCTATGTTATCGTTGAGTTTAAAACGTGGGCGGACCGTATGAACTTTAAAAATAACTACCGATCTTTGGGAAATTATATACTTTGCTCCATAGATATGAACCGTCCAGTTACACTATCTGGCAGAATTCAAAACTGCCTTGCCCATTTGAAAGAACAAGAACTACAAGACATCCTTATTAATTATGGTTCAATTAGTAAATTTAAACACCTACTAAACCCTCACTTCGAAGATCAAATTCTGTCCAATACAGTTGTCTTCACACTTACTTTAAAGAAAAACATTATACCCACTGACATACCCACCATTATTACTGCAAGAGGCTCTCCTATGGTTTTGACCTTCAGGGGAGTACAGCCACAATGTTTCTTCTGCCTTCAAAGAACACACCTTATTAAAGATTGTGCAGCAAGAATATGCATACACTGTGGTATTAAAAAGAATAAAGTTCACAGATGCCCTGGTAGACCTATTAATACGGCTATCACATCCTTAAATAGACAATCACCACATGGGACTAATTCATACAGCAGCCTCACAATCCCAGACAATCTGACTCAAATAAATCCTCCAACAAACCCTCTCACATCCAAACCTATCTTTCAAAATGAAAATCTTCAAGAAAGAACAAACACCAACCTCTACACTAATAGTAGTGAATCAGAGAACCAAGCAATAACATATACTGCTACTAAACCAATCTCTCAAACCAATAATACTCAAGATCATTCATTAGATACATATTGTACTAATCCCCGAGAAACAATGCTAGGCCAAACTCTTTCTACAAAAGAAGACAATATGACCAAACCATCTAACGAGAGCAAGGAAAACCCAGGCGATGAAGAAAATACACTTAAAAAATTTCAAAACAATTCATCTATAACAACTCCCACCCAGCTTAAAACCAATGATGCTTCATCATTCGTGCCAGCTAAGTCTAATAAACCTAAACAAAGTGATCCACAAACTGTCCTCAATTCTTCAATGCCTGCAGTAATCAACCATCCAGATGAAAAGACTTATCAAACACTCAACCCAAAAGTCAGCATAATTAATGTTTCACAACAGTTACAGCAAACCGAAAATGACTCAGATCTAAAATTTAAACCAAATTCTTATAACAATAAAAAAACACTTTCATCAAAAGTACAGGAAAAAGAAAACAACACTACTAAACTTAAAAAACCCCAGAAACCAACACAACAAATACCCAAAATACAAATAAGAAAATTAAAAGAAAATCAATTCGCTCAGATAAATCAAGCTCTGATGATGACAGCTCCCATCCAATACATTATTCACCACCACCCGCTAGCAAACAAATCTCAGATATATCCAGCACAAAGCTTCACAAATCCATAGAAAAAAAGAGGAAAACCATGGATCCTATAACCATCGATACCATTGATCCATCTGACGAATCTCAGACAGATTACACTACTTCATCAGACACCGAAGACTTCATGGATGCGTTTCCTCAACCAACAAATATATCACCAATCCATCCACAAGTTCAATCACAAGACTCTGATTTCCAAACAACATCAGAACTCATTAACATGCAGATGCCCCACATTGACTTGGTACACTTTGCTGAGGACGGATTGGATTAATCTATCATGTTCTGCAAAATTGCTGGCATTAATATTCGCGGCATCAACTCAATTGATAGAGTTCTAGCTATTAAAAACTGGCTCTCGCTCTGCTCCCCTCATATACTTCTTATGGGTGAAACTAAATATCACCATAAGACTGATCATAAAATATTATCTCTTCTCTCAGCTCTCGGATTTACTAGATTTTCCATAGGCCATTCTGCTTCAGGTGGAGTCGGTATTCTTCTCAGCAAGTCAACACCACCAAACAGTTTTAGTATTCTATTCCTAGATGCCAATATTATTGTCATAGAAATAGACTATTGGGGTTATCCGATCATCATAGCTTATATATATACAGCCAAAGACACCTCTCAATATCTAAAAATAATCCATATCCTAAATGCCATCAACGCTAACAGAGCCTCTCCTACTATTCTTCTGGGAGACTTTAACACTACATACAATGACTTCAACAAGAGATTTTTGCATCTAATAAATCGCAGATTAATGTGTGGAGAGGGTTTCTTCCCTCCTGAAGCCTACTCTTTCTATACTAAAACTAAAAAGTCCCTGATTGATTTGGTTTTCTACACCCCAGACCTCCATTTCAACCTTGATGCAGCCTTGGCCCCTGTTGCTTTCTCTGATCATATGGCTCTAATCTTACAACTTACACCTATTGCAATCCCTACACCCATTGATGGACCTGGTAAAACCATGCGCATGATCACCCAATCAAATATGACCGAAGCGATAGTGTCTGAGGCATACATCCTTTTCCAGAAAATAAACATCCTTTCCCTGCCTGCTGAGGAGGGCTGGTTTTCCTTCATTGGAATACTTCAGTCCATATTAAATCACCACACCAGGAAAATCAAAGGACCTAATGGCCTTCTAAATGACCTAACAGACATTAATATACAACTTCAAGCATCACAGCAAAATTTCACAAATACAGAAAAAATTATCTTCCTTAAAAATCTCTACAAAATCAAGCAAAAGTCCCTTGCAGAATATATATCCATCAGAAGAGCCAAATGTTTCTTAGCACAACAACACTGCTGGACGAGAGACTATCTCAGATGGGCACTGGGATACAATAAAAAACAAATCACTCCCTTATCCATTAATTCTAATGGAACCAATCTTATTGGCTTTCCAATGATGCAGCACATCAGCAAACAATTCTGCCAATTAATGCAAAAAGATGGAGCTCCTCCTATAAACAGCTGGTTAGATGCTGGTGACCCCGGCGAACATGGCATCATGGAAATCCAAATCAAAAAGAAGATAACATCTCTCCCTGACGGCGTTCATCCTGGCCTTCATGGCATCCCAAATTTCCTTCTCAAACACCTCAGTCAATTCACTGTGCCAATTATTAAAAAAATGATTGATCACCTAGCCTCCGGCAACAGAAACATAGCACTCATGCCTTTTATTAAAAAAGCAAAACCACTAAACGACATTAACAGTATCCGGCCAATTTCCATGACCCCATTGCTTATCAAGATAATTGAGTCAGTCATTAAAGATCAAATCCAAACTCAAATTCTTAGCCATATCTCGTCAAACCAATACGGAAAAAAGGGATCATCAACCTCGCATGCTATGTCCAATGTAACTGCACTGTTCAATTACATCAGAGGACATCGTAAATCAAAACCTATTGCTGTCCAGCTGGATGTTGTGGCAGCATTTGATTCAGTCCAGATAAACATCCTTCTGGATATTCTGTTGGAATGCGACATTCCAGCTGGGATTGTACAGATGATCAGCAATCTGCTCAACAACAGAGAGATTTTTCTCTCTCTTGATGGCAAGATCACACCAGGTTTCAAGCCATACAAGTCGATCCCTCAAGGATCCCCGCTCAGTGCCCTTTTCTTCACAGCATACATCAACCCTCTTCTGATGGATATAGAAAAAAACCTCCCTGGAATTTTCCTTCCCTCTCTCAATAAAAGCTTCAATGTATTTGCATATATTGATGACATCATGGTTGTGCTTCCCACCATTAAATACCTTCCTAATCTCATGAACATATTAAACAGAAATACAGCGAAACTTGGCCTACAAATAAATTTTAACAAATCTTCCATCTGGAAGATAATGTCTGGTAAACAAATTAACTCTCCCTTTTCTGCAAAACCCCAAAGATACCTAGGTTTTCCAATCTACAAAACTCCCAACTGCAATGGCAAGAGAGATTCAAGATGCAATCCTCCATTCAACTGAAGCCATCACCACTTCACTCTCTAGAGTATACCTTTCATTATATGGAAAGGTTGGCCTCCTCAACATGATCATAATGCCAAAAATCTCATATTATCTTCCATTCGTTAAAATGTCTAAACAGTTTCAAAATAAAATTAACCGATTATGCACCAAACTTCTCTGGAGAGGAAGGACAGTTGCTATTAGCTTGCGAGGTATCCAACGACCACGCAGGTTCAATGGACTGTCATTCCACTCAATACAAGCAATCATTTTACAGAAAACCCACAACACTCTACATAATCTGATCCTCTCCTGTGGATACTCTAACATTATTAAAAAAGTTACACCGACAGATCGTCCTCCACCCTCTTCCAGTTCATGGATAGCATCCCTAATACAACAACTACAACTTTATAACCCGATAACATCCTTTAACCTTAACCAAAAAATCACCTTATGGGAAGCATACAATATAATCAACTATAATCAACAACCCATTAAAACCAGCCTAAAAATAACCAACCAAAGACTCATTACACACTTCAAAAGATGGAGTCTGGAACCCAAATTCCTTGACTTCATCATTAAAATAAATCTTAATGCGCTACCCACGAATTGGTTTCTTTATCACCGAAGAGGTTTTACCAGCATTGACCCTATATGTGGTCTGTGTGCTCGTGAAGATGAAACCATAGACCATATTATACACCGGTGCCCAAGACTTAAAACTCTAAAAGATATAATTATAATCAATTCCAACATAAGACCTGATATGATTTTCTCACTCGAAAATGCCATTCATAATGGGTTTTTTTCAATAATAAGGCTTTCTACCTTTGTCCTTTATTCCATATGGATAGTGAGATGCAAAAGTCTCATGGAATTACCCCCACCACAAATCATACCATTGTTCTATCAAACGCTCAAAAAAATCAAGAAACGTGACCAGCTCCTCGCCTCCAGTAAAGTCTTTGCTGACACCTGGTCTTTAATTGCTCTTTCCTTTTCCTGATTATCAATTCCCACCTACCCAGCATTATAGAATAGTCATTTATAAAAGAAAATATTCATGTTTATATTAAAAATGCTAATACCATTAAACAAGTTCTTTGAATCTCTTCACTATATCTAACCACATAAGAGTATAACATTGTGCTCTCATAACATAATCTAGCCAGATGACATATAGAACATTATATAATCATATTATTGTACAATTTATTCATTTATTTATCCTTTATTAGTATGTAATCACTATTTATTGTTAATAAAATTTTTATTGAAATGAAGATAAAATATTTTTTAAAACTTCTCAACCAATACAATTTGAGAATGAGGAGGAAATAACAAAGGAAGAAAATAATAATTTTAAATTTTACCACACACAATCTTATGATTTGAGGGGGAAAAGCTCTGATGAAAGTACTTGTTGTTGTACTGAAAAATCAACTATTTAGCTATTAATTTATAAGGGTAAAATGTTTATAAATCCCCTCAGTGACAATTTACTATCTTTGGGATAAATATATCAATGTTATAAATAATTATTTAATAGGCTAGAGATTGTTATATTTTTCTTCTCAGATACAGTTAAAGAATAATACTTATATTATTATAAACTCCAATCCCACATGTATTATTTCAACTTCCTCTTTTTTTATACATGCCTACTATTAAATATAAATATTTAAAAAATTATTAAATATATTTTTTACATAAAATATATTATATGAAAGCATGTAGTTCATTATAGTGATAGTTGACCATTGCTTATAATCCTGAATATAATTTTACCTAGAACATTATATTTAGAGATAAAACAATCTCTAGTTATTAGAGAAATATCCGTTTGCAGATTACAATGTCTGCATGTTTCAAAGCTGAAAGACCTTAAAAATGACTACAAGGAAGTAATCAAAACATTGGAAAGATATATAATGTATTGAAATATATAAAAATAAAAAGTTTTTAAAAAGAAAAGATTAATGAAACTGCATAGTATCAGAAAATGGTTTTTAAATATAGGATCTACCTTTTATTAGATTTTCTAATGATGGCAATGACATTATTTAATATGGTTTAATAAAAAAAATATAATATATATATACACATATATCCAAATGCATATCTGTACATACACGTGCATATAAACAAGTAAAAAAAGAATTATACTATAATGTTTAGAACAATTTCATGCCATGGATGCAAACTGGAATTCAGTTGTAGGTGAAACATAAAAATGTTTCCAGACATCCAATCAAATTAATTAATCAGTAAATGGGTTTCTAAATATTCTTAGAAATTTTTTTTTTTTGAAATTATAAATATTCTTAGAAGATAAACAACAACAACAAAAAAAAGCAATTTCTCACTACCAGCTGTTTACTAGGGTAATGCCATGTCTTTCATTATTCTTGTAAAGAAAAGTAATAGACAAGCTTTAGTCTGAAGAAGGTTATTTAAATGGTTTACTATTGCTTTTATTAAATGGAATAAGCATAGAATACCATATACAAATAATTATTTCACATTATACACAATTATTGTTATTGCTTTCATTTATAACTTTAATCTTTTTTTACTAAATTTTTTTCTGATTACTTTTCATTTTTGTCAATGATTTTCCTTAATCATATTTTTATTTCTTTTTTCTCTCGATAAAATTTCTTTGATAAATTTTTATTTACTCTAAATCATTTTTCGCTTTTCCCTCTACTTTTTACCGTTATTTAATTCTTTTTTTACACTTACTTGTATTTGCAATCATTGATTCTAATTATTCCTTTAAAAATTTACTAATAAAAGTTATATTACACCCATCTACAAGGTGTCAAAAGCAAATAGAAATTCAGTCCTTATCTTTCATGAAAGTGATGCAGTGAAAATTAGACTACAGATATATACGATAAGTGAATAATCTCTAGTCTAATGAGTAGCTAATAAAAAATATTAAAGTTATATTGTTTTGATACATTAATCATATAAAACGTTATAATTACTGGGTCATCAAAAATATGTAAAATTTGATAAAAATTTTAATACAAATGCAATAACCATTTCTTTATGTATTAACCATTAACACTGAGCTACTTGTCCAAATGTCATTATATAACACAATACTACTTCATTTAATCATGGAAAATTATTTCTAATTTTGAAATATCATCTGCAGCACCTTAATTTACTTTATTATGTGTTTAAAAAGAATAGCATAATGACAGTGGTTAATGAAGTGATAATAAAGTTCAATGAGTAAAGCTCATCGAACGATTTGATCTTTATTTTAAAATGATCTACAAAAACATATTAATGTAATGTTAAATCAGTAAGATATCACATGATGACCATTTCTCATAATTACACAAGTTGTTTAACAGTAGCAACTCTCTCAACAAAGTAGTGCCACTCAGTGCAAGCCATAGAAATCAATTGATGCCAGAAGGTTTGTGCATCAAACTTCTCTATCAAGTGCCTACTCATTCAATATCCCAGAATAGTTTTTAGATTGTGGTCTTCATCAGTGAGGAGCCTTGAATTTGAGAGCACTGCAATTAAATCTTTGGATCTAATGCAACCCTCCAATAGCAGTTACATTTTTATTTAATTCTAAAGCTACGAGTTCAAAATAAAATCATAATGATGTTTTTAATCCAAGATTATTTACTTGTATAGTCAATTTGAGCTTGGATTTAAAACACTATTGTGTTTTTATTTTGGACTCATAGCTTTATCGTTAACTAAAAAGGTAAAAGGTGGCTGTAGGGGACTTGCATTCGATCCATATATATATATATATATATATATATATATATATATATATATATATATATATATATGTAATATACAAATCAATATATATATCAAAATACAGTACAATTTATATAAATTATATTCTTTTAGAAGTACTTTTGACTATACACTTTGTAGTCTTTATCAACTATATAACATTGAATAATCAAAACGAGACAACCTTTATCAATACCCATAGTTCAATTCAGATTTCCCACAATTCTGTTATCTTAACATTTGATGACTGGCGATTCATTAACATTTGACGATTTCTTGAAATCAACATAGCCTCTTTTATTTTACGTTTATTATGACAACGTTCAATTTGAATAATTTTCATATTTTTATAATCAAATTTAAATCCATATTGACAAGATTTATTATAATCAAATATAACAGATGAAGGTTTATTTACATCTGTTCCAGATTGATTCTCTTTTTAAATTCTATTATATAAAAGCATATGCTCTTTTATTCTCTTCTCAAATGTACACTTAGATTCACCGCTGTATTGTACTCCACATCCACATATCAATCTATATATAATAGAATTTTGATTAAACTTTGAATTTTAGAATTATTAAGTAATCTATTTATGTTATTTGTAGAGAAAAAAGCAATATGACACAAACCATTATAAATTTTCCTAATAAACTTGACCTGCTCATCTGATATAAATGGCATTGAAATCCATTTCATTTTGATATTTTTATTTTTAATTTTATTATAGTGTTGATTTCTTTTAAATCCTTTAATAATATTAGCAATAGCATTTTTATAATAACCAATTTTCAACAAATCATTAACAAATAAATGTACATTTTTAATTTTATCACTAGAATATTTGCATAATTTTTCATTTCGAAATAAGAATGATTTCAATCCAGACAGCTTATGACACATAGGAACATGTGATTCATATGGAATAAAACCTCTAGTTTCAATTGGTTTAATTAACATAAGATAATCCAAACTATAATTATTAAGTGTAACTTGAATATCCAAGAATTTTATGGAATTGTATTTCTCTTTAGTTATAACCCATTTTATAATCCTTAATCTCATTTAATTCATTAAATAAATTGATTATTAATTCTTGTTTTCCACAAATAAAAACATCATCCACATATCTAAGATATACTTTAATTTCTTGATATTTCAATTGTTTTAAAATTTTACTTTCATATGTTGATATAACAAAATTACAAATTTGAGCAACAGCAGGAAGACCCATTGGCCAAACAAAATTCATTATATAATATTCATTATTAAAATTGACATAAATATTTTTATCAATAAATTGCAATACTTTTATAATAAAATTTATAATATCAGACTTTACATTTTTTGAAACAAGATCATTATAAATAATATTAATTGACTCTATTCTATATATTGATCCATACATTTCATTTATATCAAAAGTACAAATTGTGTCATGTAAATCTATAATTATATTCTTAATTTTATCTACAAAATCAAATGATGATGAAAGAGTATATTCTCCAAAACCTAAAATATCTTGAAGTAATAATTCAATATATCTACATGTTTGATAATAATATGCACCACCAAAATCAACCATCAATCTCAATGGATAATTTTCTTTATGTAGCTTTATATTCGAAAATATCCTAGGGCAAATATCAGATGATGGATATAAGTTATAATATGTATGACTATCAATAGCTTTATTCTTAGCTTTTTTTAAAATTTCATTTATAAATTTCATGCGAGATGTATCTATATTTATTATTTCACTATTTTGAAATTTAAGCTTTTTCATTTGATCCATAACTTTTTCATTATATTTCGCTCTTGTAAACAAACACATACGAAGGCCCTTGTCCTCTTTTAAACACACTAAGTCATTATTTAATAGGAAACTTTTAAATTTATTAATTTGACTTAACCATTTATCATTCCTATTATATTTAAAGTTTTTATTTTTAACTTCTTTAACAATGTTATTACAAATATTAGCATCACACTTAATCACACTAAATGAATGTTCTATTGCAGAATTCAATTCAAGATTACAATCTTTCCATCTACCACCGGCATATATATATATATGCAGTGATCTCAGATCCAAGTCTCCTCACTGAAAAAGACCACAAGCTAGAAACCAGTCTGAGGATATTGGATGAACAAGCACTACATATAGTGATTTTAATTCACAAACTTTCTATCATTTATTGATTATTATGACTTCCACTGGATAACACTACTATATGGAGAGAGTTGCTAATGTAAAGTTATTACACTTTCTTATTTTAATTAATTTATGACGACAAATTTTTTTTTCTCAAACTGCCATCATTGTAAAGATTCGTTTTTTCACTATCTTTATATTGCTCGATAACGGCACAATTTCGATTTGTTTTATTACTATTTTTCAAACAATTTTATTTATTTTTCTTCTGTTTTAGATGAATCTTCAAAATTCATAAGATATCTGTAAACATTTCATATTATTTCTATTATACGATGTTACATATCAATTTCAAATATATTTTATTTTTGTATTTCTAATGCTTACAATTGTATCCTAACATATTCTATAAAATTTAAAACTATTATTAAAAAACAATCTTAAAAGCATATATATATATATAATGTCAACAATTTATTTAATATATTTCTTCTCTTACATTTATTGCAAACTATTAATTTGCTCTATTTCAATGGCATAAATATAACGCATTATTTTTGTATGTATCATTTACCTGTTTTGTTAATTTTTTATTTTTACAGATTTTATTTTAAAGTTTCAATGTTTTGACTTCTTTATATATATATAGGTCATCTTCACGGTTTTAATATACATATATATTGAGATTATATATAGCCTATTAACTAAACAAATACAATAATTTATATTTTAATTTGTAGGAGGTATATGATTTCAATATGCATTTATATTAAAATTCTAACGATGACTTATAAAGAAATTGAAACATTGAAAATTTAATAATAAAAACTCCTAGGAGAAGAATGACATTTTGTGTAAATATATTTACTTTGTAAAAATAAAAAAAAAAATAATAAATTATAATTACTACTACTAAGTAAAAAAAATAAAATAATAATGTTAGTGTGTTTTGATAACAGAAAAGTATACCATACGCACATATTTCTTTTTGCATATCTACATATTTTTTATCACATAACAGTTAAAATGAAAAAAAAATTGCCTGAAAAAATGCAAACAAGTGGTATAATTGTACTGTCACCATATTTTGGAAAAACTTTTACAAATGATGAAATTTTGAATAAAAACTATTGGCATGGTCTATTATCATGATCTATCATTACAGTTAATCACAAAAATGATGAGCATATTAATTCTACTTATCAAAAGTGTCAAGCGTTGGTGGCCTAATGGTTAGCATAGCTGCCTTCCAAGTAGCGGACTGAGTTCGCTTCCTGGTCAACGCTTAGACATATAAAAAAAGTGATATTTTCTTTTTGACTTCATCACTCAAACACCATACAAAAATTATTATATAATTAGCTGCTTAGAAAATCCATGTTTAAACATCCAAATTCATTTACTTGCCAAAACTGACATTTTTTTTTATTATCCTCACTTTGAGAATCAATTCAACAATTTTATTTAAATCTGCCACTTAACTATTGCTCTAATTTTGTTTTAAATTTCAGATTACATATGCAACTGAAAATATTTTAATCTTTTATTACAACTAATTGTAAATATGTGAAATATGTGCATTAGTTTTTTTCACTTTTACCATATCAGCAATATCTAAATGTGGAGTATCTTATTTTAATTAATAGTACATAATTATTTTTCAGTCATTTAATTTCTTAACTTGCACAATATCTAACAAAACAAGAATAGTTCTCTATTCTGTCATCTGTGATAAGCTTAAGTTGTCAGAGATGATAAAAATTTATTTTTTAGATTGGTTTCTGCTTTTGTCTTTATTACTAAAATCTGGAATTCAAAACTGGAAGTAATGCAGCCATACATTTATCAATCATATTAAAAGCTAGAAATTCAAAACACTGTAAGTTTTTGAATGTAAGCATACCTATATGAACAGTAACATAGTTATGATTTCAGATCATTGATTACATATTTTTGTATCATCAGTTTTTTATTAAGTGCATACATCTTTTTCCCTGATTAGAAATGTTAATAATAAATCAATTAATTCTTTACTTATGCAAAATATGCTAAAACAAGAGCAGCTCTTTACTCTATCGCCATCTACAGTAACTTTTAGTAATCAGTAATGTTAGAAAAAATAATAAAATAGACAAATCTGTTTACTAAATGCATAGCTGCCTTAGGTTGAGGTTTAAATGCCAAGCCTCACTGATAAAAGAAAAAGGCAACAACTGGCCCAAAGATTTAAGTACAATAACTGATTATTCTAATTTACTATAGATGGACTTAGAGTAGAGAGCTGTCCTTGTTCTATCAAACAATTAATAGTAATAATAATACAATAAAAATGAAATAAAATTGCTAACTATGAAAAATTCAATAAATATGGTTCTTCCAGATGCTTGTATGAGATAGCTCATAATTGACTATAAAATAATCTTTTAGCCACAAAATAGAAATTATTATCATGTTTTCATCAGAAAATTAAATATATATTTTAAAAAAAGAGAATACTAGGAATAAACAAACAAAAAAAAGATTTCAGATACTTTACATTTGAACTAATAAATATTTAAGACTTTTTTTCTTTATATTACTCAATTAAAAATAAAATTAAAATACTCCTTAACATAATGGTTGGTTTCATCTGCTTATTATTTACATGACTTAGGTATCAAGTCAATTTTGAGCAAAACTTGAGAGTTTTCAATCACAACTAGTTAAGAAATAGATGATCATAGGAAAATCATTTAATCATCATCAATTAATGAATATTTATATGTTCTAAGCAAAAATATAAAAATCCCAATATAATCTGCATTAGAAAGCTGAGTGTCAATACAATGAATGCTATAGGTTTTATTGTTGCTGAATGAAATGACTCCATATCATTACCTTTGTTTTTTCCTGTTTAAAACATTGAATTTACATTTTTTTATATAATTATAAATAAAATATTTTCTTTTCTTTTCATTTAATAAATAGCTAAATCATTCTGATGCATATACTAGACAATGTTCTTGCTACACAGATCTGTTAGTCTGTTTGCATTCCAATAGCATTAACTATTGATCATACATTAATAAAACTTATTTATTCATTTATTAATACAAAATTTTAATCAGATAAATAAATATCATACAAATAAGCACACAGTATAACATATAATATTAAAATGTTTATAAATAAAATGATTTTCCCAATAATATAGAATAGTTTAGTATTTTGTATTAAAATACAATAATCTAATTATTAAAAATATTAAAATTATTTACTGTGCATAACAGACATAAATTTTACTGTTACATGCAGAGGAATATATTATATATAATCTAACATTAATTTATAAATAAAGCAGAGATTAATAAGCAATTGCTTACAATATTTTTGCAATAAGTTCTTTTTTTTTCAGACATAA
This sequence comes from Epiperipatus broadwayi, assembly GCA_028023455.1. Lineage (NCBI taxonomy): Eukaryota > Metazoa > Onychophora > Udeonychophora > Euonychophora > Peripatidae > Epiperipatus > Epiperipatus broadwayi. The sequence goes on from JAQFVV010012437.1 coordinate 2,798,910, forward strand.
CCTTCATCATAAAATAATTATTATCTTTGAATATGTTAAAATTAACACATTAGTTTATAAATACTATTTATTCAAAGGGTCTTATTGAAAAAATGATAAGGATTTTTTTTACTATGTCAGGCAATGAATTTTAATCAAGTAATCAGACCAAATTCACCCTTTACAACTATCCAATATTGGTTTAAAAAATAAATGCTAATTACCGTTTTATAGGGATAAAACTTACATCAAAAGTTTTAAAACTCCAACATCCACAAATTGTCATGGTTAATGAGTAATAGCATCTTCATCAATGTTTCTCTATGCCAGGCTGTTGAAGAAGATTGTGCTAGGAAGCAGGCTATTTAATGGTTGATTTATCTTTTATATATTATTTATTTGAAATGTTATTTATTCATTTATAAATAAATCAAAATAAAATTAATAAATTATGAAAGAACTTTGCTTGCTTAAATTTATATACTATCTCATTCATAGTTTTATCTCCATAGATTTTTTTTTTTCTGATACATTAAACTACAAAGTGATTTTAATTGTTTTTGCAAAAATAAGGTTTTAGTTGGAGCTTATATAATAGCTATTTGTTATAAATAAGATTTTAAATAAAATGATTAATTCAGATGGGTTTTTTGAAAAGATACTCAAAAATTATATATACCTTGGTAGTCAATGTGCAAATGAAATGACTTGAAAATAATATGTATTTACATAGTGTATAACTGCTAGAAACACATGTAATAAATAAACAAAGAGCTAAAGACTGTATACTTTACAAGTTGTAATTTATTTTAATAAACTTACCAAATTTTCAGTACAAAGTATCATATACATGACTAAAAAAATAACAGTTGCTTAGGAGGTCATGAGATGTTCAAAGTATAAAAAACTTGAGTCAGTTCCTTTACAACTGCACTAACATATATTAAAATTATTGCTTAAATCAAATGCCTCTTGCCTAATTGTTCTGACAGTAATCCTTGTGATCTGTTTTTGATTATTGATAAGAACCAAGAATATTCTAGTTAGAGATACTGATATTCTGAAGCAAAGAATCGTGAATGTAATTAGAAAAATCAATGCGAACATACTGAGAAGAATTGTTGGGAACATATTAAACTTTCATAGAAAAAAATGAAAAATAATCTTTATATATTTTAAGATAATTTATGAACACTGAATGTGTGAGGAAATAAAAATTTTAAGTTTATTTAATTAATGTTGTTTTATATTTATATATATATATATAATGTTGTTATATATATATATATATATATAATAATTAAGATGAAAAACATTCACTAACTTTTTTTTAACATGAGCAAAACTGATTACATTTTTGATAAAAGTCAATTTTATTATACATAATTCAATATTAGATTATTTTCATCTGTTCGTTTAAATATTAGAATAGAGTTCTTTTTAGTAGAGAGAACAATTTAGATTTTTTTACTTTTTGTCGATTGTCATATCTTTAAATGCAATTATTGCTATAATTTAAACCTTTCAGCAAATGATTCAGATTTTAAAATTTGTACCTGTTATCTTGAAAATTTTTAGTACATCAGAATTTCTTTATTTTCATATTATATTTTCCAATTTTGGTTCATTTTTAAAAGCTAATATATTGATAAAAATTTATTCATTTATTGGAAAATTACTTAAATTTTCACTCAGTTTTATTCATTTTTTTTGTCCCTTGTTCCAAATGATAAATTATTAAATATTTAAATATTTCACTGAAGGGCAAAGGCCACTTTATCAGCCCCTTGCAGAAAAATAGTAAAGAAGAAAGGAGTATTAATCAGGTTTCCCAATTTCTGAATGATCAAGTTTTGAACAGTTTTAATCCTTGTTTTATTTTCCAGCAAACATTAGCTAAATCGTCATTAACTGATTAATAATAGATAAGATATCTAAAAAAAATTGTCTTACTCAAACCTAAATAAAAAATCAATTTAAAAAAAAAAATCCAACCTGGATTTGAATCTAGGTTGTGAGCTTTGCAAAATGTATTATCTTTACACCATAAATGCTCTTCCTTGTAATAAATGTATTTACATATAAACAAATGAATTGGAGTCAAAATTTCACCTTACAGCATATCTTACTTTTTACACATACAAAAATACATAAACAACTTACTTCAAGTCTATCACTTTGCTATTGTGTAACGTGTATTAAAAGTAGAGATAAATTACTTCAATATAATAACTATAACAAAGTAGATATAATTTTTTTAATGAGAAAGTGGATTCAATGACAGTTTAAATGAGAGACATTTAGTTAATATTGCCTTTTTGCATATATAACTTTAACAATATGTAAGACCAATATTTTACATAAAATTTGGTATCCCATTGATTATATACACAATACTTATTTTATGACTTTTAAAAAATGTCAGTTTTATAAAGTTGCAAAAGTAAATCATGTTCATACTGGGATCTATCAAGCTTTTTCCAAAAGATCAAAAGCGCCTATAATTAGTTTATAACCAAAATAAACACAATATTAAGTGGCTAATATATTGTCAGAACTAAGGGTGTAGAAGTAAATTCATTAAAATTTCAAGCCTTAGCATGTTTGACAATTTTAAACCACAAGCTTGAATGACAAATAAAAACTGGGTGCTGAATGCCTAAATTGAAAGTCAATTCTTTATACTAAAATAAAAAAGTCTGTATTGGTCATAATATTTTTCATTATTATGTAATGTCCACTGACTTGATTCAATAATCACAACTATTTCATAATGTAAGCAGAAGAGAGGGAAACATTGAATTTTTACTTTTGAAGGGTTAGAATATTGGAAGATCTAAATAAACTGTGATAAAAAATATAAAGATGAAGGAAGCAAAAAAAAAGTAAAGTTTTTTATTTTATTTTATAATATGAACATGTTTAGATACACCAAGTTATTAAAATCAAGCAATACAATTGTATTAGATTAAACATATTATCCAAATGATAATAACATTAAACAGAACATTGTTTACACAAAAAAGCAACTATGGTTGATATGGCATTCTAAGATTATGTGCATAAAGATTTTAAAGCATTAATTGATATCTGCTAACCCACAAATATATTATAATATATCCAAAAGAATAGGAGAACAAGATAAGGAACTAATAAATAGCTATTAAAAAAAGAAAAAAAAGTGCCAACTGTTGTAGATTAGAAAAGGGTATGATGTTAAGTTAATTAATATACAATGGTATAAACATTTCAGAGAGAAATACTGGAGAAATCATTTTCTGTCATATCACTCGAATCACTCAAAACATTCTACGTACTTTATGCTAGTAAAATTAAGCAAGACAGGTGCACATGATCTATAAAAGATAACATTTATTTTTAAGAGCAAAATATGTGATTAAAATGGAAGTAATATCTATATGTTGACATTCAAAAAGAGTATTCTTAACATGCATTAAGTTACTAGACTTACTGAAAGAACTCTTAAAATATTCTCATTGATCTCCATTTTTACATAATAAAACTCTTGAAAATATAATTTAATAACTTATACATAGATCATGTTATTTTTTATGATGTTATTTTTTTTTTTTTGCTTTTTTAATATATGAGTTAGAGAGCATGGTATTCTTATTCAAAATGAAATAATAATTTAGTAATTTATTAAGTAGTTATAAGTGTTCCTTCCCCCTTAGATGATTACTAATATGTCATGATCAATGTCTCGATTGGAAGATCAAAGTGACAATATACTCTTATAGATAAGATTATGAAGTTTTATTATAACTGACAGCAAACACTTATGAAGTAACTAAGCATTAAAATAACCAATCAGCATCAAATAAAGATGGTTATTGCCGGTAGTCCCCTTCATAATATTATTTATTCTGTATCATATTATTTAGAATTACAGAAAGTTATCATTCTTTATATTTGACTACCCCCCTCCAAATAAAGCTTCAAAATTGAATTCACTATTAATTCCCATAAAAGTAATAGAAAAACATCGATGATTTTACTTTTATATATAAACAAAAAAAAATATCTGCTTCATGTTTTTGTATTCAGGATATGCAGTATGCTGATTATTTTATCCCTGCCATCTCAATAGATAATTAATAGAATATTAATAGAATATGAAAAGATTTTGATTCAGTATCAGGAAGATCCAGGATTCATTCCAGCATTCACAATTCCGGTGCTTCCAATAAATTATGAAATATCAGGATCTATTTTGGCACTCATAGACCTAGCACTCAAACTTCTAATGAAAGCCATATGCTTTTTTAAAATCCATCAATCATGGAAGAAAAATATCCAGAAACTTTTACTTTGGATGATTTTTCAACTTGAAAATATCTTGGTAGTTTTAATAAATAAAAAGGTGAATTTAAATTTAAGATGCAGCACAGACTTCAATATACTGCTTTTGCTTTTAACAAGAGATACAGTCTTTCACCACAGTAAAATGGCTACTGTAATTTAAATTAGATGTCTATGAAACTGTTACTTTCTTAATTTATTGTATGACTGTGAGACTTACTCTTCCTGTCACTATATCATATAAAGAATTTAAAAAATTTCACTTAAGGGTGCTGTGTAAAATTTTAAAACAATATTGAAATCTTGTGATCATATAATCCATCATTGTACAATCATACTTTCTTTGCATTGGATATGTGAAGCAAATAAACAATACAAGTTTTCATTAAAGGTCGTTTTATAATGAACTAGATCATGGGTTTCTTAGGGGATATAAATGGCTACTCAACAAGGCAAAAGATACTTCACTAACAGATCTCCACTCTCAACTCACTTACATAATTAAATGCCAGGAACCTACTTGCCCATCAGTTTCTACTGGGAATCTTAGGCTAACCTATAAACATTTATAGCACATTACATATACCTATTATATCTTCTGAATTGCCCAGAATTTTGAATGAGGAAATGAGACAAGCAATTAAATTTATAAAGAAAGGGAAGGCTCCAGGTAATGATAGAATTATAATTGATATATTAAAAGAATCAGGTGAAGAAATAAATTTTTTTTTAGCAAAATTATATACCAAATGTCTAAATGATAAAGATGTACCAGATGATTGGAAGAATGCAGTATTAATATTAATATTTAAAAAAGGTGATAAAGAAAATATTAGAAATTACAGACCTATCAGTCTTTTATCAGTTTTATACAAATTTTTTACTAAGATAATTACAACTCGTCTACAGAAAACACTGGATTTCCACCAACCAAGAGAACAAGCTGGATTTAAAAGTGGTTTTACTATAGTAGATCATATCCAGGTATTGAGAGAAGTAATAGAAAAGATAAATGAATATGATTTGCCATTATGCTTAGGATTTGTAGATTATGAAAAGGCATTTGATTCTATAAACATTTCTTCAGTGATTAAAGCATTGAAACATCAAGGTGTAGATCCAGGATATTGTCATATTTTAAAGAATATTTATAAAAATGCAACAGCAATCATTAGATTACATAATGATAGCAGGAAAATCAACATTGAAAAGGTCGTAAGACAGGGTGACTCCATACCTCCAAAACTTTTTACAGCAGTGCTACAAGAAGTATTTTGTGGATTAAAATGGAAAGCTAAAAAAGTTTAAGTAAATGGAGATTATTTAAGTCATTTAGATTTTGCAGCTGATGTAGTTGTTTTTGCAAATAATGCTTTAGAGTTACAGGAAATGTTGCAGAAGTTATCAGATGAAAGTAGGAAAGTAGGATTAAAGACAAATGTTAAAAAGACTAAAGTAATGTTTAATAGATTTTCTCAAAATATGAAAATAAAGATTGATTATGATGAATTAGAAAAAGGTAACAGTTACAAATACCTTGGTCAGATTATTAATATAGATGGAAACATAATGGATGAAATTAATCATAGAATTAAACTTGGTCAGAGTGCTTTTGGTAAAAATAAATTGATACTAAAAAGAAATATGCCTATGTGTTTGAAAAGAAAGGTTTTTAATAAATGTGTGTTGCCAGTTATTACTTATGGATCTGAGACTTGGGCACTTAATAGAAGAGCCAATACAGAGACTTCAGACCACTCAAAGAAGTATAGAGAGGTGCATGTTGGGAGTAACAAGAAGAGATCAAAAATGCAATGTATGGATAAGAGAACAAACAAGTGTTATTGACCTCATTGAAAAAATTAAAAGACTGAAATGGAATTGGGCTGGACATATTGCTAGAAGAGATGATAATAGATGGGCATGGGCTGGACATATTGCTAGAAGAGATGATAATAGATGGGCAATTGAAATTTTAAACTGGATTCCAAGAGATTGTAAAAGACATAGAAAGAGACCACATGTGAGATGGATGGATGAAATAAGAACGTGTGCAGGGGTGATGTGGAGAAAAGAAGCTAAAGATAGAAAAAGATGGATTAAACTTGGAGAGACCTTCATCCTGCAGTGGATTGATAATGGTTGATGATAATGATGATGACATATACCTATATAATAAGTTTACAGCTAATACAGATTATACCCTCAATATTTTTGAACACTTTTTTGCAATGGGTTATCCTTTCTTCATCATCATTTATTGACATAGAGTGCACTAAACACAATGACTTTAAGTGAAAAATTAAAGTGGTATGGCACATACCATGTAACAAAATTCTAACAATAGAAAAGAATCAAGTATGTGTGTCCCTCTCAAAAAGATGGCCTGTTCACCCTAAATAAAGCTCATATTTAAATTTATGTAAATGAGCAATAATATTGTTTATACACCCACTCCTAATTTACAATTTATGCTACGTCTATGACTCTTAGGAGACAAAAGTCGACTAAGTGCATAAAATAAAACAGATTGTAAGCAAGCTTTTCTCAGTACAATTATCATATATTTATAATTACAGTAATTTGACTCAAAGTGTATAATTTTATAATTACAAAGACATATGTTGAATGTTTTCAATGGAAAGATATGGAGAAAATAGAACACATTGGAGAGCTACAATTATACAAAGGTTAATTGCCTGCAGAAGATGTTAAATGCGAGATCCCAGAATATCACATAAACAGAAAATTAAACAGCATGTTCTAAGTATGGATATATTTGTGGTTAACAGATTAATTCTTATAGTTATTACAAAACTTACTTCTAACATAATATTATTATTGTTGTCATTTTCTTTCTCTTAGAGTTGGAATGGCAATACAGTATTTTTTTAAAAAATATAAGCATATGAATGAAATCAGTGGGAAAAGGTTTAAGTAAAATAAATAAATAAAATCAGTTATGAATTAAAAAAGGTAAAACAAATGTAATGTACTTATTTTTTTTCTATAGCAATTAATTAAAAAAAAAAACCCCTCTTGCGTTCACTCTCCTCTCCCCAATAAGTTTCATTTTAAATTTAAAAGTACAGTAGACTTCAAAGATATTTCTTTTTATTTGTTTTAGAAAAATGAATAATATCATATTTTGTTAAATATAAATTTAAAACGGTTTCTGGTTTTTTTTTCATCACATAAACAAAAGTTCCACAAACATTTTAAAATAGCAAACATTTTCTTGCCTTGGGTTTGATATTAAAAATTTATTCTGGAATATAATCCCCCCAGAAGTCCAAAGTTTATTGGATAAAGTTTTATTAAAGTTTTCTTCACAATATTCTTTTTGTTTGCATTTTTATGTTTAATTATTTCTTTTTCCAAATACTATTGGTAGTTTCACATGCAGTCTATTAAAATCTTGAACTATTTTTCTTGCATATTTCATCAGCATTTTTAAATTCCAAAAAAAGTATCACGTAAAGTTATTTTATCACATGGGAATGACAAATCCAATCCTTATGCAGTATTTTTTTTATTGGATTAGTCTTTTAAAAATAAAGTTGAAAAATATTAAGTAGTCTTTACTTTCTAGTCCTTTTGTTTGGGATTGAGTGAAATCGTGGTAATGTTTTAGTCAACAACAAAAAACTTTATCAAGTATAGTTACAAGTATTCATTCACTTTTGGAGTTTTTATTGCAAGTACTCTTCTACATACTAGTATGTGTTACCTATATCTGTCATATTTATTTACTATATTTTATTTATATTTATGTTCTGTTATAGTTATAATGCAATATTTTAATAATTAAAAGAAGAAAATGATGACCTTGAAGTGGCAATACATTTTTCTAAGATGAAGAATCACTGACGAAAGTAAACATTTTTTTTTCTCTCATGTGTCATAGCATCAGCCGGGAAGCGAACCTGCTATCCTGGGACAACTGCTTGTAAAGCAGCTGTCGCTGACTTCTCAACCACCAATTCTTGACAAGTAAACATTTTAAAGCAGTAATTGCATTACCCTGCACTATATATGTGCATAACACAATGTTAGTGATGATAAAATATTGGGACCATCATAGTAAAATTTACACAAAACAAATATCAAAGATTTTTTTCAGCAAGCAGTGGCTAAAAATTTTCTTTAGATATCTATAATAATGAACTGTTTTTAAAAATCTTTTCACTTACGTTTTGTTATTTATTAAATTAAAATGAAGATTGTTATAAGTGATATTATAACTCTACAAAATCTACTTTTATATTAACCTCTACTTTTAAAAACATATGTAATTACTGTAATATTATAATTATTTACATACAAATTTTGCAATTTTTAGATGTGGAAAGTTTTTATATACTAACAGAAATAATGTTAAAAGCTAACATTTACATTTTATATATATTTAAACAATCAATAACAATCATTAAATTATTTTTATCTACAAATTTTAAGGATTTCCCAGACTTTTTTCTTTGTACCATTTATTTTCTGTTTCTCTTTGAATAATAATAAATCAAAATTTTGCTGGATTTTCAAATAACAAATGATATTTATATTTCATTTGTCTTTGATAAGTTTCTAATTTCACATTCAAGCTATAAATCAGCATTTGCTTTTAGGTTTTGTATTATAACTATAGAAAATGCATTCCATATAGCTAATTTGATAATACTGTAGTCTTAAATAATGAACAATATCTATAATTGATTCACCATTTTTCTCTTTTTGATTATTTAGTCTTATGCTTAAGATTTAAGTATAATTTTTTTAAGGGAAGATGCTAATCTTGATAAAAACGAAATAAAGGCAATATTTAGATATAAGTAAGTACAGTAACAATAAATTGTTAAAAATACTATAATAGTGTAAAAGATTAAGAATTTGAAATGGTATCAGCAAAAAATTACAATTTCATGCAAACCGTTTTTAAAAATCATTCAAATATTTTGATGTAAATACAGTTTTTAAATAATGTGCAGTCCATGAAGCATCCATGAAATTTTTTATAACATTGTTCTATAATTATTCAATGTGATTATAAAAAATTGTAGTAAATACGCATGTAAACATTAAAGACCTCCCCCCCCCCCGTATACATTAACTTTAAATTTTTACATTTTCACATTCGATGACTAATTTATTCTTAATGACCTTTAATAAAAAAAATAATAATAGCAAGCTTAATACTGCATCACAGATGTATGTGCATGTATTGAAGTATTTAGATATGTATTTAAATTATTGATGAAATGTTGTTTATATTAAACATGTTTTTTTTTTCTTTTTGAAAAAAAAAAATCATCAGATTTTTAGGACATTATATACCTTCATTGTTAGAACAGCTTATGACATTTTAAAAAGAAAATTTTTTTTTTCTATGCAGTATTTTATTTTTTTAAAGTAGCTATTGAAACTAACTTAGAAAAAACCTGGAAATGATATTGAATTTTTCCAACATTCGTTTAAGACAGATCTGTAAATGCTAAACGACCAGCAATTTAGAGATTTAGAAATAATTGTATAAGATTCAGATTTTTTTGTTTGTTTTTTGTCTATTTGAAAAAAAATATATTGAGAAGTTTATTTTTTTGCATTATGTATGCATGTATATCAATATTTCCATTGATAACTCAAGATTAGAATAGATAATTTTGAAAATAAATATAACATTGCTTGTAATGCATATGAAAATGATATAAAAGTTTTAATTTGTTATAACATATATATTCTTTGAATGCATATTTATGCATATTTGTAATTTTCTCTATATTTCAAACAGTCACATCTTTAACAATTATTTCTCAAGCCTACTTTCTTAAATGCATTTTGCCATAGCAACAGTAAATTAAATATATAATAATAGTAATCTCTGGATCAATTGTAAAGAAGGACACACTGATATGAAATTAATTTTATCTGCATTATAAAATTATATATAGTATTTAAATAATACAAATTGTTATATATTGTATTGTTAGATTAAAAAAACCCTTTCTGATGTTTATCTTATAATTTATTAATATTATAAATACTAACAAAATAGAGACTTCAAAGAATGGATAACATTTACTTTAGCATGCATTCTACAGCATAATGCAGTACACTGTATGGTGCTTTAACTCAAACTTATTGATTGATCAAGAACATATTAAATTAAGTTATAATGAACTCCATTTTTAAACTATTTTTGAGTTTAAAAAATAGCCTTTAATACATTATAAGTGTTAAAACATTGTGCAATTTTATTATATATATGACCATTAGTTATTAATCACTATTATTATTTTCAATGATTATCATTCCATTGCAAGATAAAGGTCTCTTCAACTTTAATCCACTTTAAACTGATTTTAAGCTTTTCTTCTCCACATCACATCAGCAAACTTTCTTTATTTTTCCATTCATTCTTATGTGTAACCTGTTTCTAAGTATCTTACAATATTTCAAGATTCAGTTTAAGACTTAAACTGTTCATTTACTATCACTCCCCCCCTCATGATATGTCCAATCCAACTCTATTTCAGTTTCTTAATTCTTTTAGTGATGTTAATGATACTTGTTGTTCTCTCACCCAAATGTAAGTTGTTTTCATTTTTTGTTACTCTTAATACAAATCTTTCCATATTTCATTCAGTAATCTGATATCTCTGTATTCCTCTTTGATAAGTGTCTAAATCTGATATCAAAAATCTTTCCTTTTAATATTAAATTATTTTTAGCAAAAACACACTATCCAAACTTAATTCCACAATTACGTTATGCATTATATTTCTGTTTGTATTAATAATCTAATGAAAGTATTTGTAGTTTGTGATTTTCAATCTTTATTTTCTTCTTCTGAGAAATTCCATTAAACATTACTTTGATTTTTTTAATCATTATTTTTAGTTCTATTCTTTTAATTTCATTTGATAACTTTTGTAACATTGCCTGTAGCATTATTTGCAAAACAGTCAATCTGAAAATTCTAGATGATTTAAATAAGCTCCATTTCTTTTTACTTCCTTAGATTCCCATTTTGATTTACAAAATATTTCTTACAATACAGCAATAAAAAGTTTTGGAGATTTAGAATCAACCTGTTGGACACTCTTTTCATTTAATCTATTTAGTATTACTATATAATTTAATCAGTACAATTGCATATGACAATAAAATGTGTATAGAAAACAATTTTTTTTCATAATCTATAAATTTAAAGCATGATGGCAACTCAGATTCATTGGTCATTTCTATATTTTCTCTCAATACTTGGACATGATCCACTGTGTTAAAACTAATTTTAAATTCAGCCTTTTTTTTATTGGTTAAAATACACAGAATGCTGTAGATAAATTATAATAAAGTTTGGCAAAAAAAATTGTGCATATAATTCATAAAAGATTGATAGGACTCTGTTTTCTAATATCTTCTTTATCACCTTTCTTAAATATCAATATTTCTATTGCATTCTTCTAATCATATAATTCATCTTTGTTATTTAGACATATAGTATATAACATTGCTAACAATTTTTCTACTTCATCTGCTTTTTTAAAGACATTAATTCCTGGAGTTTTTTCCTTTTCATAAACTTAAGTACAACTCTCACTTCTTCATTTAAAATGCTAGGTAATTCAGAAAATATAATAACTGTAGGTATAATTTGTTTTCTTGTTCTTTATAATTATATAATTCTTCATAAAAATATTTCAAACATTTTGTAATGTCATCTTTTTTGTAATTAATTTCATCTTTCACTTTTATTGCAGAGGCAGCTCTCCCCAAAAACCAAAATGTCCTTTTACACTTTTGAGGTTCTCTTCTATAGTTTTTCTTACCATTTCACAATTATATTCTTTTATATTGTTATTAACTCTTTTTCATATCATTTTAAAATCTCTAGATAATCAATTCTTCTTCTAGCTCATTTTTAAAAATTTTCATATCCCTTCTTGCAGTTCTTAATAGTATGTTAGTTATCTACTTATTGACTTTATTCAAGTCTGAATTATCTCAAAATGTATTAATATTTCAAAACAATTAGCAAGTTCTAATTGAAATTCATTGGAATGTTTCTGAGTGCTAAAAATGTCAACTGTTAATACAGATTTTCTTAATAATTTTTTGACTCTCTAGTTTAGGATTAACTTATATTTATATCTTGTTAATTGAGGATTACTTCCTATGTTAAATTTACTAAGACCATTAAAAACTTGTAATATATATTTCTGTTAGTAAAAATGTAATCAAATTCTGATGTACCTTCACTTTGATGCTTCCATATTTATTCCCATTTAGTATTTTTCTTAAAGAAAGAATTCATTATATACATTTTTTTCTATATTTTTTATAAGTTTGTATTCACTCTCATTTCTATCACCATATCTAAGTTTATTAATAGCACTTTTAATTTTCAATTGTTTATTAATTCTAGCATTAAAGTATCTCATGACAATTTAATACATTGTATGATCTGATCAAAGCATTCTGTATAACCATATAAAAATCATCTACTTCTTCATCACAATGAAAATTTTGGGGAAAATAAATCTGAATTATCTCCATTCAATATTTTCCATTAACTTGAATATCTAATCTTGCTCTTCTGTCTGAAATGTCATCAATGTTTATATACTCATTTTTAAAATCAATTGTCTCTTCTAAATCCAATAATGTTCCATTAAATAATAGATAATCTTCTACCAATTTGTATAATCTTACTCCACTTGAAAATGATATGTAGTTGGAAATATATAAAAGATCATCATCAAACACCTATTTTTTGTTTAGTCATTTTTTCTGGGAATAGTGGCATAATTTGCTTTTATGCTGTTATGATTTATTTATCAAGTTCAATCATGCATACATTTATTTTGCCTATAAGAAAACTTAACTAACCCTTCTGTTAACTATATGACAACTGACAAAAGAGACTGGTGTTTCATGATCTTAAACTCAGTTGTAAAATGTCAATAAATCCACCATGCTGGCTGATGCATGTCTGTGATAAATACATGTTTGTTTATAATATGAATAATCATATAGTAATAATAGTTGCAATTACAAGACTTTTGGAAGTTGCCCTGCTGAGCTCTTTAGAAATAAAGGATTTTCCGTTCATTCAATAATAAACTTCTTTCTGCAGTTTCACTAGTAATTAATCAGTTCAATTTAATTTACACATATAACATTAGAAACATGTTATTACGCTATTACTTCTAATAAATTAATGGAGTATAAGAATCATATGATCATGTTTCTAATAACTATTTAAATGTGTATCCTTTTTTGTTTTTAAAGTTATATTAATAAATACCAAATATATAAGGAATAAGAAATGTTTAAAACTTCATCAGTCATCAGTAGTTGATAAAACTAGAGAATAATACTTTTTCGTTCATAATTTTTTTTGGGTGAGGGGAAAAGCATATGGTATAAAATAGATTATTCAAGAGCTATTTACTATACACAAAGCATCTTAGTTTGAAATTTGTATCATTATAAACTGTACTTTAAAGTAAAAGCAAAAGTGTTTCTCTTTAATAAATTAGTTACATTATAAATTTTTATTCATAATTTTCTAACATACATTGAATTATATTTCAGTTCATAGTTTTTTAAATCTGTTTTATTTTTTATGTAACTTTTCTATTATTTATGACATTTTGGGATGCTATTGTTTTCATTACAATATTTTAGTTATAGTTTTGGTCAATAGATGGAATTTCATGTATTGCAAAAAAACTTCACACACATGGCAATAAAGATGAATATATTCAAAAAGAGGATAACTTTAATGGATGCCATTTGTGGATCTAACATGTAAAAGAAATTACAAATATAAGTATGTTTGTTCTTAATTTAAAATTGAATACATTTATATGTATATTTTATAAATAAATAATATCTATGTTCAAATTTAAACTGTTTTATATGTAAAGGAACCATGCAATCACAGTGCTGACTTTATTCAGATATATAATTTATAGTAGCATATAATAATTATAATATATACCACTTTTTTATTTCTTAAAACATTTTGTTTTAAATATTATTTTTTATTATTTGTAACAATATACATTTATAAAATTGTGATAAAATATTTTTATTTTTCACAGATTAATTTATTGAAAAACTATATATATTTAAACAATCTTTTTAACAAAAATAATAAATCTACATTGAAAAGGTTAAAATAAATAAATAAACATATTGCATGGTTTTATATTAAACTTATTCCCAGATAACACAAATATGAGTTTATTTACTTATAAATTAATTCAATATGATCATATTTTTTAAAAACCTACATTTTTGAGTATATTTTAAATAAATTTCATAATTATTTTTTAATTGAAGATCACATGATTCTATCGATTTTTCTCTTCTTTTTAATGTAATAATTTGAAAAAATAAGTAAACAATTAACATTTTGGATTTAAAAATAAAATTTTTAGACTGGACAAATTTGTATGTATTTGTAAATTACTGAATATTTTTTATAATTTATTACGGATATATATTCAAACACACACTGTATTTAAACATTTATTTTTAAAAAATGAAAATAAAACATTTTATATTCATTTAGGTTAAAACTTGAAAAAAATGTACATATGTAAAATTCATAAATATTTTAATTGTATTATATAAAGAAATTTATATCGATCTACAGATGAGACATCATTTTATATAAAAATGGAATTATTTTACCGATGGCTAGATCACCTTCATATCTCAATCACTTTACTACAGGAAATAGTTTATGCACTTTAAGTAGAAATCCGGTGAAGTTTTGAAGTAAAAAACCAAAATGGAATCACTTTAGCACACATTAATGACTTTTAAAATCCTTTATTTTCAATTTCTCACAATTTGAAGTCCATAAATGAATTATAAATAAAAATCTAGAACATTCCTGAGGATATATAAACAAATGCATCACGATAAAAAAAAAAGTTACTAATAGAGAGAGAAATCAATTAGCTTTCTCATAAAATTTCAAAATAAAATAATTCATAGTTCTAAATAAGAAATAATTGAAGTTTTGATGCTTTAGATTTATATGTAATCTAATGCAAAAAAGTGTATTTTTATGTGGGTGGCCAAAATTAGAGTTTGTGACTGAATTAAACTATCATGACAAAAACATCTCAATAAATAAAAACATTATATATAACAGTTATAAAGAATTTAATTAAATAAAAAAAATGCCATGTGCCCCCAGAATATACAATGCTTTTCAAGAGCAAACTCTATTTAGGCTACTCCAATTCTCCATACATTATATTCTTGAATAACTAACAAATGCTAGTGCTTATTAAGTTTGTATGTAATGTTTATCTATCCATATCTTCAAAATATTTCTAACTCATAATTTTCATTAATGAATAGTTTTGAATTTATTACACCTTAACTTTTTGATCTAATGGAGTAAAATAAAAAATCTATTACTTTGTTTTCTAATTTAATATATTATTATCTTGAATAATATAAAAGAATTAGATAGCATATTAATAAAGTTGACCAATATCCAGAAATTCTAGTCAGAGGATATTGTTACAGCACTAACTTTTAGTGCCTGTAATAGAGGAATAGATTGTGAACACTGATCCTTAAAAGCAGATGCTGAATATAAGCAGAAAATACCTTTCAAATGATTTAACTTTTTGTTGATAACTTTTAAATAATCAATTGAAGAGTTTTTTAAATTAAAAAATCATTGAAAGAGGAGATGGTATTAGACTCTCAATTGCTAGGTGATGAGCATTAAAGTCAGATTTCATTCTAGATATCCATTTACTGATTAATTTTGAAGTTTTCCTAGATTGCATATGGATCAGTTACCAAAAAAATCTATACTAAAGCTACTTCTAGATTTAAGAATCTGTACTTAAAAATACATGCACTTTAAACTTTTCAATCAATACTGCATTAACCTGATCATACAAAATTCATATCAAACATATAAATAATCATTTAAAATTTTCTACTTGAAAGAAAGCATAATGACTAAAGTAATTCTTAAATAAAAAATATTACAAATGATCATTTATAGGTGAACGTTTGTTAAAGCTTAATAGTCAATTGGTAAAATTTATTTTAAACATAATGATAATGTTTTATATACTTATATCACACAATGAAAATACTCTCAATTTTATATTAAAATATATATGGAACGATGATTATCTTATATCATATAAATATCAAACATATTCTTTATTACTTTTTACAATGCTTTTTTGCAACCCACTGTTGATGGTTTTGATTGGCCCAGCAATCTTCTTCAGAACTTCTACTTATAGATATTAAAATATAATTGAAGAGGATTGCTGGGGCAATCAAAACCACCGATAGTGGGTTGCAAAAAAGTATTGTAAAAAGTACTAAAGAATATAGATGATATTAGTATTATACGGATTTGGTAGTGCAATAAAAAAGATAAAGTTCTCTTATATCAATTTAGTCATAAATCCATTTGGTGGATAAGTCTGACATAGAATATAGTAAAGGAAATTGGATGATCGTATTGTGTCTTATTTTTTTGCATTAAAAAGGGACTAGAAATTGTAATAAATAGCAATAACAAATACATTTTTCAAAAAGAAAATGTACCAGTAACAAAATTGTTTATTATAGTTAGTAGGGTATGACCTGTGGCACATTTTCTTGGTTGCAATTTGTTTTATAATTATCATAAGCAGTAATATAATGTAATAATAATATTTATTAATGTATATTACCTATAATATAGATTTTGTTAAGTTATGTGTATTGTATTATAAAATATTATATATGAAATACATATTACTGTATCACTGAAAGAAAGTCACTATATTTGAGGCAGTTTGTTTTGTGTTTACTACAAAGTCAGTTTTCAATGAACTCTTATTTGGTATATTACTTATGGGATCTCCCTCACAACTTTGAATGAATGTAAGTCAGATTGATGTATTGAATGAATTATATATATAAATTGTTTTATTATTTTATAATATTTTTTTGATCATTCCTCATCATATATAACATTTATCATCTCTTCTTACTTTTTAAAACAAAAAGAAATGCAATAATAGTACTCAAATTGTCTTATTTTACAAGCTGTATTGTGATTTTTTAAAATTAGAAATCTTACAAATCGTCAGTAGTAATAATACTTATCAAATGATTTGTTACCTGGGAGTTCAACTGAAGTTTGAATACTGAAATAATAGAAAAAGCCTAGATTTATCGCTCTTGAATTCGAAAATCTGCCATTTTTCCATTGCACCAAACTGCACAGAGTAATCGTCATATACTGGAGATAATTTTTTTTATAATAAAAAGATTGCTTTTTGAATATTTTAAATATATTAATCAACTAATTTGGAAAAAACTCGGAGTATCTTTAGCAGCTATGCCATCTACTTTTTAAAATAGATACAATTTTTGAATTAGAATGCTAAAAATTATTTTTATTAATTAATATCAATGATACATGTCTACTTTAGATATTTTCTCAGTCAAAATTTTTCTCTATATTGTAAATAAATATAAACAAAATAGTGTTTTATTTAAAACAAAATGATTACTGAGTATATTAGTGAAATTATATGGGGGTCATTTGTTTTTTATTATATCTTTATTTATATGAATTTGAAAAGAATGGGGAAGTGTGGAGGTGCTTATTATATCTATAAAAAATATTAAAAATGTTAAAAGAATATGTTTCATTAATATTTAAAACTCATTTCTGCACTATTTGGTGAATACCATCACGTACTCACATATAAAAAATTATTACACTGAATATGTGTATTTGAAACGAAAATAAGTGTACCTTCCACTGAGTTATGAAAATGTCAACAACTGTGAAAAGTTAGAATGATACCAATCTATTGTCTATCTCTGTTATTATATAAGTTTAGTTTTTGATATCTTTTATTTAAAATTATGTGCAGGCTAAATATGAAATCATTGCTGCAATATTCAGAGAAACAGAACTAAGTCTTAGTTTTAACAACTTCTAATATCAAATGAAAAAATCAATTTAATAAATGTAAGATTATATTGCATATATGTAAATGAGGGTATTGTGCAATGGTGTGCATCTACTGCTATACCACTGACCTCGATTTGCATATCAGTTTTATATTTGAATTTTTTTCAGTTTATAATCATGCTTAGGTTGACAGTTCATAGCTTTCTCAGCAGTACAATATCAACCAGTACATGATTATTTAGAAGCTCTTTTTTACTAGAGTGTAAAACAAAGATTGAAACTAATGCATACCTTTTCCAACTAGCAATAGGCAAATCTTGCCATTTCCTTCATTGTTCTTTTATGAGGTCTGTTAAGAGCTCTTAAATAAACTATTGCACAACAAAGTCTTTTTAGATCCTTTCACATAAAAATGATATCAAAATAAATAATAATCAAGGTAGTGAAGTTCCAGATGATAAAAGTTGTGTGGTTTTATTTCATTTTAACTTATAGTTAGAAAATAGCAGATTACCCTTTTATCAGTTAATAATTTGATGGTGGTAGAGTTAACTATATGATAGTTATCTGTAAAAAACATTCAGTTTGAACTAATATGCCATGCCCTTATTATATATTGTATGTAGTTAAACCATAAGTACACATAGCTAATTGGTAATCCTATACAAATCACGTGACCCCATTCCAGTTCTTAAAATTAAGCAATAGAGAGAGTATCAGCAATTTATTAACAAGGCAGAACTCAAATTTCTATTTATTATTAATGTTGCTATGACAACAAAGTGTTGATATTCTATTGATTAATTTTAAGCATTGACTGGAATAACTTGATTTGTATATACCTAATAAATGTTCATAAATGATTAAAACATTTTGAATATTAAGTGTGTATCAAAAAATGTGTTATTGAATTATAATTAATTTATTGAAATTTTTTATCAGATATCAATGAAAAAAATTGGAAAAATAATATTAAGGTTTAGAATTAAACAATGAAGAAAAGTAATCATTATTAAAAACACAAAATCTGAGTTGTACTTTACTATTAATACAGTTTTGGTTAAGAACTATATTAGTAGAGTACAAGTTTCTCATTATTGCAATTATACTAACAAATTACTTAATTATTATTTTACCACTTAGTAGTAAGCTTGATTAACAAGATTTTCCAGGGGCATTTAAATCACTATCTGCAGACAGGTTTCTGCCTTTATTATTAGAGCTTGGGGATTTAAAGTAAAATTCAAAATATCTTAAAGTTTTGAATTCAAGTGATCCCCTACATGAACAGTTCTACTAATCTGATCGTTGAATGATGTATTTTAAAAATCTCAGTTCTTTTTTTTAACTATAGGCATCTGTTTTCTCTGACCAAAAATATTATTAATAATAAATAATTTAATTATTTAATTTACCCAATACATGATGAAACAAGGACAGTTCCTTATTCTTTTTCTCTATATAATAAGATTTGAATTAAAAAAAACTAATTGAATGTTACAATTATAAAAAAATTTATAAGAAGTTCAGTACCAGAGATGATAGAGTTGAACTTATCATTCTTGGAATTTGAGCTCCAAAGTCTATCCTATATCACTGCATTATTCCATGAAGGGTATAAGCTTAAGTAATTATTAATTACCAAATATGTTTAAATTCTGGTTACCAGATTGGTTTCTGGATTTTGTTTTTATCAGTGAGACTTAGGAATGAAAACTGAAATTAGTGTGGTTATACATTCAGCAAAATGTCTTTAATTCTATTTTACCATCTAAATATAAAAAAAAAACTTGAAATTTTAAATTCCCTAAGTTTCAAATCCCAAGCCTTATTAATAAAAACTAATCTGTGTATGGAAAATTACTCTGGTAATTATTAATTATTCAACCTTATTTTAAATGGCAAAAGAATAGAGAAATAATTTAGTTTAAACTTATATTAATGAAATTAAAACAAACTGTTCACCAAGTGCTTATAGCAGAATATAAATAATCATTTTGCTGATAATTTTATAAATTTTTTACTATAAAATTGTAGGGTGTATGTGCAATACAAAAAAAAATCAGAATTTTAACAAATTCCTAAATTTAGAAATATATTTGAAACAACCATGATATTAGTTATCATTTTACATCAACCTATTTCTGAGTTATGTTATGTTTGCATATATGATCAGTAGCTATTAAATGATAGCAAAAGCAATATCTCTACTAAAAACAGCCAATATCAAGAAATTATAAAAATCTGGTGAACATATATATCTGATATTTTTTGATTATTTACTGGAATAAAATTCAGTTGCAGCATGAAGTATATTATTATTGTCAAATGCAGATTAACTTAGAAAAATCATGTGTTACCATAATTTTGTATATGTTAGGAATATTTGGTAAGAAGATTTACAGCATAATTCTTACAATTTTCTGAATAGATGGGATATTTGGTAAGATGATTTATACCATAATTCTTACAATTTTCTGAATAGATGAAAGTCTCATCTTAAATGTAGCTACTTAAATTTTGCTCCCTTCTGTCATAAAACTGAACTAGAAAATTGTGTTTATTAACAACTCACATTAATTGATTAATACTGTTAATTTTAATAAAAATATTGTTGACAGTAAATAAAATAAATAAAATAATTGAATAGTTTTATTAGAATTCATAACAGGTTTGAGCTCCAAATTTGCCAGAACTAGAATTAATCTAAAGACTATATACCCTCCAGAGTTGGACATTTTACCATGGCATTAATCCATGCAATACATTTTTCAAAATAATAATTAATTAGTAATATCAGTGAATATATATATATATATTATAACGATCAAAATGAAAGTGAAGATCGAATCTAACCGCAAAAACAATATCTGCAACTACCAGGGCGCCATCTAGGCATTTGAGCCTAGAAAAATTTATAGAGTAGGCAGATACGCGCTGTTAAGATTCCACTTTATTTAAATATTCCGATCGTTAGCCCAAGTCACTAGCTCAGCGGAGACGCAGAGATAAAAATCTATATCTTAATTTATATCTTAAATATCAATAAATAAAAGCCACTGCCAGAAATTAACACATAAAAATATTTATTTACGCACATATAAAATAACATTTAAATTTTGAGGAATAAATTCAACATTTTAGATTTTTCTATTAATCTTTTAATTTTACATTTAACTAAGTTTCAATGAGTTTAATATTTTATTTAGATAGTCAAGTATGAATAGACTACATAGATCTGCATTTGAAAAGAAAATATTCTTCCCTGATTTAACCTTAGGCAACAAATTTCGCAATCAACTGGCACCAATCCATCTGATACATTCATGTATTCAATGTAGCATGATACGACAACACAAAATACTATACTGTCAGGAATGGACATCTGAACAGTAAGTAGAATTAGAGAAGACATTGACTCTCCACCAACAGGAATGTTACATCTGTTGGCAAGTAGAACAATAAACAAAAAACTCCATAGGAATGGACTGCGGTCTTCTGCCGACTTACAAACCCATCCATAGGCAAACAGAAGGTGTGTGGCGTATATATGCAATCCTGCCTGTAGCGGACCTCATACTACATCTACTAATTACACAAATATATCCAATCCATTGAGCCAATTCAACCACGAAATGAATAACCTAAGATTACCCTCCCTTAATATAACTTTACAAAACTATATAGCCATTCATGCCCGACTTAAATTTAACATTTAGATACGTTCGCACAAATGCATTTTATAAAATTTGTTTTAAAATGTTGAGTACAGATCAGCTGCACAGATTCCATGGTCAAAAACATTCCAAATTCAACACAACCGATCAAAATACAAAGTCATCGATAAACGTCACTTGCATAGGGAATATACAAATCCCATTAGCATTCATCGTAAGATGCTTGCAGTGATATCGTTGACATATATTCTAATCGAATGTGAAAACCACAACATTATCAACCGCTAACGAATCTATGCAATGTCTATACCCAACCTTAAATTCCCTCATTTAAAATTTAAACAACAAATAATTTATACAATAAGAGAAAAAAAAATGGAAATGATTTTTATCAATCGGAAAACATATAAAATTAAACATTATTAATTGATTTTAAACTTAAAAGTCAGATAGAAGTTCATAAGCTTGAACGAAAGTTCTTAGTTATTTTTAAATTTAGAGTTCATGTCAATATAGCTTACAGTAGAAGAGTCCAGGTTCCTGTTTTTAATTCCCGCGACGTCTCCATTGGAAGATAATGTTCTGGAGGTAGCATTAGCTGGTTCCATTCTTGTATCACAGTCTTTTCATTTTATATATATATTTTTTAAAACAAACAAAAAAATGAGAGAGAACGGCAAGTGCGTCTTACCGTTCTCATCAAATCAAGTCCGAAAAAACTGTCTGGAACTCAATATTTCTCTTTTTATAGTAAATCTCCAGATTGAATGAACAAAGACGTCACTAATCCAAATTTTCGTTCGGGTCCAGGCTGAGGCTTGGTGCTTCCATTGGCCAAGCTAATTTCTTTTTATTTTCTTATCTATCTTTCATCAGATCATTTTAATTATACAAGAGCCCAAAGCTAGCTTGCTTTTCAAACAATTTATAAACAATCATTTCCATTTACAGATTACATTAATTAATACCTGTTTTTATTTTTAAATCTTGTACTTTTTTATAAAAAAAATACGTTCAAATACTTATTTGTTTTTTTAAAAAAAAATATTTTTAAAGTTTGGCCTCTGTGCAAATGTATATACGTTTAACAAACATTTTAATTTTAGCCTTTAGTTTTTTACTTTTATTTGCAAACTTTTAAGTTTTTATTTTAAATTAATGTAACGACATATTTATATATCGTTACAATATAAAGCAAGTCATATAAAGGGTGACCTTGCTTTTATGAACTTGTATTTATAAATATGTACTATAGGGAGTGTACTAATAGCTCAAACAAGCTTTTAATTGATAAGTACAGTAAGAGAAAAAAATATTTAAAATCTCTATCTAAAACATTTCTATCCCCAGACCAATGGGTTTTGAGCTTTTGGCTCACCTCAGTGAAGATCTAGAATATTCAGAGACTAGATCTAAAATATCAACTCAAAACCTAGCACTTATTTAATAAATACCATTTAAATAGAAACTCTGAAATTTTTGGACGTGAAAATGTCATTAACTCCAGCTATCTAACTTAAATATCTATATGGGACTGAACCAAACTCAGATCTATCATATATTAATAGCCTTAGCATTGCCAAGGCCTTAAAGGCAAAAATTATAATAATAAAGCAAGTTATATATAGAGTGACCTTGCTTTTATGAGCTTGTATTTACAAATATGTAGTACAGGGATCATATCAATAGCTCAACCAAGCTCTTAATTGTTAAATGTGGTAAGAGAAAAATATTTAAAATCTCTATCTAGAACATTCCCACTCCCTGACCATCTCTGTGAGGAGCTAGAATATTCAGACCCTAGATCTAAAATATCAACTCAAAACCCAGCACTTATTTAATATGTAACATTTAAGTAGAAACTCTGAAATTTTCAAACATGAAAATGATTTTGACTCCAGGTTACTGAGGTGAGCCAAAAGTTTGAAACCAATTGGCCTGGGGATGGAAATGTTCTAGATAGAGATTTTAAATATTTTTCTCTTACTGCACTTACCAATTAAGAGCTTGTTTAAACTATTGGTATGCTCATTATATTACATATTTGTAAACACAAGCTCATAAAAGAAAGTTCACACTATATATGATGCTTTATTGATTATTATAATTTTGCCTTTAAGGCATTGTTAATGCTAAGGCTATAAACATATGGCAGTTCTAAAGTTGATTCAGTTCCATATAGCAATTTAAGTTAGATAGCTGGAGTTAAAGATATTTACATATTCAAAAATTTCAGAGTTTCTACTTAAATGTTATGTATTAAATAAGTTCTGGGTTGACATTTTAGATCTAGGGTCTGAATATTCTAGATCCTCATTGAGGTGAGCTAAAAGCTCAAAACCATTTGGTCTGGGTATGGGAATGTCCGAGATAGAGATTATATATATATATATATATGTAAAATAAATAAAAATATATATAAATTCAAAAACTAATATATAGTGATCTTCAGCTTTTATCTTAAAGCTGACTATCAAGTTTTATAGTAGTGTAGTATTAAGAAAAAAATTTTTTGTGTATCTGATGAGCCAATTTAAAAGAACTTTTATAATCTTGTGATTTAAAAAGTAATCATAAGAGCCAGATTATAATGTTTGAATCCCTTTAGTACCTCTCTTATAACTTTTAAATGCTTATGTAAAGTGTTAGTCAGTTTAATTTTAAAATTAAAATCACCTTAGTTTAGTTATATGAGTTTATTCAAAAGTTAATATTAGTGTAAAACATTAAAGACAAATTTAAACACTTATGACTTGATTTCTAATGCTTAATTTTTTTTTTCATGTGTCATTGCTTAAATTAACTATAAAAATGTCTTAATTGTAGTAAAAATATTTTAATTAAATCTCAAATTTAGTTGATTAAATTTTAAAGCTAAAAATCATAAGAATGGGATTTGTGAGGATGTATGCATGGTGAAACTTTATTTAAAAAAAAAACTTTTTTGTTAAACTTAATATTAAAGTTATTCTTCAACATCTGTATTTTAAAAAGATGTGTTTAACTAATATTCTGGGAGCTTATTAAAAAATATGTTTAAAAGAATATTATAAAATAATATTCTGTTTAAAATATTTATTATAGTACATTTAATTTGCTAAATAATTGTTTTAAAAATGTTTATTAAAAATGTAATAATTAATTACTATCTAGACATTATTATTTTCCAGACAGCTGTGGAAATATGCAAATTAATTTATTTTTAGCAATCTTTCCTTGGATACAAAGAAGTTCTGATCCATTAGATCAAGTGGGTGCAATCAAAATGTCAATTTCTAGTCATCAAAATGGATCACATGACTTATGTTATAAATAAAGCTGGTGAATACACTTGTACATAATTGCTTATTTATTTGTTTGCAGACAAGAACAACTAATTATTAATTTTGCTTAAATTGTAATTATTTTTAATTAGTATTATTTTGTTTTAAAGTTAAAAAAAGTCTTTCTAGATTAACCTCATCCAGGTTCAACCTTTAAACTTTTAAACCTCCTGGCACTTGAAATTAGATTACAGAACGTGCATTATTGGAAAGTCAATAGAATATTCAACATAAATTAAATTATTTCCACTAGAATTAAATATTTTGATGAATTTTGAGAAAAAATGTCATTATCATTCTTGTTACATAAGAACTTTTATTAATTATATTTTCCATATTATTAGTAGATGATATTACAGAATTAAATTTCAAGGTATATTGAAAGCATTGAGAATGCTATTCTTTAAACAACTTTTATTTGAAGAATATTTCTTAAATTTTTTGTGTATTAAAAGAAAAGGTTTTCTTGGAATTAATTCATTTTAAATAAAAGTCTTTTAATTCAAATAGCAGAACCTGTTTTGGTAATTATGAAATACTTTATAAATGTCTTACTTCATTTCATACATGTATTGATAAAGAATAATTAATTGACTTTAAATTTTTAAAAGGCAATAATTTTCTTGGAAAACTTATATTATTTGGTCACTTATACATATTTTCTTTTTAAAAAAATACATTAAGAATGAATGTCTTTAAATGTAACAACAAACATTATTGTTATTATTATGAAATATTTATGTAAAAGATAACATTCATTTATTAAAAGACAAATTATTAAAAAAACTATTGCCTGTAAAATGACATTTATTATTATTAGCAGTGATGTGAAATTGACTTACTCACTAAATACTTTTATTACATTTATTTTAAGCTAAAACAAGAAAATATATTTTCCTACTATATTGAAGTTAAACTTATTGACTTGTACTGTTTTATAGAAATTTATTAGTATTATAATATATACTTTGACATATGATATTCTTGAGACATCAATGTAAATTTATTTCATTAAATTTATTATTATTTGAAAATTATTGTTCTATCAACACAGCCAGAATAAATTATAGTACATACAATTTAAAAATGGGAATGCTCCTGAATTATAAGAGTAAAAGTTTATTTATGAACCTAATATCCTTCATATGTTCCAAATCATTTGCTCCTTTTTATTATTGTTATTAGAATTCTGTTCTATTCCAAAAATGTGACTTTTAAAAAAATTGCTTCTTAATTCTTATCATTAATATATGTGCTTCTAAAAGATATATGAAAGTAATATGATATTGTACTGAGATATTAAATATGTATTGTTATTTGTGCTTTCATTCATAAAGTATATTTCATCAATTTGAATGTCCATACACATTTGTGTTAGCATTTTCAAATAGTTTTGCTTAATTTTATTGTGTAAAATATTATGCATGTAAGATAAATATGTTATATTACAATAAGCTGGAAATCTGTAACATATTTCAGAACTTTATTTTTCAGTCACTGTATTCTGTTACATGATAGAAACCAAACTATCAGGGTGTTTTTCAAATTATCAATAATAATACTCCTTTACATATAAGTTTTTACCTCATTTGGCATCATATCGAGTGAATTATTTAGTGGATACATTTTTGAACTAAGTATTTTTGTTTGTAAACTTATATTTCTAACAAATCAAATCCAATTGATAAATTCTAATATAAATTAAAGATTAAAATGCTAAAATTAAATGGTGAATATCTACAAAAATTACTTTTCTGGAGACCAATGATAATGTGAATGCATTAAAGGGTTAAATTACTCATTAATACAACAAAAAGTGAACTTAAATCTTATAAACAACTATAAATTCAGAAACAAAATGCAAATTTGTGCTTGTATTCAATTTATACATAACCAAGATAGGAAGAACACAATGATGAAGTCACAATGTAAATAAAAAACATTCTGAAGAATTTAGGGTTGGAATATTAAGAGAAAAATCTAGACAATTTTTGTCATAATTAATGATAAATCTTCTTTTTCTTGAAAACGTAAATTCTGTATTTGAATTTCATAGTCTAACTAAAAGTGTTCTATATAATTAAATTTATCCTTCAATATAAAATTTCATTATCACACAAATAAGCGAAATTATCTAATAAATGAATTATCTTTTGGTTATTATAATTCGCATTTTTATATATATTAGCAATGTTTGTTTGTAGCTTTGAAACTATTTGAGTTAATTCTGATATTACATCATGAATAACTGGTAACAATTTTAATTTATCAAAAGGGTCTTCTAAAATCAAATCTGATTGATTTTTACCAATCTCAAAGGAATTCAAAATCTAATCAATATTGGAATAGTTGTCATACAAACAGAGCAATTCGATGCTTAATAGTTTTTTTATAAACATTTGATGGTAAATAGTATTTCCTAAATATGAGCACATAAAAGGCATACTTAAGAGCAATCCATAACAAGTTAAAAATTAACATTTTTAGATAGTAACTCATTGCATATACAGCATAAATCCATAATTTTCTTAAAATGCAAATAATAGTCATGTGGCAAATAATAATAATGATGATAATAATATAATGGTAATAATAACAATTCACTTCAGTTTCCTCTATACATTTAACAAATATTGTATTTAAATGAAAATGCACAAACAATATTGATTTTAAATTATTTATAGACTGTTTGCATATTTTTGCATAATAGTATTAAAACTTTTACTATTTAGTTCAAAAATATAATTTATAGCTCTAAAGCACTTATTGTGTAATCTGAATGGTAATATAGAAGGCAAATTTTTGAAAGTGTGGCTTTTACATTTTAGAATATTTGATAAAACTGATAATTTTGTGTCTTTTATTTTAAAAGATAATATTATTTGAGAATATCTATAAAAACTTTGTATCATTAGGAATTCTTATTTTATATCATGCATTAAGATTGTATATTTTTTCATAATCAAGATACTCCAGAAATTTAAAAAAAAAAATTCCTATTAAGTTTCAAATCATACTTAAACATGACAGAAGCAGAACATCAAACGAATATACCCTTGTTTTTTCCCCCAATCGTTTTATAATTTCTGAGTAGCTTTTTGCAATGATATACTAAATATTATTATCAAAAACTGTAAATAATAATGATAATGAATAGCAACCATTCATAAATGAGTATAGACATTCCAACCTTTGGGACAAACAAAATGTGCACAAATACAGTTGTAAAAAGTTAGAATGAAAGGGGTGTGTGAAGAATGGAATCAGAATTTTGGGATGTGTAATTAAAAAAGATAAATGTGATTGCACAAGTCCACTACTATTACCACAATTAGCAAAAACAGATCAGGTCCAGTTCTAGGATCTTCAAAGTGCCCACCTATATATATAATATAAAATGCCCTTCCTCCCTTTTTTCTGTTTATAAAGATTAAATAAACAAATAACTGTATAGGATCTTTATTTAAAATAATAAAAATATCTTTATTTCGAAAATATGTTTAGTTAAAAACTAAAAAAATATATATTTTTTACGAAAAATAACAAACAACATCAAAAATAAATGTATTACATAACAAAAAAATACATTGGTGGTCGAGAGGTCAGCGCAACTGCCTTGCACTCGCAGGCAGTTGCCCGGGTTGCGGGTTCGCGTCCCGGCCGATGCTATGACACTTAAAAAATGTATATATTTAATCTATGAATATTTAACGTAATGACTCTTTTTCCCGTCTGCAATTTATGCTAGCAAACTTTGGTATTAAATTACTTACCTTTACCTTTGAACATACATCATGGTTAATAATAATAAGAGGTTAAGGGAATTATTAGCAATATTCTTAATGAAAATGACAAATTCGGAAGAGGAAGTTAGTTTGCTTGTAAATATTTTAGTGTATTAAGGAAGTTATTTAAAGTGTTAATTTTTGTTTTATATAAATTTTTAAAGAACAAATTTAATCCTAAAGTTCAGGACCATTAATATCTTTGTAATTACTATTTGTAAGACGGAGTTCTAAATTGTTTCAATACTATAAAATTATTTCTATTATCCACAGATACTAAGTGACTCGTTATAAAAAATTGAAGATAAATACTATGGTAATGCAAGAATTCAAATCCATTTTCTGAAGATCTTTGAACATCCACAACAAAAAACAGTTGAAATTTATTCTTATGCATCTTTCTATTTATATTGAAATTGTGTGCTTTTTTGCCCAGACAAATTGATGTGATACATCACTATATGGTGTCTTGAGCACCCACCTGTGAAACAGGTATTGCAGGGTCCTTTGGCACTGGATTTGAGAAAGATGACTGATAAACAAGATTTTGACTATGAGAAAATCTTGGCTGATATGTATTTAAGACATTTACATAACTATTATTATATCTAATAAAATGATTTTTTAAAAGCAAAAATCTTTCTACTTGCTGAGTAAAAAAAAAAAAAAATCTATTAACATCTTTCGTTATTTTTCTCTCAAAGAATTACAATAAATCACGATAGATATTCTCTTTTGACAGAGAATAGGATAATTTGCAACATGTGTTGCAAACCAGCTTTTAAGCGTAATACATTTAAAATGATTAAGTAACATTCAAACTACAATAGATTTGAAAAAAAAAAAAAAAAGAAAAAACTCAACCATATAAAAATTTAAACAGGAAATCAAAGTTCCATCAAGAAAACATTATATATTTGTGTATCAAGAGAGGTGATGCTTTCAAGCATTGTTAATTCAGAAGCAATATCATCTTTTCTCTTCTTCACCCACGAGAAAATGAATAAATTGGGATAGAGGAAAATAACAATAAAAATCACTATATTATTAAACAATTAAAGATTAACCATTTAAATAAACTTGTTTGGGTGTATGTGGCGTTTAGTATATATGAATGCTATGCCCAGTCCATAACCTTCAAGTTAGCCATTTAATAATTGGTTAGTAAATGGATATTAAGATTGTATTAACTAGAAAATAAAAATCCTAGATTAATCTAGCCTTCATTATGTGTGTGTGGAGATATAATATATTTATAATGGTAATATGATACATCTATTGATAGATCACTACAACAGAATAAATAAAGTTATTTAATCTGAAAAGCCATAAAAAATATTGTTTATTAGTTGTATGTTTAAAAAAACATCAAATACATATACTATATAAAAATGTTGCAATATGTTGTTGGTCTATTGTCATCATCTATCATTACATGTTGAAGGATAGACGATGGAAATATCTGATAGTTGTTGGAAATATTCTGACATATTATCACATCTAATATAACCTCATCTCAAACTTCTAGGGCAATACTGTACAAAAATGTTTATTAACACTAATTTAATCAGACTTAAACAATATTTCTTTACCAGCAGGATTTATAGGATAAAACTCATTATAAATTGAATTACATCACTTGGAAAAAAACATTTTTTTAAAAGCTCAAATTTCCAAAATATAATTATTATTTAAAAAAAAGCAGAAGTATTATTCTCATATAATCTTAATTAAATGTTATTTAGAAAGTTATAAAAAGACCAGCAGATGGACTACTGCTTACCCATGCCTGATTTAGACAAAGACATCAGTGAACTTCATTTATATTGATTTAAGTGTATTCTGTGAAAAAAAAAAACAGAAATTAATACCATCTTTATTTTGTTTACAAATCATCAGCAATAGCCCCTTGCAAATGTGTATAGCCAATCTAACTCCAAGAAAAAATGATGATGAGGAGGATGATAATAATAATACATTAGAGATGAATTTTACAATGTCTATGCAAACTAATCTATGAACAACATCCATATATAATGTATGTTCATCAGTTTTTATGGTGTTGTCTCTTAAATTCTTTGGCTGACAACTTTTCTTTCTGAAATACTTCAAAACCATATCTAATTATAAGTCTTTGATGTATTTTCTTCTCTGCTATATTTTTTCATGAAGGCAATCAACAGTACATTTATTCCAAGTTTCTTTGAGGTAAGCCTTATAACATAATTGAGAAAAATGTAATGACATTATTAAAACATATTAGTAATGATTATATCTCAAAAAATCAGTGTTACTCAGAGAGATAATAAAATTCTTAATAATTATATCTACTTATTGTTTTTACTGAGTAAATTGCAGATGATCAGTTAAATAAAAATATAATTGATAAATGGATAAACAGTAGGTCCATTTAATACTTAAAATAAATATAAAATTTCAGTCTGACAACACTTTTAAATTACTAAATATAAAGGTTGATAGTCAATTCATATATATATATTTAAATGTTTATTACATTTTAAATGAATTGTTTCATCTTCTCTAGTAAACAATGATTATCAGTAATCAAAAGATCTATGAAATTACTTCTTATTTTAGTTTTAAAGCATACTTTATTGTAAATAAAAGATAATATTATATTACATAATAAATATTTAAATTTGCTATACAGAATTCAGGACATTATATTATATATTTTCATGTCTTAATAAATATACATTTAATCAAAGTGTTGAATATCTACATGAGTTTACAGAAAGAAAATTTTAAATGAGCTAATATAAAGTATAAAAAGGTTTTTTAAAGTCTTAAAATTACAGTAGTGTTGGTAATTTGACTAAACACCATAGAACTGAAAAGATGTCAGGCAGAGTAAGTTATTGATCTCTGTTGTTTATTTTAGCTAGTTTGTTATGGAAAAGTGATTGAAGCTTCCAAGATGTCAGATTAACATTAAAAATAATACTTTCAAAACTATAGGGTAAAAAGTATAAATGCAATTATTTATATGTTAGAGAAAAGCCTCTATTTATATTGCTTATTAAATAAGTGATAAAAGAGATTATAGAATAGTAATTGAAATTATTATGTGTTGGTATGTCGGTAATGCTGAACATTTATTAATGAATTACTCCATAGTTTCATCTTACCTTGTGACATGGAGAACATATTGAGTCTACATTTGGAAAAAAAAAACTTGTTTTTGGCCAAAAAAAACTTTGGTAAGAAGAGCCTAAGGATTGATTTTAATTAAATAATCCAAATATTTCAGATCCAAATCTGTTTATTAGTAAATTTGTTTGAATTGTGGTGGATTAATTAGTTTTTCTTTATATATTATTGTTTTAGTTGCAAATAAGTTTTGATTAGTGTATTTAGCTATGGCTGTGATTAATCCTTTAATGATATATGTAAAAGGTGGTAGTGTATCCAATAAATTAATCAAAACCAAGCATAGCAACTCAGGGTACAAGTTTATAAACATGGTGATCTCATTTATTGCTTTCTGATGATAGTATGTTGAGATACAGTATAACAGGAGCATATTGTATCTGTCATATTTTTATATTGATTTAGTAATAATTCCATACTGTTTTCTTGTTCTAGGTGGATTTATTACATAATGAATAAATATTTTTTAAGAAAAATATAGTGTACTTGATGGAAGGCATATGAAAGAAAGTTTTTGAGAAGATCAAAATATTGTTGAGAGATACTTTTACATGTATAAATAAACATGCTTTAAATAATGAATTAACTATGTTTTCTATAGAGATGAGTTTACTTTGGATTTAAGATCTCATAGCATTTACAGAATGATAAATGGGGGAACTTAACAATTTATGTAGTAAAACAGCTAAAGGAGAGTTTATTTTATTATCTGAGAGAATTTTTTAATTTGTTAAATTTGAGATATTTTTCTATATAATTATTTAGAATGTCAATTAGTTGACAGATATATTTTTCTGATGGTAATTAGATGACCAAGTCATCCATTGATGCTATGTAATTAATTGTTTGATTTATGAAAGAAGTGTAAATTCCTAATAGATTCTTGATAATAATGGGCTAAGAAACGTTGTGTTATAAAATTGGGGATGTTTGTCTATTTAATGTCATGTAAATGACTGTTGTTGAGTAAGCTTGCTAATATGTAAAGAATAAAAATAGATTCATTATGTTCATTAAAGATTTGTAGGAGCTTGTCGATAAAAACTGAATCAAATGTTCAGTGATATCAAGTTGGACTGGAAGTTCTTATTTTTCAGAATGTCTGATATCATCTATAATCATTTCTAAAAACATAATTGCAGCAGAGGTATAGCAATCATTTTTGGAAAATTGAAAATTTGATAGATGGGGAAGAATAAAAGCTTTATTCTTATCTATTATTAATGATTCTATAGTTTTTCATTAGAATAAAGGTTATTGAGATGAGCTGAAGATTATTAAGCAGTGATGGGATAACATTTTTCTTAAGTAAAGGCATCAATGAGACAAAATATAGCTGGTCTATACTATGGATTTTATATAAAAGATACTTTAGTATATTTTAGATAATACCTATTGCAAAGTGACTGAGGCATGTAAGTGTAAATTTGGAAATTGCATGTGATCTTGGGTGTATAATATTATGAAAAGTGTTTAATTTAAATATAATGCCCTGTTTTATAAAGTTATGTCTTTCTTTATAGTTACCAAAATGCAGAAGAATAAATTTAGACTTATTTGTTGCTTGTAGTTTACTTTTGAAGTGATAAAAA
The DNA here is from genome assembly GCA_028023455.1 of Epiperipatus broadwayi. NCBI lineage: Eukaryota > Metazoa > Onychophora > Udeonychophora > Euonychophora > Peripatidae > Epiperipatus > Epiperipatus broadwayi. The sequence continues at coordinate 2,832,732 of JAQFVV010012437.1, forward strand.
ACTTGGAAGAGCATGATATGGCCTGTGATAAGTTTATAGTGTTTAACAATTGAAGATGTTATTTTATTAGTCCTATAATAAAAAGCTCAGCTAATGTAGCCTTTACCTCAGTTATGGGGCTAATTTAAATATATATTTTTATAGAGAGATATATTAGAATTTATGTTTTTATATTCCTGTTTTAGGAACATTATTAATGGATTAGAGGATCACAAAGTATTTTTGTGTCTTATATTTATTGAGTCCTATTCTCAAATTAATGCAGTAGGAGTTTTACTTGTATGTGTATATAATTTAATTATATATGTGATTAGTAGTAAAACAGTTTAAATACAAAATTTAGAAATATTTATTGTACCAAATATACTTTAAATGTTTTCATGTCCATGGTTAGTTTGCTGAGAACAATGACAAAATGAATATTTTTTAGGCTTTCCATTGTACAAATCTTACATGCAAATGAGAAAAAATATTCAACAAAACATTCTTGACAAAACCATGAAAACAGTAAATTCACTGACTCAAATTTCGATCTCCCTACCTGGCAAAACTTCACTACTAAATATGCTGATATTGCCAAGAATAAACTACTTCCTGCCTATAATCAAACCAACCAAAGTCTTTGTCAATAAGATCAATTCCATCTGCTCCAGACTTTTTTGGAAGGGCAAAGTGGTTGCTATTAGTATAGCCAAAATGCATATGCCTAAAGAATTAAATGGGATGGGACTACATTCAGTCTCCACATGCTATGCCCACAAAGTATTTATTGCCGTACGAGCAATGTACAGGGAACAAAGAAATTCAAATATTCCTCTTCCAATAGAACTCATAGATACCCCCCTCCCAAGAGTAAGTGGATTTTGGGAATTTTAAACTTTGCGAAAGGACTCATCAATGTAACACAGTCTTTTTTCCAATGCAAAAAGACATACTGGGAAATTTATGGCCTGATTTATAAGGATCAAGCTTTACTTCACAGTGAAATTGGTCTAAATAACAAACTATTAATCAAAAAACTCAAAGTTGGTACATTGAATCAAAATTTATCAACTTTATCATAAAGCTGAACCTACTAGCATTACCCACTAAACACTTTCTAGTGTGGAAAAGAGGTTTTAATAAAATTGATCCTCAATGTCAACTTTGTAAAACGACTGATGAAACTATTCAACATCTCCTTTACATGTGTCTCTACTTTAATAACATTAAAGCTTTGATATCAACTAAAGTAACAGTTGATATTAGAATGCTATTATCTATTAAGACAGCCATCAACAGTAGTGATATTTCCATAATCAGATTGGCCATCTTCCTTACCTATGTGGTCTGGATTATCAGATGCCAATTTGTCTTTGAACAAAACACCATCAGTGTCCAGAATGCCTACATTGGAGTAATAAAAAAATTAAAGACAGAGACAAAATGCTTACACCTTCAAATTTATTTTGGGACATGTGGAATAAGGTTTTGTTTTTATAAACAATTCTTCAAAGCATACCTCGAAATTATAAGGAAACAACTTGTTGGGACTAGAATCAGAATGGCTTCTTTGAAGCAAAAGACAGTGTAGTTCAAAGTCATGTAAATTTAATTTAACAGTTATAACAATTTTTTTTTCTTGTCTAATAAATTATTTGTTTTTTGTTTTTTTTAAAAAAAAATGAATATATAATAAACCAAAAAGCATTCAAATTAGCAAAACATTAATGTTCCCAACAGACTAACCAAAATTATAATGCAAAAGTGTTGAAAGTATACTTGGTACAATGAATCTTTCTAAATTTTATATTTAAACCCTGTTTTAGTATTATTTTACATTAATATTTAGAATGGTAGAGTTTCAAAATGTAATTATATATATGATAATATTTATAAAAGCAAACAATATTCCAACTGTGTGGAAAGTGAGTATATCTATTTTTTTCAAATGAATATATATATATCAGAAATAATAGCTTCAGGGATGAAAGCCTTGGAAAACAGTCTTATTGTATTATTAAGTAAAGCATTGGTTGATTGTGAAAATCTACTTTTAATTTAATATTGAGTGCTAGATAATGAAGGTCTTACGAATGGAAAAATCTATTTACTAGTATAACATGTTTTTTGATGTAGAAAGAAAATGAGTTATTTGGGGGAAAAACTTCTGCATTCTCGAGCTTTCTGTTGATTAGATGTAAATATTTGGAGATGAATCCTGAGTAGATCATGTTAAAATCTCCTAATTAGAGAATTGAAAAGGGGTTAGAACATAGTATTAGATTAATTTGATTGATTAAGCTATATATAAATGATGCTTATTGTAAAGACATAGAGTGATTATATTTAGTGCAAATGCAATGTGGAAAAAGATAATGATATTCATGTTTTCTTTAGAGAACAGTATTGTAAATGATTGAAAGGATGGATTATTGCACACTATTACTCCAATTCCTGCTGCAAAGGTGTTAGAATGAGATAGTTGCATAAAATCTAATTTATCAGGATATTTATGTGGATCCATTTCGGAATTTTCTGAGTATTTTGTTTATGTAACAAGTATAATGAGAATTCTATCAACCAGTTTTTAATAGCAAAGAGTCTTTGAGGTGAATTTATACCTCTCATATTAATATCAGTAATATGTATATTCATAATGGATTTACACAGTTGTTTTTAATGTTAATAATCATAAATAAAAGGTTGGGTGTAGATTTATGTGGTGAATTTCACTGAAATATATGTGTTAACTGTTTAAATTATGTGTGAATCTAATTAAACAGCAGTGTTATTTTATTAAACCTACCTATAGTGAATAATTTTGGTTTTCAGATCATAAGTGAACTATTCCAAATTTTCTCATTAATATATTGAGAGTCCAAATTCTACTATTCCATTTCAATATTTCTTGGATTTGTAGATAGTTTTATTGAATCAGTATATGAATTGTCAGAAATTTGTAATATGTTTTTATTTTTTTATTTTTATCTACTGCAGAATTGTTATCCTTTTTATCATTTCTTTATACATGTTGACTCTTGAAAAATATTTGAATTGTTCTTGTGAAAGTGGAGAATGATTTTCAGACTTTTTACTAATCAAGTATACTCAATTAATATTTCTAGATGATTATCTTCTAAAATGTGTTATTATTTTTGTTTTGACAGTAGGCATTGATACTTCTGTTGAAAATTTCTTCTTTCGTATTAATTTTTTGCTTAAGCACTGACTTCAATTACTTATTTATTGGATTGGTATTTCCTTTTCTTTGTATTTTTCTTTTTCATTACTAATTAAAAAATATATTCTTTCTCTGAAAATATATATGTTTTCTTGCACATTTGTTATTCCTTTTATGTTTCCCCTGATGAATTGATATAAGAGATCACTACACCATCAGGAGTTATTTGTTCCAGTTGTATTTGTTCTTGTGGAGTATTATTAAGAATAGACCTCAATGCATCCATGATGGACTTAGTATTTCTGTTATGTCACTGATCACAAATTGTTTGATCCATTTTACCATTAGATAAACATAATTTGATTGTATTTTTTTGTATTATTATTGTTTAGCAGACACATTGTTGGATTCTAGAGTTTTTTGTTCCACAATTTTTACAATCTAGGAAATCCTTGATGAGATAATTTCTGAAGTGCGATGAAAGTGAGTGCCTCTAATTGTAATTATTAATGGAAAGCTGTCAGTGGAATGTAAAGTTGGTATAGCTAGTTGTTGAATGTATTTATTCAATATGATGTTGGATAGTGCATTGTTGGTCAATACTCATATTGTTTCTCTTTTTTCTAAAATCCTTCTGAATTCAGAGATTTTTTCATATTTATAGTGTATGCTTTGGAGATCATTAGTTGTAAAATTTACATAATAATTTTTAATCTGGTCTTCTAGTTTAATCTGGCTTATCTTATATTATTTCTATGTTATATTTACTGTGAATTAATAATAATAAACAGCCACTAATAAATGAGTATAGCCAACTGTGAATTAAGTAATGTATAATAACCCTATAGTATTCCAAATTCAAAACCACCCCTAAAAAAGATTGCTATAAGAACTAAAAATCTAAACTAAAAATATAAAAATCACTTATATGTTTATATAATTTTTAAAACTTAAAAATCATATTTATTTAATAATAAATATAAATAACTTTTATTTTAATCCATTACATAATTTAAATTTTATGTTTACAAATTAATTTTCTATATTTAAATAGTATTTTATCTTACGTCAGATAAACTTCCTGTTATGATTTATTTAAAATGTTTGAGTTTAAATTGTCAACTTTAGCACATCTATAAATAATTATAATTTTTTAATATATGTTATTCCTATTACTTGTATAAACATTAAAACATTTTATTATACATATAAATTATTTAACTTATGTAAATATTTGTTTATAATTTTAATAATTTTTATTTATTATTAAATTAAAAAAATATTATGTCATTTCATTAATTTGAACAATAAAACATCTTTTTTTTATTTATCATTAATGCCAAATTTTATTTTTCTAACTATTAAGAATTGCTTTTCCAGTTTATTGTATTGTTTGTATAAATAATCATCTTTATACTACTTTTTTTTAAAGTGTCATAGCATCGGCCAGGACGTGAACCCGCAACCCGGGCAACTGTCTGCAAGTGCAAGGTGCTGACCTCTCGACCACCAAATGCAAGAATTTTTAAGATTATATGTCCAGTAGTTTTCAACTGTGAGTTATTTTAATCTGCTTTCATTGAATGATTTGGTAATCTTAGCTTGTTTTTGATTTTTTGAATCTGACTTTACATTTTGCTTTATATAAACTTTTTTTTATATCTATATGTTACTGCATGTTAATATATTTATATTATATTTAAATAAATATATCATATTTTGCATGTTAATAATTTTTATATTTATTCAACTTCATGTTTTTGTTTAATCTTTTATATTAAAGTTGATAATAATTCTATCTACATTTTTACTTGCTATTATGTTATAAGTATTAAAATTTATATATTTTATATCTTGTTTATTTAAAATACTTCTAATAATTTTTACATCAAATTTATTTTAGTTGAAAAAAAAAAGATAAAAATATTTAAATGCAATAAAAAATAGATTGGATAGCTAAAGGGAGCTTGAAAGTCTGAGTTCAAATCCCCTATAATTACATCTAAACTTCAGGAATATAAAGTACACCTGTATTTACAAATTAATAATTAGTAAAATAAGGTGTAATATAAATGATGATAAAGAAGTAATTACATTATTAAATTAAAATTAACAACATCTCTAATAATATAAGAATAATAAAATTAAAAATAATTTCAATAATAAAGAGTGATAACAACGTATTATTATATAAGTTAAATCAGGGGTGGGCAAATAGCTGAGGGCCACATGCGGCCCCCTAAGAGCTTTTATGCGGCCCACCAAGACAATCAGAAAAATCTGCCTTACAACTGAAATTTCCTTCCCATTGCATGACCAAATATTCATCTCGTATTTTCCACTAGGATGGCCACATCAATACCCAGGCACAGTGTAGATACGACGTGCAGTGCTTTTCCAGTTGATTTGATTAATTTCAATTTTGTCTTTGCATTAGCAAATATATACATTTTCAACTTTAGTGAAACCATGAACCCTCCGAAAAAATGTAAAATTGATAATGAATGTCATGTGTTTAATGAAGAATGGACAAACAAATATTTCTTTGGTAATACAAGGAATAAAGCAGTGTGTTTATTGTATCATGAAAAAAAGGTGCGGCCCTCCACTAACCTTCACTTTCACAAAATGGCCCCTGATGCGGCCCTCTGCCAATCTATGCGGCCCCCAAGCCAAAACAATTGCCCACCCCTGAGTTAAATAATTAGTATAAAATAAATGAGATAATTTTATATGTAATAAATAATGCACTATTATTCATGTGCTTTAATGAAAAAAAAAAATAACGAATGTAATTGTTTATTATTTTAGCCTTCCAAGTTAATGGTATTTTTGAAGCAGCACATTATAATCATGATTTTCAAATGCTGTCAGACTTCAGATATAATATCCATTTTCACTTAACATGCTGTTCATGAATAACAACTAAAAAAGTCATGATTATGGTGTACCATAATGAAATTGCATTTGGTTTAAAATGTTAAAATAATAGACATTTACATTTAAGGATTAATAATTTTCTTTATTAATGCACAATATATATATATATATATAATGGATTCATGCATAATTGCAGTATATTATGGATTAATAATTTTCTTTATTAATGCACAATATATATATATATATATAATGGATTCATGCATAATTGCAGTATATTATGGTGATGCAAATTATACACAGTAGCTAGCTACTTTATGGTTTTTCAGCAATATGCTTCTAATTTCTGAACTATACTTCTGGCATCATTCTTTCTAAGCTTATTTATTCACGACATATATACATTTTAGCATCTTTAACAAATATTATAAATATATGTTCTATATCTAATATTTTTGTTTTAACTAAATGACAACTAAGCTACAGAGTGTGAAGAAAAAAATAACTATAAGCATGTAACTTTAAATGACAAAACTCTTGCTCTACATCGTTCATCATTCATATAATATATTTTTTAAATAATGTAATTATATTTATATAATAACTAGCTTTTAAAGTCATTCTACATGCAATTTAAAGCATTCACATATTTTCTATTTAGCTATTAATTAAACTAAGATTCTGGAACAAGAATCGAATTCTTTTAAATATTATCAAAATTACTAATTCCTGAAAAACAAACATCAAAATTGTTATTTTTCATTTTTTAGATGTTAGCAATTATGATAATGTCTGAAAGAATCTTAATTTATTTACTAGCTAAATAGGAAGCATATAATTGTTTTTAATTCATATACTTATTTTTAAACTTATATTTGCCTGTTACAATAAGGAAAAATTTATATTTTAAGAGTAGTCAATGTAATTATTTTTCCTTTATTTTAATATTTTATGGTATAGTGAAATTGTGTACTTAATATATAACAATAGTAATATTTTGGTTTATAGCTATATGCCTTTGTAAGTAAAAAGAAATATAATTTCTTTAATAGTGGCATTTATTTAACAGCAGATTTTCTAGTCTCTAAACTGCCACTATTAAAAAGTGCTAGTATAAATTAAAAAATAATTTATATAACAGTAAAAGTTGAAGATAGAAAGTAAGCATCTAAATACAGTGAAGCCCCTAATCCTCCATATTTTAATCCAAAGCTCTTAATAAATGACATAAATTAGTATATAGAAGCAAATGCTTTAATTACAATCCCCTACTGTCCTATATGTGTATAGTATTTTTTTATCATACACATATTGTATGTAGAACACATGTTTTTTTAAAAATACATATGACTATAATACTACATAATTTAAAAATTATAATATAGAAACTAATTAAAGCTAGAAATATAAATATTTAAAAAAAAAATAGAGTGCAAAAAATAAATACATTTACATATGTATATATGTGTGCAATGATGTTAAATAAATCAACCACATTCCTTCCAAAAATAAAACCTATCTTTCTCTTTATTGATATAAACATGAATTTTTCCCCTTTCGTTATTTTATGAAGAGTTGTTTCATTTTTTTAAATAAATAGTTTATTTATTATTTCAAGATTCTTTTTTTTATATTTGTAATTAAATTAATAATTCTTATTTTATCATTACAGAATAAATTTCACGAATTCACTTATATTGAAGTAGATTCATTATAAACACTAGATTTATGCTTTGAAAGTAAAATTTTAAATTTTTGAAAAAAATAAGGTGACAGAAAAAAATCATATCTATTTTTTTCACTTACATTTAGAAAAAAACAAACTGTGACTGAATGAATTCATACATAAGATTTACAAAGAATACTGCAAGATAAAAAAATGGCAGATGCCACTCTGAAAAATAATGCTAATCTATAAAATGTATATATTTGTAATTAATTTATAAATTTCAATGAGACAATATATATGATCAGTTAAAAGTTAACAAATTAATAGAAGTAAATTTATCTAAATAAGGTTAGATACAACTTTAATTTAAAATCTAATTTAAAAATAGAATAAACTAAATTAAAATTTATTAAAGTTTATTATTAAATATGATTTAAATTTAATAAATAGTTATGAACATAAGTATGATAGTTATATCTTATTTTTTTAGTTTTAGTTTTTTCCAATAGACTTCTAGATTTTATAATAATGTTTTTTAAAGTTTTAAATTTGATTTTACTTGGATACATTTTTGCTTAGTTTCCTTGAATAGTAAGACGTGGAGTGCTTTGAAGCCTCAATTAAAGTATAAAGATTGGCTATCTTAATATAAGCTGAGCTTTGATTGTGTATATATATATATGTGTGTGTGTGTGTGTGTGGAGATGATAATCTGGACCAACTGATGAGTGCTGGTTTAGCATGAAATATGTATATTAGTGATTATTTATCTTTTCAACATGTGCGTGATCAAGTGTATCAGTGGTATGAGATAGTCTGGATGATTGAGTGTCATGTAAAAGTCTGAGTTCAAACCCCTTATATATTACATATGGTAGTGCAGGTATGAAAAAAGCCTGTACTGTAGAAGAAATTCATATTTCTTGAATAGTAAAAAAAATCAAGTCATACATCACATGACTTAATTTAATAAACTTGTATTACAAATGTAATACAATGTAATATAATAAATGTCTCAGAAATCTCACTGATGAGAGCCATTATCACAAAACCAGTTTGGGGATAGGGATAATTCTAGATAGAGATTTTAAATGCTTTCTCTTGTGGCATTTATCAGAAAAGCTTGTTTAGAGCTATTAGTACATTCATTATATTATATAAGTTTCCTTGGTAAAAAATTATATTACTACATAATTAGTGATAAAAATATAGTAAAAATACAAAAAATACATAATTAAAATAAGATATATTTTAAATTTTGTTTATTTTTATTTAATTTGTAGTGAAAAGTATTATATCCCTAATATTTTATTTTACATAAAAAAATATAAAAGATGGGTAGACTAAAAAAATGGTAGTTTAATATATTTTTAAACTAAATAATAAGATAATATATACAAATATATAATAGAAAAAAGATATAAAATTATAATTTATCAAATAGTACAATAGAATGAAAAGATTTAAAAACATTTAAGAAATATTAATTAATTAAAAAATAAAAACTGAGATAAACAATAAAGGAATAAATTTATTATTAAACCAAAATTGTTAAAATAACATAAAATTTATAAGTAAATATTTAAAGAATTAAAGGCAATACTAGTACTGTTTATTCAGAAATATAATCTTGGAAAATATTAAATATAATCTTAATGCATTTTTAATGGTGAGCATTTGATACTGATACACAGCTCTGGCAATGCATTAAAGATTGCTTCTAATGTTTTCAAGTTTTTTTTCCAGGATATATAATCTTAGTACTATCATTAATTTATTATATTTTAGTAATAAAGTTATTATACTTAAACCAACATATTTGACATTATAACTACATTAAACACTCACCATTTTCCTTTATAAGTAAACCATGTAAAATTTTGGGAAAAGATAAAACTGTCCCCATTTTCAATTAAGATGGTCTCTTCATATGTACTTTGCTTTTTACACTCACCCATTAAATCAAAACTATAAAGTGTATGTAAGTGAGAAAATAAATTTAATATTTCTAATATAAAGAGTAATTGTTTGATAGTTAAAAATAATAAGAAAATTACCATGATATCTAAAGAATGGAGGGCTTTGAGACCAATAATTTAATTACTTATAAAATGTATAAAAATAACTAAAGGAATAATATACTTGGGACTTTGTAAAAAGTTTGAACATTGAAAATAATATAGCTGACCTACGATCTAAGAAGTCTGAATTCCAGAGTCCACTATTTTGTCACAATACTAATTCATGCAGAACATTTAAAATAATTATAACAATAAATAAATGTATTATAAAGACAGATATACATTTGTAGGTAATGAGGTTTTTTTAAAATTTTTTTTATCAATATAATAAGAATAATATTCATAAATATACAGTAAAATTACAGAAGACAGTTGATGAAAAATAAGTATAACTGAATGTATTTTTAAAAAACAATATGTTAATGATTCTGTAGATATATGGATGAAGTTATTTTGTATTAAAACAATTGAAATGGTTAATATACATTTTAAAATACGATAAACATATAAAATATAAACATAGGAATGTAATTTTTTAATGTTTACAGATAAATTATGCTACTTTTTTTTTGTCCAATATGTGGGACATTTTGCAAAAATGATAAAATAATTTGCAACTTATTTAACTCATGATATGCCTTTAATATTGATAATTAAGCTATTAATAGGATTGACAATTGTAATCTTTTTGAAACTTTCATCAATGATTAGGGATTTAGCTGTCAAGTGTTTTATCACTGACTTATACTGGACAGAGTTACAATTAAAAAAAATCTGGAAAATAAAGATCAGAATAGTTTTATGTTATAGTACTTTCTGTGATTTTTTATGGATATGGGAAAAAATAATGTGGTAAGTATTGTTGTTTTTAAATAATGATGATTTCAAAAACTGAGAATTCTATGGTGAAAAAAAAAAAAAATAATAAGTGGACACTTGATTTGATTAGATCTGAATTCTGCTTAAAGTCCACCAAATGCCAAAATTCAAATTACAATAGAATGATTGGTAATGAAAAAGAAGAGGACAATCAGCAATAATTGTGGGTGGATTGATTCTCTTCACAGAATAACAAATGCGATTTTGAATAACCTGCAAAAATAAACAGAAATATCTTTCTTGAGAATGCTCTTCATATAATCACTAGGAGTCAACATTATTTTAGTAGCACCTAAAGATTGCTGTTGTACTATTAATCTTATATATATATATATATATATATATATATATATATAATATTATGATTCTATATCTGTATTAATAAATATATATATATATATATATATATATATATATATAATATTATGATTCGATATCTGTATTTTTAAAGCAATATACGTAATTATATAACTGAATATTTGTAAATACAGTAACTAAATAATTAAAATTTTTTTATCCGCTTAGGAGTGCTTTCGATTATCCCAGTAATCTGCGTCAACTAAAGCTTTGAAATGCTAACTTTCCCACAATTCCGTGATCTTAATGTTTGCTGCTTGCCTGTTAATTAAGTCATGTTTATATTTGTATTTATATTTGTATATTAGCATAGCCTCCTTTATTTTTCTTTTATTGTTATTTTTTTCAATTTGCAATATTTTTACAATGTTAAAATTGAAGTCAAAATCATAAATACATGATTTATTATGGTCGTAAAAAACAGATGCTGAAATATTATCTACTATACAATTTTGTTTTGATTTCTGAACACGTTTTAATAATAGCAAGTGTTCTTTAGTTCTTTTTTCCAATGTACATCTAGATTCACCTATATATTTACTGCCACACCTACATATCCATTTATAAATGACACAATTTTTATTTATAAATGAGGTTTTATCTTTGGAGTTATTTATTAATATTGCATTTTACACATCTCCTACATTAAATAAATTAATAAATAACTCCAAAGATAAAACCTCATTTATAAATAAAAATTGTGTCATTTATAAATGGATATGTAGGTGTGGCAGTAAATATATAGGTGAATCTAGATGTACGTTGGAAAAAAGAACTAAAGGACACTTGCTATTATTAAAATGTGTTCAGAAATCAAAACAAAATTGCATAGCAGATAATAATATTTCAGCATCTGTTTTTTACAACCATAATAAATCATGTATTTATGGTTTTGACTTCAATTTTAACAGTGTAAAAATATTGCAAATTGAAAAAAAATAACAATAAAAGAAAAATAAAGGAGCTATGCTAATATAGAAATATAAACATGACTTAATTAACAGGCAAGCAGCAAACGTTAAGATCATGGAATTGTGGGAAAGTTAGCATTTCAAAGCTTTAGTTGACGCAGATTACTGGGATAATCGAAAGCGCTCCTAAGTGGATACATTTTTTTTAATTATTTAGTTACTGTATTTACAAATATTCAGTTATATAATTACACACACACACATATATATATAAGTGTAATAATGCTCAAGGCTAAATGAGTTTATATTGCTAAAAAGGAGGTTGCCTTGACAACAGTTTGAAATTCTGGATTGTTATTTATATTGGGATTGTCTAAGTGTTGACTGGTTTCTAACGGTTATATATATATTAATGGGTTTTGTATTCTAATAATTTTTTATTTAATACAATTTTTCATTTATGAAAGAATTAATAAAATATGTATATATATATGTAAAATAATACATATTTTTATACTTGTTTTTGATCATAGAAATACTTTTTATAAAATTACATATTTTCAACTTTTGTTTTTTATTAGTGCATGTTTATTAAATTTCATTATTTAAAGAGGTAGATTAACTAGGTAAATATATTATAACCAAATAATCATTGTCCCAGATAATTTGTCATCCCCTTTTCATGGTTTATTCTAGCCTCTTATAGTTTAAAGCTATTTTATAAAATGTAGTAAATTATTTAGTAGTCAAAGTCAATAAATAAATATATATTCTTCATAAAAAATTAGCAGGGAATTATTTTTTATAGACTTTCAATACAATATATATAACATATTTTCTCAAAAAAAAAAAAGAAAAAAGAACCATACTTTCAATTTATTTTTTGTTTCTGAAAAGTTAAAAAATCTTAAAAAAATCAATGAAGGGCCTCATGATAAATGACTAGTGCATATACCTCTTATGTACATAATGTGATATTCAATCGGAACAAAACTTCAATTTTTTTTTCAAGTAACAGATTTCTAAACAAGTTCATTTTCTTGAGTTACTGGCTCACAGCCAAACCAGCTGTTATATTAAAATCAGTGAATAGTTATTAGTAATTCTTAGCTTTATAAATATATTAAATAACCTCAGTATTATTACATATCATTTTAAATTCATATAAATAAGGATACAATAAAAAACAAATGATCACCAAGATGCATTTTGTGCTGAACCAGCACTCATCAGTTGGCCCAGGTCACTATCTCTGATATATATCTTTATTATATGAAAAATATTTATTTATATTAAATAATTACATTTTGAATTACAAGTGTGCTTGAGACAATCTCTAATTTAGTAAATAATTAATAATAGTCATTACTATAGTTATCTAAAGTGTATGGTGTCAAAGATGTGGGTTGAATTAATTTGAAACTTGTAATTCAAAATATGATTCTTAACTATAGAATAAAAAAATCTGAATTAATCAGAAAAGAATTTAATCACTTATCATGTAACAAAAATGCAATTGTAATATTAGGAAACATTCTACTTGAGAAAAAAGTGGCATACTCTTATAGATGTTGAGTTTACTTCTACATTAAAAAAATAATGTTGACTAATTAAATTAATCAATGGCATTATTACAAATGGCTGCTTATCCAATTACAAAGACTACATGATATACAGATAATATGTATTCAAAATAAAATATTGTTAAAGTAAGTAAAATTTGTATAATTCCTGTTGCTAAAATAGTTTATCTTTTTTGCAATAAGGAAAAATTGACCATGGGTTCAATGCTTATAACATAATAAACAAAACGCTTCATAAATAGTGAATATGTTATTATATTACAAATATGTTTTGGTTTTTATAACCAATAACCAAGCCAAATTATTCTTTAACTTTTATCTTTCAATAACTGACTGATACTCAATAGCTGATTATTTGCTATGAGCTATTTACTTTAAAAAAAAAAAAAAGCTGTAATCTATTTGATCTGGAAAAAAAGTTAAAAATTCACCTGGACCTTATTCGAATCTCAGAACATGGTTGCTACATGTGTTGTTATTATTCCATAGAATCTCTTTCGTTTGCATTTATGTACACGTTTCATTTTTTAAAATAAAATTTAAAAACTTTTAAAAATTAAAAATAGCAAAGATGTTGTTTGTAGAAAAATAAATCATTGCAAAATAAAATTAACAAAATAAAGCAATAATAACATTAAAACAAATCATAATAAAATTGTTAATGTCATAAATAATAAAATGAAAGCATTTAGTCTACCACAGAGATTTAGCTAAGAGCTAGAGAGACTTGTTGGTGGAAGGAAAATTGCTAGCGGATAAAAAAGTGTTTTTAAAAATAATTTATTATTGTAAGATAACTAATTTATTACTGCAAAAGAATTTAATCACACACAATAAAAATAAATTTTACATCTATAAAAAAGATATTTTAAAAAATTAAATATACACAAAATATTAATTTTAAATAATACATATTTCACTTCTCTTTTTTTTTTTTTTTTTGGATCATAACTTCAATATTTGGAATCCATTTCATCGAATTTTTAATTAGAATCCTATAATAAATTCTTGTTATTATAGACTTAATTATACACATTTTTGATATAATAGGTGCCTTGCGTGGTTTGATGCAATAGTAGAGAGACAGATTCTGTAGCTCAAGGTTCATGGATAGCAGCCCCTTCTATAACTTCCGGCGCTCAAACTTCTTACGGACTTTCAAACATTAAATAATTCCATAAATAATATTACATAATAAACGAGAATACTTTCATTGAAGCAATCCAATTCAACCTTAAACTATTTTTCCCTATAAAAATACAACTTTAGACAGCATTAAAAATATTGTATTTTTAATATTTTAAATCATTAAACGGCAATTAATATAATTTTTAAATATATAAATAGCTAAAACAGTCTTTAAATAGGCAAATATAGGCAAAGACCTTCCCAATATTATCCATTTCTGTCACCTTTTTTATTTCTTTTTACAAAGTAACAGAAAAACAAAATTATTAATCATTTGGTTTTTCATTTGCAAGTGGTGAAGATTTTAATGGTTTTCATTGTTTGTTTGTTTTTATCTTTGAGGTTGGCTGGATTAATCAAGAGCTATTTTACTAAAAAAATATTTTAAGCAGAAAAAAAAAAGTTCAGTTTTATCTGAACTACCTTGTTGCCTAGACTTTCTTTTAATTATATACACACAAAAACAAATATCATTTGTGGACATAATAAGTACATGGGACAACTACTATGCCAGGAGACTTGACCTTATTGTATATACATTCTATGATTATATATGCAGATAAAAGCTTCATAATATGGTTGTCAATCTTCCAGCCCTGACTGTCATCTGGATTAAAATCAAGGCTATGTAAAACTTGACTTTTTTTTTCAGATCCCCATCATGCTAAGAATGCTTCTTTCAGACAATCAATTGATTATCCAATATTATCAGTAAATGAGTAATCAGTTTTTGATAGATAAAGAATAAAACAAAGAAAATAATCTTTCAAATCCTCATTTAGGTTCTGAGGTAGGCAATTTAAAGACTGTTCTATTTTATATGTATAACATATCTTATTAGTGGGCTTAGGCAGGCAGATAGACTAATCACTACACCATGAAAACATCTTTTAAATTAAATAAATGTATTATGTGATTATATACACAAAAACAAATATCTTCATCAGTGGTGGTTGATGTTTTACTAAACATGTTAAAAATTGCTTCTAAAATTGATATGTTATTATAATGATAAGTAATTTCTTGAATTATTAAAAATAAGGAAACTGTACTAGTTCTTTTATTAATAAAATATTTATTTTTAGTAATAAGAATAGAAAAATAATTTCAATATTACGAAATAAAAATATTGATAAAATGTTTTTTTTGTTTTTTTTTTGAGTGCTAAAATAGTTTTCTTTCCATTTTTTTAAAATCACATTTAAATAACTGAAGACAAATACGAAATAAATAATTTATAAAAAATAGATGCATTCATAACAATTCTTTATGCACAGGAAATTAAAAAAATTTCAACAGGATAATGTTTAATTTAGTGATTTGAATATTACTATTTTTTTTAAATATTAAAGCACATAAGATTTAAAGTTAGGATTAGAGTGACCATTAGGATTAGGGGTTGATTTAATTAAGATTAGAGTTACAGTATCTAGACTTTGAAGAAAAGCATCAACTTAGAATTCATCAAACTTTTTTTCTCTTCTAAAATATTGAATAAATTGATTTACCGCTGAAAAATCTGTTGTAGATAACTATATAGTGATTGGGTAGTTGTTCAATGATCATTTGCTAATAGATGACAAACAAGCTGGATAAAAATTTTGACTTATTGTTGACGCAATACAAAATAATTGGTAGAAAATAATAACTCAATATTTAATAATCAGATATTTTTAAATATTCTAAAATTTTTGGATCCAAACATTTAGAAGAAAAACATGTTTCAAAAAAAAACGTTTCAAATATATATATAAAAAACAAAAACAAGTTATAAATCACTAACTTGCTATCGCTTGCATTTATGATCAATAGATGGAGCTTTACCAAACAAGCGTATTTTGTTTACATAAATGTCAAAAGAGTCAGAATTCACTATCTCTTTCGTTAGCTCCACCTTCAGATCAGCTGATTTCAAGCTAATTTGCTATCATCAGTGAAGAGTAGGGGCCAGAAACTAGATCTAAACACTAACTCCAAGTGTTTATGCAACAAGTTCCTATCAGTTTGCAAGCATGAATTTTTCAGACACGTAATGTCTTCAAACCCAGCCTAACAATCCAGATAGCTACATGGGTCTGATATCAGTTCAGTTTCACCACATAGTCAAAGCCTCTGCAATATATATCATTGCAAAAACCTTCAAAGGTACATTTATGAAAAACAAAAACAAGTTATAAATCACGTAACTTGCTATTGCTTGCATTTATGATCAATAGATGGAGCTTTACCAAAACCTCCATACAAGTGTATTTTGTTTACATAAACATCAAAAGAGTCAGAATTCACTATCTCTTTCATTAGCTCCACCTTCAGATCAGCTGATTTCAAGCTAATTTGCCATTATCAGTGAAGGGTAGTGGCCAGAAACTAGATCTAAACACTAACTCCAAGTGTTTATGCAACAATTCCTATCAGTTTGCAAGCATGAATTTTTCAGACACGTAATGTCTTCAGACCCAGCCTATCAAGCCAGATAGCTACTGATATCAGGACCATGTAGCTATCTGACTTGCTAGGCTGGGTTTGAAGACATTACATGTCTGAAAAATTCATGCTGGCAAACTGATAGGAACTTGTTGCATAAACGCTTGGAGTTAGTGTTTAGATCTAGTTTCTGGCCCCTACCCTGATAGCAAATTAGCTTTAAATCAGCTGATCTGAAGTGGAGCTAATGAAAGAGATAGTGAATTCTGACTCTTTTGATGTTTATGTAAACAAAATATGCTTGTACGAAGGTTTTGGTAAAGTTCCATCTATTGATCATAAATGCAAGCGATAGCAAGTTATGTGATTTATAACTTGGTTTTTGTTTTTCATAAATGTATCTTTAAAGGTTTTTCCAATGATATATATTGCAGAAGCTTTGACTATGTGGTGAAACTGAACTGATATCAGACCCAAGTAGCTATCTGGCTTGTTAGACTGGGTTTGAAGACATTACATGTCTGAAAAATTCATGCTTGCAAACTGATAGGAACTTGTTGCATAAACACTTGGAGTTAGTATTTAGATCTAGTTTCTGGCCCCTACCCTTCATGATGATAGCAAATTAGCTTGAAATCAGCTGATCTGAAGGTGGAGCTAACGAAAGAGATAGTGAAGTCTGACTCTTTTGACATTTATGTAAAGAAAATACGCTTGTACGGAGGTTTTGGTAAAGCCTCCATCTATTGATAATATATATATAATCAATTTATAGCAAAAATATCTAAAGGGGTCTGAAAGATGAGGATATATATATATATATATTTAATCAGTTTACACTGACCCAATAAACTAGTGAATATAAATAGAACTATAATAGGGACAAACATATAAAGCAAAAAAACATCTCTTTATAATACAAAATATACTAAAAATGAATACTTATAGTATATCAAGTAAAAGCAATTATGTTGGTTTCACATTACATTTAGAAGTTCCTATTTGTAATGATTTGAAAATTGAAGCAAAAATTTATGTCGTATTACTCTTGAGCCTAAAATATAGTGAGAATACTAGACATCAAATAAAAACAATGGTAATTATGAAAGTGACATGTACATATATTTTGTAATATTGTAAATCTAAATACAATCAATGTTGGTAAATTATACAAAATAGCTAATGAAAAATACATAAAATAAGGACATTTTATTTTGAAATTAGCAGAACTTGCTATACTGTACATGGATTATAGAGAAGAGAAATGAACTAACAATGAATAAATGCAAAGAAACTAAACAAATTATTATAAATGAAGAATCTGGAAATGTAATATATATATATATATATATATATATGCCACAAAAAAAAAATCTGGAAATGTAATATATATATATATATATATATATAACTGCCACAAAAAAAAAAATCCAAAAATAAAATGATAAATTTTAACTAGCCTAATACAAACCAAAATCTTTTCTAATAGAAATAGTAAATGAAAATATATGCCACATATAAAAGATGAAAACACTTATTTTGTGAAAAATACAATCAAAATTGTTTATTGCAAGATAATATTCTTAGTTTGCCTTAAAATAAAATTTGCATTTTTTATTTTAAAGACACAAAAGTTTCACTTTGCCTAATGTAACAAAAATAAATAAACATTGTAAATTTTTATTGTCAAAGTCTGTTGGTGATTCTAGATAGGAGAAAGTATTACTGACTTTAGTGTTGAATTGTAGAATATTTTTGAGATTTATTAATGAAAAAGAAATAGAACTGGCAAGTCTTAAGACTACAACAATATTATTAAAAAGTAATGCAGAAATAAATCAGAAAGAATAAAAAAAGACTTGCTTTTTGAAAAATCAATTACAAAAGAAAAGTATGAAAATGTAATAGTAATGAATGTTTTAATTGCTTCTATAAATGACAGGTACAGAAGAAAGAATTATAAAATAATATTTATGCAATCAAAGACAGATTAACAGACAAATGACTGTCACATTAACAATTCACATCACAGACTCAACAGAAGAATAGTAAATTAAAATCTAGTTGAAAACATACATGAATAATTAAAAAATAATGAGATGGCAATATGCATGTTAAATATTCCAAACCATAATACATAGATCATGCATTTTAATAAATCAAAAAGCCCAATGAAGTTTCTGATATAACTCTGAACATATATATATTTTATGTATATGACAAACATGGGGATAAAGTCTTGATTTTAATAAAGTAGGATACTACCTAGCTGATTGCACTTGTTTTTAAATAAAGAACTTTTCATGTACACAATGCATGATATTATCAATTAATAAGAATTAAAAATAAAAAGCAGTAAAAAATTTATACTGATCTAAACTATTAGATAAAGGTAAGATTTTGAATTGACTTCCAATAGGATATATATGCAAATAAAATGTTTAAAAAACTATTGTAATAACAATAAAAATAATAAATATAACAGTAATTAATTATTATATACAATCTTTCAATCAGAAGAAGTACTGTGAATAATAAACAAACAGCATCCAAACAAAAATTCATTTGTCCAAGGTTAGGAATGTTTCTAATACAAAGACTTTCTATCTCCAGTCAATTAAACTAACATAAGATCTAGTAATCAAGAATTGATTATGGTTATGATCCTACCTGAATTAACTATGATAATAGGAATAATGTTTATACAATCATGTCTCCATATTTCATTACAAGCAGAATAATTCTGCCGACAGTCTTTCATTTTTCCAAAACCCTCATCATTGAAAAGATAATATAAAAGATGACAGATTTAATAGAAAATTGTGATTTTGTATGATTTTTATATATTTTACATATATTATTATTAGATAACAATAGCATTAGTTATATAGTAATCTCTTTCAAGTATTTTTGCAGCATTCTTCAACTAAGTAATATTATTAATAATAAAAAATAATCTGATGCAAAGATTAAAATATTTAAAACTTAATAATAAGCATACAAAATGCTTTAGTAAAAACCACAATTTAAATATTTTGAATGAATTACTTTTTTATCTATTTAGATTGACAAAAGCTTAAAATGTAACCAATGTAAAACATGGTACATATATTATGTAAATATCCCTTCATCATACTGTGTCTAATTTGCATTAGGTAACTTTTGGCCCTATAACATATTGACTTTTCTTTTTGAAACAATAATGGTCAATTTATTATTGATAGGTCTATTAGTTGTAGTGGAAATCAAACTAATATTCATTGTGTAGAAATTATGGCAGGATAATGCAATGGTGACTTTGATGAATCAAGGTCTCATGACATATTTAATTATAAATTTAATAATAATAAATATAGTATTCATAAAGTATTTAATATTTCTTTTATCTTCATAGAATCCCTTATTGTTTCTTGGCTTCAACATTCATTTGTTTTGCTGCAATATTAATATTTTAGAGATCATTTAAATTAAATACATAGTATAAAATTATTAAAATATTTAAAAGTAGGATGTGTGATGATGATTCTAGTGAATGAGTTTAAGCGGATGATTATATTATATAACAATGACTTTGTTTGAAAGCTATACTGGATTATTTATCAACTAATTTTAATGGTTGCATTTTAGAAAAAATAAAAATTTATTTAACTTTTTTCCAATATATGACCCTAAATAATAGCATATAAATTAAAATATAAAATATTTGAAATAGTAATATTTTTTCTCTTTTCTTCAAGAGTTTCTGGTCTGACCAGTATCAAACAGTACTAACATGAAAATTGAACAAGAGCTTTTAGATTCATAAATATTGAATTTATGATGACATTCTAACCAACTAGGTTATTCTGTTAAAAGCAACTAGTAATAGAAATATTACATACTTATCTATGAGGATCCTTATGGTTTCTCCATTTTTTCTTAAAAGTAAAGTTAATAAGGATTAATGAGTGATTTACAAAAAAATATGAATTATTACAGTAGTTTGAGTTATTGATTATATTATCATATAGTCAGCTTCTTTAATTTATTTTCTTCCTGCTAATATTCTTGACCTATGTAATCAAACATATATTATTAATGGCATGGACATAGTCTTCTACTTTAGTGATATCTGTTTTTTCTCTCTAATCATTATGTTGTGCTCTTTTAATTGTTTTTAAATGGGTTAGCTAATTTCACTAATGTAAGTCCTACTATAATATTGTATTTCAGAGATACAGTTTTTATTTTACATCATTTTAAATTGTAGGGATTACGATTTCTTGTAATATGTTATGGCTTTGAAAAGTACTGATTATAGATTTTCTTCTGTTTGTCGGCTTATCCTAGTATGTAAAAATACATTACAATACTTATAATTAATTTTATTTCTGATGTTGTTTTTTGTTGTCTATTTAAAAAAAATTTAATGATAGCTTATGCATAATCCACTCTTTAAAAGAATTTGTTCTATGTAGGACTTTTCTTTTTTTCAAGTCATTGATTTCTGAACAAACATTTTTTGCTCAGTTCTATAATGATAATATAATTCCACTTTCTGTTTTCCATCATTATTGGATGCCCTTAAAATAGTGAAAAAATCAGAACAACTCTCATAAATGTATATATAAATTTCTATTGACTATTAACTTTGGTAGAGTAGTCTAATTTATAAGAGTGCTACTTTAAATTCAGTATTCATAAACCTAAAAATCCCAGGTTTGATATCTATGCCAATAAAGTCACTGGTTCACCAACAACATTTGAGGAAAACAGAAGAATATATTTGAAAAGGTTAAACAAAGAGATTTGACAATATTCTTTAGAAAACATTGATATATATATATGCTTCATGGGTATATTGTTGCCAAAGTTGTAATTCTAAGACATGAAAAAATAATGTAGAAAAAAAAAAAATAATTTTACTATAAAATTTAATTTTATTATACAATTTAGATCAGCAAAGAAAATGTAAGTAAATAATAAAAATCAATTGATGATAAAAATAATATACAAATTAAAAGCTAAGTTTGTAATTATTTAGGGGGAAAGGGTGACAAAATGAAAATGTGTAATTACATGTAAGGATCAGATAAAATCAAAGACATTTGGAATTTAATTAAAAAATGCAATTAGTAAAATTTTAAAATTAAACTAGATTGAGATTGTGATCAGCAAGATTTTTAGCTAGTAAAGAAAATAATTATCTCTTTTGGAAATTAATTAATTAATTTGAAAACATCCAGATGCCTTTCTTTTTGAGAGATATATATAGGGGCAAAAAAAAAAGAATATATCTCTGTAAACTTTTGTAAAATTGTTTTTTAAGGTGTTAAATTATGAAAGGCTATGACTTGTGAGTAGACTGCCACAATTTCTCTGGCCATCTCCAAGAAGCTGAGAATGGACTCCCCTAGTACTATAGCATGTGATGCCATTAAAGTCCCTGCCTACAATTGATAATCCAAATTGCTGATACACTATAATAGAAAAATCCTAGTATATAATTTTGTCTAGTGACCAGCCAGCCAATAGTCAAGAAAAGTACTCCATAAACCTGTGAACTACGCTGGTAAATGATTAAAGCCTCTTTAATATTGTACTTTCTTTGCTTCCACAATTTATTTATTCACTGTTATTTAAAGTGTGTTTTCTTCTAGTACTATTTATTCTTATTGTATTATTAAAATGTTTTCTTATTGTAGTATAATGCACACTTCATTAATTGTCCATATTAAGGAAGATTGACTTTTGTAATAATCAATCTTTCTTAAATTTGCTAGACTTATTGTTTAAGAATCAGATGGAGGTAAATTTAGTAAAATATTTCAATGATTAAAATATTTGATGTTATCTAAAGAAAAGTCCAGTAATTAAATAAAAACAAGATATTTAAATCCCTCATGACTGATTCTAATTTGTTTTTTGTTTTTTATTATTTTCTAATTAAACTTATCTATTCAGAATCTATTATTTCAAATTTGTAATCCAAGCCATTAATGCAATTATGGATATACTAAAACTAAAAATAAAAGTTAAAACTTTATTTTTTTTTAGAAAGGACAAGTATATATGTAGACTGCATACATGTGATTTATAATCAACCTTTCAGTTTTAAAATAAAATTTAATGTTTGAAGTTAAAAGTTAAAACTTTGCTTCTATTTTTAACATATACATATACTCCAGGTACTCCATCTTTATTCTATAAAACTTATGTTATAAATAAAGAAATATATGATATGATAGTTTAATTCTTTAAAACTTTTAACACAATTTAATATATTATCATTGTAGGCTATTGTTTTAATATTTATTTATATATGTAAGATATATGGGGTGGATCTCTAATTAAGCAGAGAATAATTTTATCGACAGAAGTTTTTTTTTGGTGCTGATATGGTATGTTCTTGACACCATTTTGAATTTTAAAACACCTCCAAAAACACTGCTGACATATACAAGTGATAAATGACATTGACTAAAAGCACCTAGTTTTAAAAAAATGGCTGGAAAAAAAACAACTTATACTCCTTTCTTTCAACAGTATTTCATAGAGTATAAAAAATTAAAAAAACTAATATTTAAAAACTATAATACTAAATCTCATTGATATTAAAAAAATAAAAACAAAAACATTAGTAAAAATCTGCCATTAGTAATAAATGACATCAACTAGAAGCATGTAGTTTCAAAAAAATGGCAGGAAATTACCCTATATTCCGGTCTTTCAACAGTATTTCATGAAGTATAAAAATTAAAAACTAATATTTAAAAACTATAATACTAAATCTTATCAATATTGAAAAAAATAAAAAATAAAAAATTGGGGAAAATCCACCATTAGCGATAAATGATATCGACTAGAAGCACGTAACTATAATACTAAATGTCATCAATATTTAAAAAAATAAAAAAAAAAGGCGGAAAATCCACCATTAGTAATAATGACATTGACTAGAAGTATGTAGTTTCAAAAAACTATAATACTAAATGTCATCAATATTGAAAAAAATAAAAACAAAAAATTCGGAAAAATTTGCTATTAGCGATAAATAACATCGACTAGAAACATGTAGTTTCAAAATTAATCTAAAAAATGGCTGGAGAAATAAATTAATCTATACTCCTGTCTTTCATTTGTATTTAATGGAGTATAAAAAAAAATAAAAAAAAAATATTTAAAAACTATAATACTAAATGTCATCAATATTGCAAGAAATGAAAAAAAAAATTGGGAAAAATCCACCATTATTACACGTGTGATAAAAAAAAAAAAAAACAATTTTCAGTGATAATTAGAAAAATCAAAAATGTTATTTTCAAAAACCTATGAAATAAATCAAAAGGCTATTCACATTATCTAGTTTTAACAAATGAAAATCCTGTCTTTCAATCGTATTTTGGAGTATAAATAATTAAATAACTAATATTTAAAAACTATAATATTAAATCTCATCAATATTGAAAAAAAATATTGGGAAAAGGCTATTTATGTTATCTAGTTTTAATAAATGAAACTCCTGTTTTTCAACAATATTTTGTGGAGTATAAAAAATTAAAAAACTCATCAATAATGAAAAAATAGAAGACTTTCAACAATATTTTAATTTAAGAATATGAAACAAAATTTGGTTACATTACCTTCCAAAATCACCAGTTAAAGTCTCAGAAGGCAACCAGGATATTTCTGCACAGACTCTTTACTAATTCTGTATACTTGAGGGTAGTTTAAAATGTTAAAATACTTTAAAAGAATTGCATAGCAACAATAAGTGAACACCCAAACATGTTTAAAGAAAATATATACATTTTATTAGTGCTGATCCAAAATACTATAGATGGTAATTAACCTGATGAAGATCTATATCAATACACACATTTTAAAATTAAAATTAGTTGAGTATTTCAAATGTAAAAGGTATTGACTTTTAAATAAGATTAAACACTATCCTTTTCACTGTCAGCAGGTATTTTTAGATCTTTTAGACGTGTAATAAATAAATCTCGATCATTAAAATGCTTTTTCTCCATCGCCAGCAGATTGAATCTAAATGTGATGGCAGTAAATCCAGTGAAGTACCTCTTATTTTTTTAATATTTTACATTTGGCTTCCAGCCATGACCATTCGATGAACTGTGTATGATGCCTGCCATCAGATCCACATAGTTTTGTTGGTGGTTGAGAGTAGGATGTTGAAATCCTCTATTGTTGAGGTCTGTGTAGGCTGGCCACTTGTCTCAGTGAATGACAGAGCATGCCACACATTCCCTTTCAATAAAGGGAATCATCATGGCTTTATCTCAATGTTGAACCCTTTTTCAGTCCAAATACTCAGGCTCCATCAATTCAGGTCACATGGGGTGTTTTTTATTATGGTAACAGATTTGTCTTTGCTAGTAGATGGCTGATCACCACTTAGCATTCTTCCCTTATTATACTTTCTGTGACCAGAAAATCTTCCATCATCTATTTGAACTGGTTTTTCTTCAGTCCCTATTAATTGTCCTTTCTCCTTAATGATTCAGAAACAGACTTCCCTGCAGAAATTGAACCAATCTACAACTGTATTTAAAGATTTGCTGGGTATCTACACAACTGTTCTTGTCAGCAAATCTAAGATAAAAAAGTAAACGAATTTGAGAATCTGACACACTGTCAATCTGCTATTAACCCTGCCATTTGTATCTATATAATTAAAAAATGGGTTGCCAGTATGATGAATAGAGCATCACATAGTGGAGATCCAATCTCTTTGCAATTTTTTCTCTGCTTCTCTAACATGATATTATCACACTTTTCACATGGATTCTTATCATCTTCATTGTTTAAAAGGTTATTGTTCTTCAAAAAGGTAATAGCCTTATTCTTGCTAAAGATGACATTTAAGTAAAAATGACTTCATAGCCATGTATAAGAAAGTTAATATATGTCTCTGAGAGCACAAGAAATTTGGTTACTCAAGACCAAAGATTTTGGATCAAAATTTGTCTTTTATACCCATTTTCAAACCATATGATCACATGAACACCCCCTCCTTACATTTCAGTTTTTTTATTTTTTAAATATTAATGAAACAGATTGATTATGTTTTTTATTGTCTTTGGAGATGTTTTAAAATTCAAAATGGTGTTGAGTGCATATCACATTTCACCTACTATATCCCACAGTAGTATTTGTATCGGCTTTAAACCCTGTTGAGTGCATGTATATCTATATACAATTTTCTTCTTTCTCATATTTAATTAAAGGTATATCTGTGTAAACATCATTATATACATATTGGTACACATATACATGTGAGTACAAAGTGTGACAGTGCAATTATATTTATATTTTTAAATCTTTAATGTATTACAAATTTATGTGTATCAATTTAATTCATTATTTTCCTAAGAATCACATGTGACCAACATACATATATAACAAAATGTTTACACAACTATTTATCAGTGTCTAAATTTTAACACAGTTCTTATTAAAAGAAATCCTGCCACATGCACCTATTTAAAATTGCATGTAGGTTAAATGTTAATTTTAAAAATAACAAATTTTAAGGTATACCTTAGTTAAAAAAACACGATCATGCAGCACTATTTTCTATTCATTTGGGGATTGCATTTCATTTACTAAGATGGACATGCTAAGTTAAGAAATTTAACAATAGAAATCTAAATTTTATAATTTTAAAGAAGAGTTGTAAACAAGCTAATGGATTTTTATGCTGCAAACCTAGCTTGTAGAAAAATGCAAGAGAGGTAAAATTTAATATATAAACTCCATATTTCATCACTAATGGAGAGATCTACTATATAATTCAAGCAAGTTGCCACAGGAAACTATACCCACAAAAATTTGATGAGTGGGTAGGAAGGCCCAAATTTTCCACCTTCCTATGGAAGAATCTTAAGCCCATCCTGCATGCTGCCATGGTAATCATTATCATCATCAGGATGGAGAAGTTCAACCACCACCTATGCCAAGAAAAGACATCATAGATGAGCAACTCACCCAGAGAAGTACCAGTGCCTAATCCAAATGCTGGACAACTCAGCCTGGAAGA
The DNA here is from genome assembly GCA_028023455.1 of Epiperipatus broadwayi. NCBI lineage: Eukaryota > Metazoa > Onychophora > Udeonychophora > Euonychophora > Peripatidae > Epiperipatus > Epiperipatus broadwayi. The sequence continues at coordinate 2,859,849 of JAQFVV010012437.1, forward strand.
AAATTGGTAATATTTCTTCACTGCAGGGCTCTATAAAATTATTTGGAAAAACTTATATTTAAATGAAGTTAGCTATAATGATTGTTCATTAAATTATAAATTCTCAATTAATTAAAATTCTTGTTAAAATAAAATTTAATATTCTTGCCTATAAATGTAATTTTGTTAATTTTTCCTGTAACTGGAATCAGTTATTATTTTAACCTTTCTATAATCTACAGCCATGACTATTTTCTATTCTAATTATTTTATTTCATTTAACTTAATAAATTTTTGGGAAAGATTATTAGAAGATCTCTGGTATAATGTTCTGATTGCTTTTTCACTGATAGAAATCACTGCTTTGAAGTCTATTCTAAAAGATAAAGACAGATCACTACCTACTCATTGTTATCTATATTTAATTAGTTAATATGTATTAATCTGTTATTAAGATTTGTGAATAATGGCCAGAATGATCCCATAGGAGAAAGCATATAAGTACAGATTAAATAGATATAATTAGATTCCTATTAATTAACCCATTCTTAATTCTTTAATTTTTAATACTCCAAAATACTGTTGAAATACATGAATTTCATTTGTTAAAACTAGATAATTAAACTAAGAGAGTGCAAACCTCTCAAGCGCTTAGGCAATCAGATCACAAATACTGAGACAGAGAATTTAACAAGAAAAGAGTGGTTCCACTCTCTTCTTTACTTGTCTTTTTATATATCCAAGCCAGTCCAAAGTACTTAGATCTGAAAGTGTGAATCTTGCTGCAAGTTATAACATCTAAAAACTACTGCGTAGTAAATCGAAAGATTTCACGCTGTATGTTTATAATTAGAACTCAGTGAGTTGAGTGTGAAGATATTTAAGATTCACACTTTCAGATCTAAGTACTTTGGACTGGCTTGGATATATAGAAAGACAAGTAAAGGAGAGAGTGGAATGACTCTTTTCTTGTTAAATTCTCTGTCTCAGTATTTGTGATCTGATTGGCTAAGCACTTGAGAGATTTGCACTCTCTTAGTTTAATTTCAATATCGTCTGCGCTTTGTAAAAATAAATATTAAAACTAGATAATGTAAATAGCCTTTTGATTTATTTCATAGGTTTTTGAAAATAGCATTTATGATTCTTCTAATTATTGCTGAAAATTGTTTTTTTTAATCACATGTGTAATAATGGGAGATTTTCCCCAAATTTTTATTTTTTTCGATATTGATGAGATCTAGTATTATAGTTTTTAAATATTAGTTTTTAAATTTTTTAAATTCAGAAATACTGTTGAAATACATGAGTTTCATTTGTTAAAACTAGATAATGTAAAGAGCCTTTTGATTTATTTCATAGATTTTGAAAATAGTATTTTTGATTTTTCTAATTATTGCTGGAAATTGTTTCTTTTTAAAAATCACGTGTGTAAAAATGATGAATTTCCACCTTTTATTTTTTATTTTTTGTCAATATTGATGAGATTTAGTATTATAGTTTTTAAATATTTGTTTTTTAATTTTTTATACTCCACAAAATACTGTTGAAAGACAGAAGTATAGGTTAATTTATTTTTCCAGCCATTTTTAGGTTAATTTTTTCCCCACCATTTTTTTGAAACTACATGCTTTTAGTCGATGTCATTTATCATTTGTATGTATTAGCAGGGTTTTTGGAGGTTTAAAAAATTCAAAATGGCATCGAGTTCATACGATATCAGCATCTTTTTATATATATCATAACTGCATAGACTCTGATTTAGCCTCATATAATAGACGTCTACATATTATAAACTTATGGCATGACCATTTACATTATATAGATTAAAATTTTAAAGCCAAATGTTTATTATAGTATTATTGGGTTATCTAATTTCATGTTTATTTCCTTGCATTCTTCAGCAAGTGTATATCTCTGCTTTGGAAAATTTAATTTGATGGGTTTATTCTAAATAAGTTCCATGCAAATGCAGAAATATTCCTTTAATTTTTCAGACCCAGAGAGTCTTATTATTTCTTGTTACCAGTGAAATGGATTGTTCCTGACTGCTAATGAGTTATTAAGGGTTATATGAAGATGCTCATTCCTTAATTCCATAACATTTTTTACAAAAAGTGAATATATTTCCATCATTGCCTTATTATAAGACTTGGATTCATGGATGTGTCCATATTCAAGTCTAGCTCATTATTTGTTTATTACTGTGGCAACTCAGTATTACTTCCCTTATTTCAGCATTTATTGGTCATGAGCATGAGAGTTATGCATTTATCTATTTAACCGTATTTTCTAGAGTAAATTAAACTTAAGATTGCTTTAATATTATGTACCTGCTTGAGGAATATCTACCCCAAAGATCAAAATATATACACCACCCGATGTTCCTTATTTATATATATGTCATACAGTGAATCTTTTACATATGTAATCACCAATTAATGTAATTCTCACTATCTTAAATAAATCTCACAACCAATTAAGTGGTAGACAATTTTTTTTATTTGTTTGTAACTTTAATACTAATAAAGTGTGTATCATATATATCTATTACATTGGATGTCTTGTTTGCCACAAGGAAGTCATATATTTGTAAGCTAATTCTAAGAGTCTCTACCTCTCCCTGATCACCAAGCCTAAAAAATAAAGTAGTATGTGGGTTAGAATGAGTTGTGGTGGTTGAAGTCATCCTAGTGATGATTTATGCTGTTGTTGGCTCATCCTGACCATTACAATATGGATATGAAATAAGTAATACAATAAAATATTCTAATTACAAATCTGAAGAAGATTTCTAGACAGACAAAAGTGAATAATATAAAAATAATAAATCATTGTATAATAAAAAAGTGCAGCTAAGGAATATAATATATTATTGAAAGAAAAAATATGTGAAAAAATGAAATATTGAGTAAAACATCATCATAATGCACAACCTTTCTACTTTCGAAATTTGTATCCATGAATAGATGAACCCATGACTATCAAGATGTTAATTTTTATGTTTTTGTGAATAATAAAAATTAAATAGAAAATTACTTCAATATACAAAAATTCATATGATTTTGACAATTTTCAGACATTATATTAACAATTTTCTAACAAAAGAAACAAATGAAAATGTTAAATTTAGTTTAAAAAAATTAGCATAATTAGGATAGATTATTAACAATGATTCTATATCCATCCATATTAGGTTTATCAAATTATTTGCATAATTTAAGAATTTTTGCTATAGGATGTTCTCATCTTTATTATTATTTTCAATCATTACTAATCCATTGTAAGATAATCTCTACAAGTTTAGTCCAATTTCTTTGATCCCTAGCTTCTTTTGTCTGTAACATATTAGCACACCTTATTTCATCCATTTATTTCACATGCTTTTTAAGTCTTTTATTATTTCTTGGGATTTAATTTAAAAATTTAATTATTCATCTATTATTATTTCTTCTAGCAATAAGTCAAACTCAGTTCCATTTCAGCCTCTTAATTCTTTCAATGATGTATAAATAATATATGTTTGCTATTTCACCATTGTCTTTTGTTTTCAATCTCTTCTTGTTACTTCTAACATAACACCTCCCCATATTTTATTGTGTGGTTTGAATTTCTATATTGCTGCTCTTAAATTGAAAGGCTGTGAACTGCTCATGCTTATTCTTATCTGACAGCCAATCAGATGTTATGATGGCTATCTGAATAACACAGCCTTTCAATTTAATTTCAAACTTTCTGCACTTTATAGAATAAATATTAATGCTGCTCTGTTAAGTGACCAACTTTCACATCCATAAGTAAGAACTAGTATAACACAACTGTTAAAAACCTTTTCTTTTAATCCATAAATGTATTTTCTTTTAATATCATGTTATTTCTACCCAAAGCACTCCATCCAAGTTTAATTTCATAGTTAATTTTATCCATGATGTTTCCATTTGTGTTAATAATCTGACCAAGATATTTGCAATTGTTAACTTCTTCTCATTCATAATTATCAATCTTTATTTTTTTCTTTTGAGAAAATGGCTTGAATATTAGTTTAGTCTTTGTAATATTTATCTTTAGTTCTATTATCATGTGATAAATCTTGTAACATATCTTGAGTCTCTTAAGTATTATGTAAAAACCAATAATATCATCTGAAAAATCTAGATGATTTAAATAATCTTTATTTACTTTTATTCTCTTAGCTTCTTATTTTAATTGACAAAAAGTTTTATAGATGTAATTATTCTGTCATATATCCATCTCAATGTTAATGTTTTTAATATAACTATGTAATCTAATTATTGCTATTGCATTTTAATATTCTTCAGAATATGACATTCTAAGAGTATCTTGGCAATCCAATGCTTTAATTACCAGAGAAATCCTTATAGAATCAAATATCTTTTTGTAATCTATAAATTCAAAACATAATGGCAACTTATTCATATTTATTGGACCTTTCTATAATTCTTCTCAATACCTGGATGTTAACCACTGTGGTAAAACAACTTTTAAATCCATGTTATTGTTTTGGTTAATTAGAATCTAAAGTTTGCTGAAGATGAGTTGTAATTAAATTGGTAATAATTTTGTATACAAGTAATAGATATGTAATTTCTAATATCTTTTATTCAAAGTTTGACAAATGTTAATTTTTTCACAGAAAAAGACTATAATCCAGAGTTCTTATATCTTTGTTACTCCTTTCCTGACATTTTTCTCCACACTATCATTTAATGACACTCTTTATTAAATTAAATTTACTCCTATATCTATGTTGAGTTCTCTGCCTGTCAAACAAAATTTATATTTAACAATTTTATCTTAATTGGACTGCTATATTTCTTATAATAAAAAGTTATATTCTTTAACAAAAATTTCTTTGAAAAAAATATTTATCAACACAGCATTCTAAAATCTCATACTTATAGTGCTGTAAATTAATAAACATCACATGATCACCATTTCTTGTGCTTGTTCTTAACTGTTAAAACAGGCAAAACTCTCTATACATATTGCTGTAAAGTGTTTTTTCTCTTCATGTTTACTATGTAATTTATATCTTATTCATTTTGCTTGATTTTTTTTTTTAAATTCTGAGCATGCAAGGAGATTTATTGATTGAATTCTAACCTTAGAATTTACTGTGTTTAAAATTTTATAAAGTGGAGGCTCATCAAAGTTTATGCTTTAGATCTAAAATTGAGATGTTAGAACAAATTGTATTAGCAGGGAAACGAAATATCAAGCATTCACTGATGATAATGCTCTATTGCCTAATCATTATCCTGGCAGAGAAACATATATTTCAAGAATTTGATTTGTTTAATAATGTTAAATATTTTATTCTAATTAATTGTTAGATTTTGACCAATAGAAATTAACTTTCTATCGTCTAAAAATTAATCACCATAGATATATTTCTAATGAATGAAATCCGTAATGTTTAAAATTAGTTTCCTTAAGATAATCTTTATAATGTAAACAGATTACGAAACTAGCATAAATATCTTCTTATTAATAACAATTATATCTTGTGAAAAGATGAAATAGTTTTTTTTTTTTAAATAGCCCATTGCAGGGCAAAGACCTTTCTTACAGCAACTCATAAAAGAACACTAATGTTACATATATATATAAAACAAAATAAATGTCCGCTAATATCAGTAATACAATAATGAAACTTAAATATATTCCAAACAACGGTGAACAATTTATAATATAATATAAATAAAAACTCATAAAGAAATATTTCTTTATGAGTTTTCCGTTGTTTGGAATATATTTAAGTTTCATTATTATATATATATATTTACTTCTCTATCATCTTAATTTATAGACTTGTTATTAGTATACATTTTAAATAAATATTTTTAAAAAATAAATATTTTCTAAAATATTTTGTTATACGGTAGTTACTCAATATGCCTACTATGTCAATAATATGAGATCAAAGGGTATTTTTTACTTAGTCAATCCAATCAGTTATCCAAAAAAAGAAGATCTAGCTATTATTGATTAGCGATTAAAACTGACAACAGAATCATAAAGATACTCAGCAGTTTACTAGAATTTAGAATATTGATTTCCTCTTCACCATTTTTGTGGCAAGGAATTTGGAGATACCTTTGCTCTGAAATGGGGTTATTTAAAAATATTTTTATCTCAAATATATTATATAATTATTAAAAAAAAAAAATTAGAAATAAAATATTTAATTATTAAATAAAAAGATATCCTTAAATATAGATTTAGAGCTATAAGAACTTTAAAGATACATGGGAAATAAACATTTGGTATTTCCTATTTTTATCTTCATCTTCTCAAACATGCTTCCAAATGAAATTAATTTCTAATTCATCTAACTAAAATTATGAATGTCAACAATTAAAATTCATTTTTCTATTTCATTTCTCATAAAAAAAGTACTTAAAATCTCTCAGTTAAAGGAATTAATAATATAAGAGTGAAAATCAAATAACGAAGTAAAAGTTGAATTTTAAATCACATTTCAATAATGAATTTACGAATAAAAGAGTAAGATTCGCTCATCAAAATTAAATTGTTCTTTGACCTTTAAGATTGAAATCGTTACAAAATATATAGTTTTATATTATAATTTAAACTAAAAATTGAAAAAGTTGTATTTGATCTTATGTGATCAAAATAACCAAGTTAACACTTTCTTTTAAACAATATTTTTAATTTTTGTAAAACAATTTATTCCATTTGTGAAAATAATGTTTTTATTTTCAGAAAAAATATCATTAAAATATCAAGAAATAGTACAAGCATCTTAAGGTATAATGATTTCACAGTTTTTCTTTCTGATTTATCTAAGATTCAAATTTGGGCAGAGCTTTAAAAACTTTTTTGATAATTAAATACTTTTCAGCTATATATTATGTTTAGTTACTACCTAACAATCAGCTCAACTAATCATACAATATTGCTCAACAAAAGTCTTTAACTACGTTAATCTAAGGAGTAAAATAGAATGTGCATTCATTAATTATCAATGAACTGAATATAAAACAAATAATCAATGTAATTTGATGGAGTTATCATCACTAATAAAACAAAAAAAAGAGGATAAAACTATTCCAAAAATGTTCTGCAATAAGGTAAGTAAATATGCTGTTGGATATTATGTCCAAGTAACACAGTTTGAAAAGCATATGCAATAAGATGTGTTAGCAAATATTATATGCAAGGTTGAAAAACTTCTTGCATAATTTTCAAATTTAATCTATGCCTGCAACCTGGAATTAAATGTGAGTCAAATGATCAGTAAATATTTTTTATATCACATTAGGTTTAGGATTTTTTCTATTATTAATTGTCCCATATTTAATCTAGTCAACTGTACACCAAGTGATCTATAAATTGATATTAACATATTATTATCTAGAAAATAAAGATTAATTAATTTAAAATGGTGTGATGAAGATCAATGCATTTTAAAAACTAAAAAATATAATTATAATATGATGTTATTTTTGCTATTAATTTATCCTAAGCTTTAACAATATTGCTTTTATCACTCTACTGTAATGAAATACATTACACTAGAATAAATTTTTTTTGACTACACCTGAGTCTCTTTTTATACGGATTTTTTAAATACAATTTTGAAGTTATGTGATTTATGTTTCTTCTTAATAACTTTTTATGTGGTTTTCTTTTATGTGATAAATTTCATATTTCACTTAAAATTGGGATTTCCCCATTTTATATACATGCATTAAATTTTACATACTTTAAATGTCTGTTGGAAAAAGGTTTGGCAATAAATTTAGATACTGTGGAAGATTTAGAAAAAGATAATGAAACAGAAGTGGAACCTGTTCATTTCACAGCAAAAATGATTCAAAAAAGTTTTCAACTTTCTAATCAATTGGAAAATCATTTTCTTGTTAATGACATGAATTATGAAGGAGCTCTTAAATTCCAATAAGAGCTAAATAGTTGTATTACTGGAAATCACGAGCTTAATAAAAAATTAGTAAAATCATCTCAATGTTTAATCATCAATTACTTTGTTGCTAGAAAACCATTAACACAGCCAAGACTAAAGTTGGAACTAATTCTGCTGTTTGTGTTTCCTCTTGTGATGAATCTGATTTCTTACCAGTCCACAAACGAACCTGCATATTGACAAATAGTGATAATGATAAAAATATGTATGAAAAAATGTAAAATAAATTACACATAAAAACCTTAATTAAATAGTTAATAAAAAAATTAAAAAAACTTTGTTTTGTATCAATTTTTTTCAAACATTTGAAATTTTTTATTAGTCATACTTTATTTCCTTATATTTTTTATGTGAATTTTAAAGTAATTTTACTTTGTTGCTTTGGTTTTATGTGATTTTTGAAAATTACACAATGTATCACAAATTTTTAAGTTGTCTATTTTTGTGTGATTTTTTTATGCAGGTTTTCTGCAGAATGTATCTACCACATAAAAAGAGACCCAGATGTACTGACTTTTGGATGTTTTACTTTCATCTAAAAAAAAACAACTCATCACCACTCATAATTGAAAATATTATGAGATTTTCATTATATCCATTTATATTTCCAATAATTTCTTTACTATATAACACATAATAACCACATTCCACTCTTTTTACATTTTAAAGCAAAATATTAATTAATATTACAGTTTTGACTGTTCCTAGCAGTCTTCATCAGATCTACAAAAATTTAAACTTTATATCAATACAACCATATTTCATACATATATCTATTAAATTTTTATAATTTTACCAACTTAATTATTAACATCATTTTATATATAAAACTTACTATTATATAACTTTAAAATCTACTTTACCCTTTATTTCTATTCTTAATTATTATCATATTTATATTTATTTACCTTTTTCCTTTGCCATAATTTTATAAATTCACTGTAATACTTATGAAATCTTTCTTATATTACTATATTCATATATTTAACCTTATTTAACATATTACTATATTCATAAATTTAATCTTATTTTACATTTCATCTATTATCTTAATTTTAATTATCTCATTCCATTCCTTAATTCCATTTTACCCATATTTTATTCCTGCTTCTTCCATTTACTTATTTTTTATAAAATTATTTTAATAATTATATATATTTTTATTTCTTACCTTATTAACTACTAAAATTCTCACTTTTCCACCATTTTCTTTCCCATCATACACTCTAATTTTTTTTATCAATTTTTTATAAATTAGAGTGCATGATGGGAAAGAAAATGGTGGAAAAGTGAGAATTTTAGTAGATAATAAGATAAGAAATAAAAATACATATCAGAAAAATTAGAGTGTATGATGGGAAAGAAAATGGTGGAAAAGTGAGAATTTTAGTAGATAATAAGGTAAGAAATAAAAATAAAAATACATATAAGAATTTAAATAATTTTATAAAAAAATAAGTAAATGGAAGAAGCAGGAATAAAATATGGGTGAAATGGAATTAAGGAATGGAATAAGATAATTAAAAATTAAGATAATAGATGAAATGTAAAATAAGGTTAAATTTATGAATATAGTAATATGTTAAATAAGGTTAAATATATGAATATAGTAATATAAGAAAGATTTCATAAGTATTACATTGAATTTATAAAATTATGACAAAGGAAAAAGATAAATAAATATAAATATGATAATAATTAAGAATAGAAATAAAGGGTAAAGTAGATTTTAAAGTTATATAATAGTAAGTTTTATATATAAAATTATGTTAATAATTAAGTGGGTAAAATTGTAAAAATTTAATAGATATATGTATGAAATGTGGTTGTATTGATATAATGTTTAAATTTTTGTAGATCTGACAAAGACTTCTAGGAACAGTTGAAACTGTAATACTAATAAATATTTTGCTTTAAAGTGTAAAAAGAGTGGAATGTGGTTATTATATGTTATATATTAGAAAACAAAAATAAAGAAGGAAAGAGGAGGAGTAACTATTGAAGATTATATTATTATTTCTTTACTATTATTTTCTAGAGCAATACTTGCTTTTATATTAATACATTTTTCTATTTCCAATAGTATTTTATCTACATGTGTTTCCCATGTTTAGCTTTAAAAATGTGACTGTGCTTTTTAATTACTGGCTTGCCAATATGTCTTTGATGACCTTCCTTTACTGTTATCATATGAATTAACCTTTTCTAAAAGATAAAACCACTTTCTAATAAATTTTCCACTGCCTAGCTAAGACTTTTCAACAGCCCTTCTTAAAGGGCAATGAAGAACAGAGCAGTACTCATGAATCTAATCAATTATTGGTTGATGAGGATTTGAACAGTTTTCATCCTTTTTATTCTCTAATTAAGAAAATTTGAACATATATTTCCCAACTAGTGAAGAATGGTTAGCTGAGTTGACTATAGGTCAATTATTTGTGAGAATAATCCTGTGAGAATAATCCTATGCCTCTTAAAAATAATTTCATTTAGCTCAAATTTTGAATCCTGAGTCATATGCTTGGCAAATAGAAGTATTCCTCTGCACCATAATGACTATATACACTTATTTAATTTATACAATGCTTTTTTTAAAAAAAAAAATAACATTTAAAATTTTGTCTTTTATAAGTAAATTTGTTAATTTCTTTAAATTCATTCATTTACTTATGTTACTTTTTTTTTTGTTTTCAAATGGCTACAAATTATTACTTTTTACTACATTTATATTTACTATGTAAAATTCCATATTATTTTCAATTCTGACCAGTTCACTGTAAAAGTTTAATCTAGTTTTTCTTACTCATAGTCTCATTTTTTCCACACTACTCCAGCCAATTTCCTTATTTCATTATTCCATATCACATATAGTATTTTTTGAAATCTTTTATAATTTCAATTTTTGATTTCCACTATCATCCATTATCATATCTTTAGCATGTCAAGCAGAGTCACTTAATTCTTTAAAGAATGTTGATGTGTGACCTATTTGTTCTTTCATTTATGTACTTTACTTTGTTTCTTCTTGTTACAGTTAACATATATTTCTTGTTGCTTTGTGGTGTGGTATAAAATCTGCATAAGCTTTTATTCAGTGTTCAAGTTTCAAATTCATATTATACTGTATACTTGGCCATATAATAGTGCACTTTTTATAATGGAATAAAACTGAAAAGAATCCAATAATTCGTAATAATATAGAAAGGAAAAACCTAAAATAATATTAATAAAGTGTGTATGAACTTTAAAAGTGATTTTTAATAATGCAACAAAATCATTATTTTATAATATAATCTTTAATTTCTTTAGGAACCACCCATATAATCAGCAAATATATATAAACGGAATTCACACACCAAATTCCATTATTAAATTGTGTTAGCTGCTAGATAGAAAAAGATTGTGATGTATGTGTTCAAACATAAAGTGAACTAAATTCTTAAATATTACTATTTAAATAAACTTATAATAATTCAAAATAATGATTAATAACATTATTAATTGCATGCTAAGAATAGAAAGAAAATGAAAGACCTAAAACTAATATTCAGCAATAAAGCAACTAGCTTCTAACTTATTTACAAATATTACATATGTATAAATTTATTCATCTTTTCATAATATATTTTTTTAAGAAATCCCTGATGGAAGTTTAATTAAATTCCTAACTTTTTATGTGATCACATTTATCTTTATTCTTTATTATATTTTCAGAAATTTTGAATTATTGTTAAAAATATATGTTTACAAATTAAATTTATTTTAAAAAATATTATTTTAACTTTGCAAATATAGAAAAAATAATATTAATGTAAAATACATCAGATTAATAAGAACAAATTTTTTCTTATTGGTCATGCAGTTATTTGTAAAAATATTAAAAAATTAGACTTGTAATTTATTTACAAAACTTGAATTCATATTTGACATTAGTGATTTATTTTCAACTGCTCTATTTCTAATAATCCCAATAATTGGTGGATAAAAAATATTAGTGACAAGAAAACATCTGTTTTCTCTGTATTAATACTGCTTCTGTCTTACAACCATTTAAAGCAGTTCAATCTCTTATTATGGTATTTAAATGCTACAAATGATAAATTTCAACACATTTGTTTATTATATAGATACAAAAAGCTTGACATTATGTCAGCATATATTTTATCAATGACTTATTAGAAAAAAAAAGTCAAATGTAACAATATATATCTTGTAGCTTATATTAAAAAAATGTCTCTATAGATACATTAAAAATAGAATGATGATATTTCTACTATCAAATGCAAGTCAAATGTAAACTAGAAGAGTTATGTCATCTTTTGTTTTAATATACCATTTTTCTTCCAAAAGATCAAAAGATTCCAATAATAAATTTATAATTGAATCATTAAAATATGCTTATTGATGTAGGATCTATGACAATATAAATAAACAACATTCTTGAGGTAACATGAATAATAGACCAGTAAATATATCTGCTGGATGATTATAATCCAAAAGCTTTGCCTCTTATAGAATAAGCATAATAAGTAGGAGATATTCCCAACATCCAGTGTATATTACCTTTTTTTACCTAAAGACATATCTTAGAATTAGTATTACAAAATTACTTATTTAAGGCATGTATCATATACTTAACTCTATTTTTCTACCAGTAGCTTTTAAAATATCTGAAGATTGTCTATCATTAACAATTGTTTAGAAGATGATATGATATTTGAACACTGGAATTGATCTTGTATTTTAGTACTTAAATTCTTCACTTTACCACTGAGTAAAACTGGTATAAAGAAAATAAGCATATAACTAGTTGATTGGGAGGTTATATGATATTTAAGCTGCAGAAATAATGAAATAAAGTTTTATTATGGTACTGTTAGTCCTTTAATTTTATCATTTTAGCTTTACATTAAACCATAGAGAGCTTAACAAACAATAAGATAAAAAGGCAATTGAAACAAATATGACAAAAGTAATAATTAGATATGTTTAAAAAATGTTAATTATTAAAAAAGTAAAAAAAAAAAACACCAACAAAGTATAAAATGTCTTACCTAGATTGATGGGGAAAATAAATAATTTGTGTTTCTATATTAAAAGCTATAAAGACAAAATACAGTTCTAGGAAATAATCAAATAGAATGTGACCCAAATAAAAATTATATATAAATAAAGATAATGGCTTCATTATCTTAGGTAATGAATCTAAATAAAGTATCAACTGCTTTTGTTGAATAATTTGATACAAAATCTGAGACCCTAAAATAGTTGAATAAGCTTTGGAGAAATATCATTCCAGGTGTTTTATCAATGTATTGACATCAAGTTTCATAAAAGAAGAATACATTAATCCCCTCCAAATTCTCAATTATTAATTATAAAATGTGTTTGCCTACCATAATTATAACTTGGTGTTCGAATATGATATGGATGAACCTTAAATTTTTTAGATTACAAATTTAAGATTTTTATCAGATAAATAGTCCATGATTAACCTACAATAGACATCCATTAATGATTACTTAATGGGATCTAAATATTTTTCATAAGAGAGTAAAGATCCCAATAATAAGGGTTGATCAAATAACTATTGATCTAATGATAGCAAAACAAAAAAATATAATTGTAATATGATGCAATCTTCACTGATATGGGTCCAATTATTTCAGTTTATTAATGTGTAATACATTTTAATAGCAGATGTCTCATTGTAATCAAATATCCTTTTATGGATCTATCTAATATATGGAAACAAACATTACTATTAACAAATAATTAATCATATGCTAGAACTAATTATAGATCACATTCTTTACCTTTTCCAGAGAGTTACTTATATTTTAAAATAAATAATAAAATGGGACATTATTGCATGATAGCTGGGCATAGCAAATTTCTGAATGAGACAATCATATACGAGCCAAAATTATAGGCACTAGACATGAAGACAAGAGCATTAATAAAAGTCTTAATCATTTTCTTAATATTATACTATTTTATTATAAAACATGTACAGGAATATACTTGCAATCATAAAGAGTTCAGTTTACTTTTTATTACTAAATTTCTGGCATTAAATACCAATTATTAAATGTTTTTTTGTGTCATCCTATTTTTAAAAATCTTCCAATCTTTTTACAATGTTTATAATAATAATTCAAATCTAAAAATTCAATCTTTATAAATTTGAACACAATGCTTTTTATTATAACATTTTTTGCTGGCAGTTTTGACTGACCTACAGTCATCAAGCTTAAGGAGAAGCTCTGAAGAAGACTGTACATTAGTTGAAACTATTATCAAAAGAAACTATGATAAACTTCATTGAATTCATATGTAAATATTGAATTTTTTCCATTTAAATGTCCTTATCCAGAAAAAATATTAAACCAATTAATGCATCATTAGAAAACAAAAATGTTATACAAAGAGGAATAAAAGTTTAGATTTACTTTATTAATATTAAATCATTATCCTGAAATGATTCATGATCTTTGACTTAAACCAAACAAACTAGCTTTGAACCAATAGCCGAGTTTCTATTTTATTTATTTATGTGTCCTTTTGTACATCTAATAAATAAATGAAATAACAATTCAAAATGTTAATACATATATAACTTATTATAATTTAATAGAAAAAAATATTTAAAAAAAAAAAATTTTTTTTTCTTTTCTTATATTTGAATTTCATTCCATAATTGTCCAGATCTATTTTCTGCAGCACTTTAATATTCAACATTTTTGTAAGCTGCTTAGTAAATTATTATAAAATAATTACTAGAATGTTTTTATTAAAAATTTTCACCAGTTTAAAAGAAAAAATATTTTTAATAACTTCAAAATATAAAATCTTAATCACAATTAAATGTTAAATATTAAAAATGATTTTTTTAAAAAAGTATAGAAAATAAAGTGGCCAATAAATAAATTTTATTACATCACACATAATATATTATGATAAAAAATGATCAGATATTATGATATTGAATGTAATGATTTTCTAAAAACAAAATGCAGGAAATTTATGAATTTCACACACAAAAAAATCTAAAAACAAAATTTTAATAACAATATGAAAATTTCATGAACCCTTTTTGAAGCTTGGAATCTTATATGACCATATGCTCAACATTCATTTAAATAATATTTTGTAGCCTGAATATAATCTTCAGCAAATAAAGACTTAATCATTATCCTGCATTATGATATTTAGATATAATTTTGAATTATAGTCAGACTAATATTCTTTACTCATTAAAGATTGATATAAAACAATTTCTATGAACATCCTATTGGAAAATTGATACTTTATGTGGTAGTACTCTATAGTTAATTTTCTTACCTCTGCTGAATACTATATACCTACTTAAACAAAAGTTACTGCCACTAAACTTCTAAGTAGAATTACATATTATCATAAATATTGTCACATTCAAGCACATCCCTTTGCAGTAGTTTTCCATTTTTTAAAATATTTCTCCATCATTTATTAGACAATCATTTCTTAGAAATTATACAAAAAGTTAATAAATAAATCACATTTACCACTAAGTCAAGATGTAGTTGTATCATTTAAGACACAACTCAAAGGGAGATCTCTTGCTTGAATATTT
The DNA here is from genome assembly GCA_028023455.1 of Epiperipatus broadwayi. Classification (NCBI taxonomy): domain Eukaryota; kingdom Metazoa; phylum Onychophora; class Udeonychophora; order Euonychophora; family Peripatidae; genus Epiperipatus; species Epiperipatus broadwayi. The sequence goes on from JAQFVV010012437.1 coordinate 2,875,412, forward strand.
GATCAAAGATTTTTTTAAACAGTTGATGGCTTTTAATATAAATGATAGGCTTCTTGCAAGGCAAATATTTTTTCCTTTCTAGAATCAATATTAACATTACATTCCTACATATTTCCAGAATTTCAACAATAAAATATAGAGCTATGCTCATGCTACAGAAATATAATTTAGAAGCCTCTAACATATAATTTTGATAAATACAATATCATAAGAAAGAGGATAATTCCAAAATATGCATGAAGTGACAAAAATAAAATACTTAATAAATAATTAATTACTGTGACTGCATTTTAATAATAAACTTTAAAGATAATATTAAATCATAAACTGATCATCTACAGGACATCTTCACCAATGAAGAAGGATATGCCATATTACAATCATATTTTGTTATATTGTCAGTGCATTAACACTCATTTGACAAACTTTAGTCTACCATTCAGCTAAGAATGGTTTGATATCTATTTATTTACTACTATTATCATGTCATTATCAATTAACTATCTAAAAACCTCTTGAAATTTCTCAGTAAATCCCCAGAAATGTGTTAAAACGTCCAATCACAACACAGATTTGAATCTCTGATAAATACCATAATAAATGGAATACACTGACTGATTACTAAACTACAAGACTTACATTTACATATATTCTGATATTGAAATATATATTCACTAATACTTTATGATCAGTTAGACTTATAAAATATGATGATGAGTTAAGTCTATTTTCATTTTAAAGGGGATTAATTAAATTGTATGTATATTTATTAAATTTTCAATCTGAAGATGAGTGTAGTAATTTGGAAATAGAATATTAATAATAAGACTTAATCATCATCAATAATAGTTTGCCATTGCTAGCCATCTTCAATTTATATCAATATTTCAATTTTAAAGCCATATCAAGACTATCCAACTTATCTATGAACCACTTAAAAAAAAATATCGGATGGCCACATCTAAATAGGAAATAGTACACACGGACACACACATATATGGTGAATACGGTGTTTATAAAAGTTTGTATTAAATCAGTAGATAAGACACAATAATTGATTTTAATTAACACCAAGATTATCGATTACTAATAGATTAAAATATCTGATAAGCATATCATCCAAATTATTATTTTTATTTATTAACTCAGAAAAATCAAAATCTTTAGATGAGTCACCCTCATGACAGTAGCATGCGGGCACACAGGTAGTATTTTGGATAACCCCGAACTATATAATAAACTTTAATTAGTCCTATATCATTTAGGTAAATAATTTTTATAAAGATGTAGTTAGATTATTTATTCACAGATTTGTTTTCGACATAAAACCGCAGTAATTTAACTAAATCTAAGTATTCTAACAAAATAAGTGAATGTAAAGGTCATTCAAGTAACAAAAAAGAATAAGAAATAATAATATCTTACACAGATGAAATAAAAAAAAATAGTTCAAGTCAAACGTAAACTCTGAATCAACTTTAATACATCAAAGTAAATCAATTTTTTTTATGTATAAAAGCATGACAAATGTTAATAAAAAGAGGGGGACAATCTACTGGAAAAAAAAATACCGAGAAAAGAAAACCCACTTTAAAGAGAACATTATTTATATATAAATCATATTTACCGGTATATAGAAAGCAGCGGTGTATAAAACACACATCCCTTTTATACACATTTTTAAGAACAAAATTTCCATAATGATTTTTTACTGTATTAATTTTATAGTTATTTATATCAACAAAAATGAAACTAGGAAACATTTTAGTTAGGCGCCTTTTAATCTTCATCTTCAAACCCAGAAATTCATCTCTAGAGCTATTTTTGTTTTAGTCTGCATACACAGGTCATTTCTCTTCATGAATCTAGAATTCTATGAAGTTGATCCTGTAAAACCAGCTATGCCTTTGTTAGTAGCTATCAATCAGTCTTGCTTGTTGAATAATGTTTTTTGTAGAAATTGAAAATCCGAGCTTTTGTGATATAATATTCACTTTTTTTAATTCTTCTTCTAGTTCCAACCATTTTACAATTCCATGTCGCAAATTGTGGTTACTATACATAGCTTTTCGTAGGACATTTTCCTGTCTTCTCCATATTCTTATCATCTTTTCAGTTGGTGATGATGTGAAATTCCTCTCTGCTGCCCTGTTTCCATGTTCTTTAACATATGCAATCATTAGTAGCTTAAATGCAATAAAATCAGTGATGTTTTTCAGTCATGTTTTGCCAAAAAATCTCAACATAAATATCACAGAACACTGATAACATTCTAGATAAATTTACCCAGTAAACATTACAGTGCAATGTTCAAATGTGATCACATGTGCACATTGGGAGAATCATAACCTTGAGATGTCAGTGGATTTAAACTCTATTTTACTGGACTATTCCCTCTTTAAGTAATGAAGCATAAAATATATCATGCAACTTATTAGCTTTACAGAACAGAAAAAAAAATTGGAAACAATTTCACAAAAGGACAAAATGCAATTTAGATTACCAGTATGATGCATAAATCACATCCACATTTTAAATGAAATTTGAAGGGGGGGGGGGACGTGTCCTATATACCAACAAATATAGTTTATTAAAAAAAAGATTATTATTTTTTTAAAAAATATTATTTAAAATAATTATGATCAAATGATGAAAATTATTCTCATCTATGTAAATGCAGACTTTATTATTATATAAATTTAATCACATCTTTTTTAAAATAAAAATAAAAGTTTCTTCGCCGCTGAATTAAACTTTTTTTTTTTTGTTTAAAGTTTTTTCGCTGAATTAAACTTCATTATGTCTTAACAAAAATCATAAAAAAATAATCAAAGCATTGGTGGGCATTTTTCTATATTTTAGGAACTTTATTATCATTAATTCATTTTAGTGCAAATTCTAATGAAGATATAACTTTACAATATTATATTAATTTGTATGATATCATATAAGTTGAAACACCTATTAATGTTATGTTTGTGAAAAAGTATAAACTCAAAATAGAGATGACTAATACATTTGAAATAATATGAACAAGATGTTGACTGTTAATTTCAGTTTACTGTGAGATATGATGATTCACAAATGACTTATTCATAATATTAGAGGCATCCCATGTTCTATTGTTTGCAGTCCTGATAATCCATTAAGAAATGTTATAATTTTCTAAGTAAAACAGGATGATATCCATAAATATTTTCCACTACATCAGGGACAAACAAGAAAAAGTGAATATTAACCAAACATAATTTGTAGTTTAGACAATTTTTTAACAGATTAGAAATACTAGCAATTCAGCAAGAAATTTTACAGGAGTAGAAATACATATGTTTATTTGGATTTTAAAATAAAAAATGCAAACTATTATTTATACTTGTTTTCTCTACAAAACTTTTTTAATGAAAAAAAAAGAGAGAAATAATATCAGTACTACAAATTGGCACAGATATACATCACAAAGTATTGTGAATTTTTTTCAAACGTTTTCAGGTACTGTTTATAATAAAAAAATAATTCACATCACTATATCCCAGTTTAATAATAATTAAAAAACATTAATGTAATAAGACAAATTATTAAAGATAAATGTTCAATTTATTAAAACTATATAACAATTTATATATATTTTTGTGACCCATCTAATGTAAACAAATTGTGACTAAAAATCAAAAAAATAATATAATTTATCAAATTATAAAAAAATGTAGGCCTTTATTATATTTGAACAGCAAATTGCAATATTGAGAAGCAATAAAAGGAATATCAATTTCTACATGCTATATGAAAAATAAAAAATATATATAATGATTCATTAACTTCTTGCTTTTAATTTTGATATGAATAATCTTGTAATTCTTCATGAGATGGAAAAAAAACATTAAAAAAGAAGATTTAAAAAGCAATCTTGAAAATTTACAATTAATAGACAAAACACAAAAGTTAAAATTCAAAACACTCAGGGAGTACGCATAATATTCGTGGTTTTCATTATAAAAATAAATTCCTTTAAAAAAAAAAACCAACAGATAAAAATTAATATATTTAAAAAAATCGTTAAACACTTTTTCTTTGTAAATAAAATAGTAAAATACTTATTGATTTTATTAAATTATATTTGGTAAAGATTATGAATAATTGATTTGAAATATCATCGGTAAAACTGAAATTGTAATCAAATATAGCAATTTACAATTAAAATATTACCCAAAATCAAAATATAATTTCACCACCAATGATTTCTATGCAAAGATTCATTTATTCAAATTAAACCTCAATTTGGTTAAAACTTCTTTTAATATTTGAAGATAATTAGAATGTAGATTGAACTATGCGAAATTATTACACTTGAGACATTTATCTTAGCAAGGAAAGCATTGGTAATAAATTTTAATTTAATGTATAACTTAATTTTTCATTAAGTGTGATTGATTTATGATATTGTCTTGTTTAACTTTTGTCATTCAATATTAGATATATACTGAAATGGAAATAAATAATATGTAAAAGGAGAGAGTGATCCTTTATAAAACCAATGATGGTTAATAGTTTTCTTATATTTTTATTGTGAGTATGCAAATTGTATGAATATAAAATAGGATGAAGGACTCATAAATAGCAGAAATTTCTTCTTTTATACAACTTTAATAAAAATAGCCAATTATGAATTTACTTATAGATATTATTTATAACTAGAATATTACAGAATAAAACATTTAAATGTAATATACAAGAAAGGTTTACTTTTAAGGATACCTATAAGTTGATTCATTGGTGTCACTTAAAATTTAAGAACTAATCTAAATAGACAGGGTATGAGCACAGACTTTCACATGAGCCACCACTCTCCACACTATCTCATAACACTGATACACCTGAACACACATATGTCGAAAAGATAAATAATCACCAATATACATATTTCATGCTAAACCAGCAATCATCAGTTGGTCCAGATTACCATCTCTACACATATATGCTACAAGTGCTCAGATATATATTAAGATAGCAAATCCTCCTACTTTAATGGACAGGCTTCAATCTCCTCCACACTCCAACTCTTCAACTGTCCATCCAATTGAAAATCTGATGATGGAACGCTCAAAGGCCACCCTGAGGCCGAGATTATTGTCACACCCATGTTGACCTAAAGTCAATCTGACCCCTCATGTACAGGACATAATTCATTAAATACAGATACAAGGGATAGGCAGACATCTCTAATATGTAATAGCTGAAATACACAGGCTTATATATACCTGTGTCTATATATGTAATAGACAGGGTGTGAGCACAGACTTTCACATGAGCATCCACTCTCCACACTATCTCATAACACTGATACACCTGAACACACATATGTCGAAAAGATAAATAATCACCAATATATATATTTCATGCTAAACCAGCAATCATCACTTGGTCCAGATTACCATCTCTACACACATATGCTACAAGTGCTCAGATATATATTAAGATAGCAAATCCTCTTATGATATAGTGTGGAGAGTGGTGGCTCATGTGAAAGTCTTGTGTTCATACCCTGTCTATTACATATATAGACACAGGTATATATAAGCCTATGTATTTGAACTAATCTAAAGTAAACTATATTTAGCAAATTTAAGAACTAATCTAAAGTAAATTATCTCCAGTATTCTATATTTCAAATCTATTCTTTTGATAAAAATGACAATAACTTCTTTAGCATTTAAAACTTAGATATTTTTTACTTTCGCTAATCATCAATATTTTTTTAGATTTAAAAATAAGAAAACATATTAAATAAGAACATAAGCATTAACACTACTTATAAGATATTTGTAGGAATAAATATTTATATTAATCTTAGCATTTTTTAATATAATCCATGTTAATCTCACTTTAGTTTAATAACTATTAAAATCCAGAAGTTTTTCAGTGCCCATTATATCAACATTAGTAAATAATACATTGTATTCACCTATTGCATGATATAAAAGTATTAAGTATGTTTAAATATTAAGATGTTTCGATAGATAGTAAACTGTAGAAATTGAACATTCTAATCAGAGCCAATTGAGAAAAAGCACATGATAAAAAAACATTTAGATATTTTTAAAAATTATTAACTTATTTGCTGGCATAGACATCATGCCAAGAACCATGCTCTACGTTATCAAAATTCATGTAATTTTATTGAATCAGTATTTGAGTAAACAAAATAAAATACGTATAATGCAAAAAATATATAAAAAAAAAGTGTTGTGGACATCATAACCTATATATATATATATATATTAAACATGTAATTGTTTAAGACAATGGTGACATGTAAATCCAGCCGATTTTAAATATAAAGTGGATTTTTGGGACAAAAATATAATTTTCACATATACAATAAATATAATATATATATATTTATGCATATATGTTCTTAATAAATTTAACACCAGAAGTGACCATTGATTAGTAAGATGTAAGATACATATTAATGCAAAACTAAACAGACACAAATTATTAAAAAAAAACCATATTTACAGTTGATATTTCTAATCTTCAGAAACATTCTAATGAATTTAAATTAGAACTTACAAATCTGTTTCAAATATTAGTAGATTTTGAACATGATTTAGATTTGAATGAAATTAATATGAAAATAACTCATACCCTTTTAAAAACTGTAACAAAGATAGCTTGTAGAAAAAACAGCAATTGATCAATAAAATTTCTATTGAGACTAGAGAATTCATGAAGAAAATAAGGAATATGATGATATACAAAAATGATGCATTAAAAAAGATTGAATATCTCAAATTTTGTAAAATGGTGTGAAAAAGAGTTGATAATGATATAAGAAAGTATAATTGTGAGCTAACAAGAAAAGCTGTGGAAGAGAATAAAAATCTCAAGAGTGTAAAACAACATTTGGGTATTGTTAGGAAATTTATATCTGCAATAAGAAAAAAAGATGGAATTATTACTAAAAAGAGAGATAACATCCTGAAATAGGTAGAAGACTTCTATCAAGAATTATATATTAATAAAGAACAAGTACCTCCTACATCTATTATATCTTTTGAATTGCCCAGAATGTTAAATGAAGAAGTGAGACATGCAATTAAATTTATGAAGAAATGATGGAATTATAATTGATATATTAAAAGAAGCAGGTGAAGAAATAGAATTTTTTTTAGCAAAGTTATATACCAAATGTCTAAATGATAAAGATATACGAGATGATTGGAAGAATGCAGTATTAATATTTAAAAAAGATGATAAAGAAGATATTAGAAATTACAAACCTATCAGTCTTTTATCAATTTTATACAAAATTTTTACCAAGATAATTACAATTCATCTATGGAGAACATTGGATTTCCATCAACCAAGAGAACAAGCTGGATTTAGAAGTGGGTTTAGTACAGTAGATCATATTCAAGTATTGAGAGAAGTTATAGAAAGGACCAATGAATATGAGTTGTCATTATGTTTTGAATTTGTAGATTATGAAAAGGTATTTGATTCTATAAGCATTACCTCAGTGATTAAAGCATTGGATCATCAAGGTGTAGACCCAAGATATTGTCATATTTGAAGAATATTTATAAAAATGGAATGACAACAATTAAATTACATAATGATACTAGGATAGTCAACATTGAGAGGGGTGTAAGACAGGGTGACTCCATATCTCCAAAACTTTTTACAACAGTGCTGCAAGAAGTATTTTGTGTGTTAAAATGAGAAATTAAAGGAGTAAAAGTAAATGGAGATTATTTAAGTCATTTATATTTTGCAGTTGATGTAATTGTTTTTGCAAATAATGCTTTAGAGCTTCAGGAAATGTTGCAGGAGTTGTCATATGAAAGTAAGAAAGTAGGACTAAAGATTAATGCTTAAAAGACTAAAGTAATGTTCAATGGATTTTCTCAAAAGATGAAAATAATGATTGATTATGATAAGTTGGAAGAAGTTAACAACTACAACTACCTTGGTCATATTATTACTATAGATTGAATCATAATGGATGAAATTAGTCATAGAATTAAACTTGATTGGAGTGCTTTTGGTAGAAATAGCTTGATACTAAAAGGAAATATGCCTATGTGTTTGAAAACAAGGTTTTTAATAAATTAGCAGTTCTTACTTATAGGTCTGAGACTTGGACTCTTAATAGAAGGGCAAGACAGAGATTTCAGATCACCCAAAGAAGAATGGAGAGATGCATATCAGGAATAACCAGAAGAGATCGAAAATGCAATACCTAGGTAAGAGAACAAACAGATGTTACTAACCTCATTAAAAAAATTAAAAGACTGAAGAGGAGTTAGGCTGGACATATTGCTAGAAGAGATGATAATAGTTGGACATTTGAAATCTTAAACTCGATTCCAAGAAATTCTAAAAGACACAGAAAGAGATCACATGTGAGATGGATGAAATAAAAAATTGTGCAGGGGTGAAGTGGAGAAGAGATGCTAAAGATTGGAGAAGATGGACTGAACTTGGAGAGACCTTCATTATGCAGTGGATAGTGTTGATAATGAATGAATGAATATATATGAGTGTCTATGTATTTAATTAAGATTTCGTCAACTATAGACTTTTTATAAATTATAAAATGAGTTAAATATGTAAAATATAATAGTATAAGTAACTATGCCTTATTAAAAAACGACAATAAAATAAGATAATTTTTCAGGAAAACTATTAACTGATATATTGTTTTGTTGTTATTATTATTATCATTATCACTACCATCATTAGGTATCTTCAAATTTACGTTGACTTGTTTTTTTATATTGTTTGTAAAACTGTCAACACTGTATATAGATTTATAATTGCTGTCTTCTCTGTAGTTTGAGATAACTTGTTACTGTTTGTCATAAATGTGACTGACTTTTCATGACAACATTTTACACTGTAGTTGCCCAATATAATTAGTATTAAAAGCTTTGGCAAAAGTTAACAAAAATTATGAAAAGATACGCAAAAAAATACAAATTTTATTTATGAACTATTATTAGAAAAAGAATAATGAAATTCAATATGGATTTCAATATTAAGATTAAAAGAAAATTCAACAATAAAAGCATTACTTCTTGATATGCAATCTTTAGTTTGCCAAACACATGCTCCTAACTGTTTCTTATAAATACATAAATATAAAATACATACATGTAACGAAAAATATTATTTGCAAAATTCATAAAGATATTCATATTAAAATAGTAATTGACTTAGAACACAAGTTGGACTTTTTGTATATCTACATCACGTAAGTACTAAAAATATGATCTATGAGAATATATTTATATATACAGAAGAGTAGCATCAATGATATTGGATTTACTGCTATGCAAAAGAATTATGAAAATCTGCACTTAGCAACTGCCCCTATAGAAAAGAAAGACAAAGTAGACATTTTATTTATTACTTTTAAAAGATTGGAACTTTTGAATAATAGAGATGTAAAATAATAGAAAAGGTTAGGTGAAAAGAGAAAAAGTCAAATTATGAAATTATGTGTATGATGAGAGGGCAAAGATTGATTATATTCTAACTTAGAACTGAAGCTATAAATAGACGGACTACGAACTAAGACTCTTTAAATTAACGTTAGAGACATAATACATGTGAAGATACTTAAAAAACAAAAAAAAAATTTCATTTCAATTCCATAGATCAGCTATATAGAAGCATTAGTGATGAATAAGAGAAACGGCAGAAGATATTGAATTATGGAGAAGTATCAGAAGTTTTAAATAGTTTTTGGATAAAAAAAAATTAGAGATGAATAATGATGTTCATATATGCATCGCAGTAAACTAAATATAATACTTAAATAACTTTCTTCTCTGTCTAACATAAATATTTTTCTTTATAGAAAGATTTACTATCTAAAAATAGCAAAATTATATTAAATTTAAAATCGAATACTAAAAAAAAAAATATTGAAAAGAAAAATAAGTTTCTCCATTCTTACAGAGATTAATATTGGATTTAGCCTTTTTTCTTTTAATGTTATAGATTCCTAAAAATATTTTAGCTTGGAAAATGTAATTAATTGTATTCCATTAATCTTTGATTGTCATTCAAGGTGAAACATAATTGGTAAAATAAAATCTGTAATAAATATTTTCTTATTTCAAATACAGAATAAAATAAGAGCAAAACTATTATTAGTTTTTTTAAAAAAAAAAAAATCAATTTTATATAAATCAAATTATTTTTCCAAAATAGTATAAGTAAAAGCAAATTGAAAGTAAGTTTAATATGAAAATTATATATATATATAACATATTGCCATAAAAAAATTTCCAACTAATGTTGCATATATATAAAATGTGTTGGACAGAAATCATATGTTAAACCTCATTAAATAAATCACCAGGATATTTCAAATCAATTCAGACTTAATAATATTTCTGGGTGTTACAAAATACAATGATGATCAGCACCATAATAATTTTTAAAAGTGTGATAATTTTTTTTACATAAAATGATGAACTTACCCAGACCTACTCACCTAGTTTAAATGATCGCACATTATGACGAACAATATTAAAAAATACTAATTTGATAAGCAATATCAAAAAATGCTAATAACATAAAACTTGCTCTACATTTTGGGACAATAAAATAAAAGATGAGTAACATCCCAAAGACATTTCTTCTTTGTTTGCAATACATTTTGAAAGAGTCATAAGTTATTATAGAATAATGTTTGGCATGTTATTACAAAGTCAAGGGTTAGATACATAATAATTAGATAAAATACAAGTGGTAAGGGGCAACTGTTATACATACTAAACAGGTAGACTATCGAATGGGCAGAGAACCTTGCATGCCACATGTAATTATAAACAAAACATCTACAAATATTATAGAGTCACTAACTCCATGCCTCCCTTTCATAGAAGCAACATCAACAGAAGTCAAAAGATCTGGTTGCCCAAGAAAAAATAAATCTAAAAGAGCCAAAACAGATGGAAATAATACTCTAATAAAAATGATTGACCATTGGAAGAGGACTTCATACCAATGGAGTTTTATGGTAATCAAGCCATGGATAAATGCTCAGCAAGTTCTAGGGAATACGCAAAACCTTCATGCAGACTTCAACACTATGGGAAACTAACTCACAGCCAATCACAATAATGTAGTTAAAAATAACAGCATTTAATATTAGAGGAATTAACTCAATCACAAAAATATATCAGCTAAAACAATAGATAAAGATCACACAATCTCATATACTAGAACTTCTAGAATTATCTATAATGGCTCACAAATTGACCTTTCAGGACATCTAATTAAGGAAGGTTACTGTGCATGCTAAAGAAACACAATCTCCCTGGGGTGGGGGTATTTAAATGCTTATAACACCAGATTGTCTATCTGAGTCATTCAAAATCATATATATATCGATGCAAATCTACCAATAGTAACTTTTAATCATCAAATCATCACACTAAATATTATATTTGTATACATCTCACCTTGTCCTGTAATTATATCCAACATTATATTAAACCTAAACTCATTACTTAGTTCTAGTTTACATCCAACTATACTAATCAGGGATTTCAATATGAAATACCAAGATTTCATTTCAAAGTAGCTACATCAAATATCAATACCATTTATGAGTGCTAAGGGTTTTCTCTTGAGTGATGCAATTAACCTTCACAATGATCATCATGTGTTCTAACTCACCTATGTTACACCATCAAATCACCTAAACATCAACCCATCTCCTTTCTTTTAATGCACAAATTATGTTGATTAACCTGGCAGAAATCCAAACAACTGCACTTACACATGGGAAAACAATTAGAATACTATTTACAATTGCCACCCCAAAATTTATTTTTTCAGAAACATATATAATGCTTCACAAAATCAAAAATATGCAACTTATTCCCATCCAAAAATACCTAGCATTCATAAATATTTTTATCATTTAATATAGCTCACATTACATGCTAATCCTTCCTACCCTCAAGACTACTAGGTTTGGCTGATGAAATACATAGATGGGTTATAATGGTAAACCCAACACTCACCAGTCAACAAGATATATGCAAGCTTACTCAAGCATATAGTAATATCTGTAACCAGCTGAAAAACTACCTGGCCATAAAAAAAAGTAAAAGTACTGCCTCAGGCAACAGTATACATGGACAAGGAAATACATTCACTGGTCCTTTAACTATACATCCACTGTCAGAGTGCCAATGGTGCACTCACAGATCAAGAGATCACATATGCAGGAAATAACATATTAAAACCAATCTGTCATCATTTAAAACAAAAGCTATAAACATACCACCCAGTCAAATTTATTTCTGATGTTTTTGGAAAAGCAGAAACACACACCCATTTAACATTACAGTATTTGCTATTACACTGGAAACAATATCTAATACATCACCCAGGAGCACACGGAATCCCAAAATTTGTCCTTGCACATCTCAGTCAGTTCACTACTCAGTACCTGTATGACTTTTCAAATCATTTATTATAGAAGCTACATGACATCTAGGCTTTATACCCAATTGCAATAGTCCCCTTTTACAAGAAACAAGTCTCCATGTCAGTACTCTCCAACCTCTTCCCCATCTGAATGGATTCATTTACCATTAAAATAATTGAAAAAGTGCTCAAAGATAGCCAAGAGGCATATATTCTATTACTAATTTTACACAACCAGTTTACAAAAAAAAAACAATCATCTACTGCACAAGCTGCAATGGTATTCAAAACAGTCTCGAATTCAGTTCAGGACCAGAAAAAGTTTGCAACAATTGCAGTTCAAGTTGATATAGAAGTGGTTTTTGCTTCAGTTGAAATTAATACATTCATTAACATGCTAGCTTATGCCAAACTCACTACTTAGCTGAGAAATCCATATCATGCTCAATGGCAAAAATTCCTCATCATTTATCCCCACACAATCTATATCCCAAGGTCCCCCACTCTTTTCATGGCTTTTTTTTCTATATGAGGACCAATGTGATGAAGCAAAAAATCCAGAACAAGTTAAAAGAAAAAGCAGAATTGATCACTGTTTCTCTATCAAAAGCACACCTCTCAATATATGCTAAAGTACAATTGTTCAGTCAGCTGGTGATCACCAAGATTATAAAATATTCTTCCATAATTCAATTCTCCAAAGCTTTCACATCAAAAATCTCTTTATATTGCAATAAACTTCTATGGAATAGAAATATGTTGTCAATATCTGCAAAATGCCTTAGTTGTCCAACAATACACAATGGTTTAGGGCTACATAACATGAATATTTTTCAAATACAGAATACCGCAGACCTTATAATAGCCACCCTCAGACATTTTCTAAAACTTCAATGTCTAATCCAAATAATACCTACAGACAAACCTCCACCTTCACATTGCCATCTATCATCAGCTATAAACCAGTTTAGAAACACATTCTCAAATATCACCATAAATAACAACAAAATATTCATATTGGCAGATCTATGCACTGGTATACTCAGATTATACACTAGATATTTAAACCCAGATGCTTGAATTAAACAACCAACAGCTGTTTCAAAAATTAAAAAATAGTTCATGCAGTCTAATTTTTTTTAATTTCTTCCTTAGACTAAATCTATATGCCTTGCTAACATCATACTTCCTAAGATTAATCCCTTTTGCACAATATGCCCCCAAGCAAAAGAAGAAACTCAACAACATCTGTTTTACAACTGCTTGACATTAAACTATATTTGTCAAGAAATAACTAACACATACAGACAACCAAGCATCTTCCTGCAGGATATCATCAGCACATCAACAGAACATCCACCCCTACAGTCCATGCAACAACTTTCATGCTCTATGCATTTTGGTGCAGATGAAACTTTTGGCAAAAATACTAGGTGACCTTCATTAACATTTCATAACAAATTAGCACAATAAAAAAAGAGACAATAAAATAGCATATCCAAACATTTTTGTGGCCACTTGGTCACTCATAAAACAATGCTCAAATCTCTAATAGTTCTGCCATTTCTCAAATCACTTAATATTCTCGAAAAGAGAATGCAAGAAAATGGACATCACAAAATCCAAGAATTGACATATAATAATAAATCATACAAAATATTGCCAATAAAAATATGCACCAGCTTACAAAACAAATATCTAAAGACTAACAAACTGTTACAAAGAATATATGCAATATTTATATGTATACCCTATACATGTGTTTTAATTATCCAAATATAAATAAGATAACTTTGAGAAACAATTTAAAGAAAACAATGGAATTAAAAAAACTAATAGAAGCCATCTAAATTTAGTATTATAACCTATAACAGGCAATCCATCACTCACCCAGTTTATATCTGTAAAGACTTGTAAAGAACTTAGATAGACATAATATACATAATCCTCAGGAACATACACATGTATACAGAAAGTATTAATGTAATCTGATCTTCTACTCTGAATAATAATAATAATAATAATAATCATCATCATCATAATAATAACAATAACAATAAAAACTGGGTGATTAATTGATAGGAAGATCATTGTATGCACAATCCATAGAAAGTGTTTGATTCAAAAAAATCTCTTTGAGATCATAAAATTCTAAAAATAAATGATGTAATTTTTTGAATTCATAAAAAAAAAAAAAAAAACAATATTAAAAAGGAAATGAAAAAGTTTGCTATTATTTACAACACTAAAAACCTGTTAATGCATTTTAAACTGTTAAATTTGATTTAATCGTACATTTAAATTATTCTATACAGTAGTGAATTAAAACCTAAAAATTTATAGTTCCATTCTCAGCTGATTAATGTAAAAAATAATCAGTTAATAAACTGAAAATAAAACTGCTACTTAGGTGTTCAATGTCACATGACATCCAAGCAAGTAATTACAGAATACGAGCCACAGAAAACAAATGCAACCAATATTTTCATTACATTTATTTTTATTAAATAGGTTTAAAAATAAATCACAGCATTTGTTAAAGTCAAATTAATGATCTTAACAATTAGCCCAATGATGAGAATCTCAAGTTGGTCACTTAAAAGTTATGAATATCATTTTTATCTCTCGAGTAATATTAGTCCTGCCCGATTATTATGTTAATTTTTTTTCGAAAGCCAAGCAAAGACTAATGTGACAAATATTAATGCATGATCATCATCGTTATAGTTTATCAATGCTTTTCATATCTTTAACACAATTAATTAAAAACTCAATTTCAGACCTACATCATATCTTTAACACAATTAATTAAAAACTCAATTTCAGACCTACATAATAGCTGTTAATAACTCACTATACTGTTGTCATGCATAATTTCTATTGTAAGCATAGATAATTTTATTAAGGTTTATTCCTTTTAATATAACTTATATATGTGTATGTGCTCAAAAGTGCAACTTTGAATATCTTATAGAAATAAATATATGTTTCACGAATTTGTTTTATAACAGGCCATATAAAAAGAAGCAAAGCATTAAAAGAAATAATTGCTTTCAAAAATGTATATAGAAAAGTTAATCATCACAGCACTTATTTGTGACATTAACCAAACAAAATTATAGTTTAAATTAGTTTGTCTTCATTTATTTTCTAATAACAATAGTTTTGAAACCAAATTAAATCCAGTCATCTGTGCATGACAAGCTATTCACCTTTAGAACAATCAAAACAATTTTTTACCAAAATCATTCAAGATAACCTAATAAATTTCAAGCTTACAGTAATACAGTTTTATTTTGATGGATAAAATGTAACTATAAATGTCAGAAGGTGAATTTGATACTAACAGAACTTAAGTTCATATAAGATAGTTGTATAAATAAAATAAAAAAATCTTTTGTGAAAGATTTGTTGAGAGAGAAAAATATATCGATAACTTTAACTTACTGAGTAATTTTTTTATTTTATAGTTGATTAAAAAAAAAAAAAACAAGATTATTTGCCAAAAACAAACCTACATTTTAGCTATTTTATTATAAAATACAAAATTTGACCAAATATTTGTTTTAAATTATAACAAACAACCAGTGATTTACTTATTATTATCATTATTATTAGATTCTATCAAGTAAAGAATGATTCTTATTGGCAGCATTTTTCAGAAAAATCTAACATATATTGCATTTTTCAATGTTGTGATTATGAGATATAACTACCTCACTTCTGGTAATTCTTTTTCTCTTTCATTATTATCTTTTTAAATAATATATATTTTTGTAATAAAATTAAATTGTCACAACCCTATAAAATTCTGAAAATGCACTGAAAACAAAAGTAAATCTATAGATATGTCTTTTATATTGCTAGATATAATGCTAAAAAATTTATTATTGTAATGCATATAGTTGTTGAATTAATTACGTGAAGTAAACAAACTACTTGAAAAGTATTTTATAGTTAAACTTGAAAAAAGCACACACTAGTTACTCTCAAGAAACCTCTAAAGAAGTGCTGTGTTGATTGCTTCCAATTCAAGATTGCAAGCAAAAATTGAATACAATGGACAATTCTAGTTAATAGGTATGTTGAAGTACTTCAAGAAGTTGGCTGTAAAAGAAATTAATACAATATTACCATATATTAAATATATAAATGTACTAAAGAACTAGTATATAATATATTGTATTAGTCACATACCTACCAACCATCTTTGCACATAGGAATCCCACATATTTGTGTACCAGTCAGATCATGGGTATTTGGTTGTTACCCACTCCATGTACAATACTTAGTTATGATGAGCAAAGGTACTACCTTATTAGAATAATAATTTCTGTTACAACTATGTACAGTTTTAATGAGCTTAATTATATTTTCATTATAATTTCATCAGTGGTCAGACAATAGAACACACAGTAAGGAAATATTTATAACTAACAGCACCAGCCATTTTTTTTGTATCTATAGCAATCCATTTCTATGTGAAAACGTAACTGTCATTATTATTATTATGAATTTCTAAAGTGCTATTTACCCTTAAATGCTGGCTTTCAATCTTTCTGTTAGACAATTAGTTATATAATAAAAGGTAAATATTACAACATTCAATAGCAAAACAGGTTACTACTATAAAAAAGAAAGACTTATATGCTAAGTACTTTTGATACAACCAGGTATCACAATCATAGCAAAATAAAGAAAGTGAAGAATTATGAATCATAGGCAATGTTGAATATGGATATCAATAGAATCAAAATGAATAAATACTAAGAAAATTTGCATTTTAGTGAGAAGGGAGGGGCTATAGATCCTATTTCTTAGAGAGTGGGGTGCTGGCTTTCTTTTTATTGATTGTATTGACATCCCTGGCAATTGATAAAGCTTTCTTAATCTTTTCTCTGTCTATCATTGTGCTCTGAAAAGATAACATTGGCTGTGGAAAGATCAAAGCAATAGCCAGAGATCAGTTAGTGATCCAGGAAGAGAGAAGAATAATCAGTGCTTTCCTATAATATGCCTTCAATCAGGAGGAGTTAGTGCAGTTAAGTTTTTAAATGATTTGATGAATAGTCTCTTTGTGGATTTTGTTCTCGGAGTTGCTTAAGAATTTGTTAAGTGAAGGTGATTGAAAAGAAATACTGTATTTTATCAAAGCATATGTTTTTTAACTTATTCATGATCTTTGAAATGTAAGGAAGACTGTAATATTTTTTTTTTGTCATTGGGGGGGAGTAAGTGGGGAGTGCAAGAGTTTATAAGAAAATTTAATTATAGTAATGTAAATGTGTTTGAGATAGTATCTGATATTGACAAGCAGTTATATATAAATCACACACACTCACACTTATAATATATTAGGAATATTTTGACTGGATTTTAGGAATAAGAAGACAAAAATTATAATAAAATTAATAATAATAGTTACAGAAGTATATCAAATATCATCCTTTAACATCTTGAAATACAGAACATTTTCTTTTTACACAGACATCAATAATAGTCAAGAAAGAAGACAAACTAATAAAACATTAATATAATAAAATATTAATAATACACAGACAATTAATGCAATAAACAAAATTAATATATTCTCACCTCTGGTCTAAAAGTCACTTGGGTTCATAGTTATTATTATGTATATATATATTTTCCTCTTGACTTTTGGATAAGTGGTTATGTGTGCACATATATTTAAGGTGACTTGGCATGACTTAATTCTGATTTTTTAAAGTTCACTCCCATTGTTAATAATTAGTGATTGATGCTTCCAGAACAGGAGCTTCTGTCTTACTTATGGTCTTTTCCATAATATACACATGAGCCATAATAATTCTGTATTGTTTTTCTGATCTGGTCTTTTAGAAAACATTGGCTAGGAGATTCTTTGTCCAAATAACAGACTATTTATATAGCATATTTGATAAGTAAGAAATCGGTAGTCATCTCTGGTAAATAAATGTGATAGGCACTTATAAAAGTTGGGCTTTACCTATTCATTTAGTTCTTCTATTATAGAAATAGTCATTTTCCCATCTCTTAATACTACAAGTAAGCTTTATCTTAGACTCAATAATACAAAAGAATTTACAGCAGCAGTTGTATCCTTTTTTTTCTAATGGTAATTTTATTTCTTTCATTTCAGTTCAGTTACAGATAGAAAGAGAGAGAGAACAATAAAGCCACATTCCTTTTGTAGCCAAAAATGTTTGAATCTGTGACCAAATTCATGCAAATCAAATTTACATTTTTTTTTTTTTACCAAAATAAATAAATTATCAGATATGCTTCTGCTAATTACCACAAAAGAAAAAAACTCATTTCTACTAAATATTTAACTTTAAAAAAAAATTTCAAAGTTTAATACACATGACTACTTTAATTATATAGAGACAAGCAGAACTTTACATATACTTTATATCATGAGAAACCATTAATTTAATACAATAAAAGAAAATACAATTTGCTTTATTTTTATTAAAGAAAATGTCCCTTTATTTTTAGTGAAATAAACATTGAAGAGTTTAAACTCATATACCATAATGTTCTGGTACAATATATATATATATATATATATATATATATATATATGAGATTTGAACCCAGACTTTCAAGCTTGCTACATCTATACAATCCATCGGTACTGTGGTATTAGAGTTGCGACATGAAGAATTATAATCGTTTAATCATTAAATTAATTAGGTTATTAAATCAAAAACATATTTTAAAATCTACATTTAAAAAAAAAACAATTTAACAAAAAAAAAATACGAAAAGCATTAATGTGAAGATTAGTTAAAATGCGTGTTTAAATCAAATTGTGTGTTTGCACGTGCATATTCTGCATAATTTATTTTAATACATTGTACAGGCTTACTCCTGCATTTATATATGTAATATATATGGGATTCGAACTCAGACTTTCACACGACCTACAACTCTCAGAGCCATCTTATATTGCTGATTCACCTGATCACACACATGTTGAAAAGATAAATAATCACCAATATTCGTACTTCGTGCTAAACCAGCACTCATCAGTTGTCCAAGATTACCATATCCACACACATATATATAATTAGTACTCCGCTTTATATTAAGATAACCAATCTTCATACTTTAATGAGTGCTGGTTTGGCACGAAGTACGTATATTGATGATTATTTATCTTTTCAACGTGTGTGATCAGGTGAATCAACAATATAAGATGGCACTGAGAGTTGTAGGTCATGTGAAAGTCTGAGTTCGAATCCCGTATATATTACATATATAAATGCAGGTATAAGCCTGCACAATGTATTGCAGAACATACACGTGCAAACACACACTCAATTTGATTTAAACAAGCAATTTAACTATTCTTCACATTAATGCTTTTCGTATTTTTTTTTGTTAAATTGTTTTTTTTTAATGTAGATTTTAAAATATGTTTTTGATTTAATAACTTAATTAATTTAATGATTAAATGATTATAATTCTTCATGTCGCAGCTCTAATACCACAGTACCAATCCATCTTATACAACCAAGATACATGATCACATACATGTGAAAAAGATAAATGATCTTCAATATACATATTTCATGCTGAACCAGCACTCATCATTTGGTCCAGTCCACCATTTCTCACATATATATTTAATCAGTGCTCAGTTTACATTAAGATAGCAAATCTCCAAATTGTAATAGACAAACTTCAATCTTCTCCACTCTCCAAAAAATTGAAGAATGAAGAATGAAGCTTATCCATTAAAGTTTGAAGATTTGCTAGTACTGATTATATATATATATATATATATATATATATATATATATATATATATATATATATATATATATATATATATATATATATATCAATATATATATCAAAATACAGTACAATTTATATAAATTATATTCTTTTAGAATATAAATTGTACTGTATTTTGATATATATATATTGATTTGTATATTACATATATTGTGAAACGAATACAGATATCAAACTTTATTTATTACATATATATATATATATATATGACCAACTGATGAGTGCTGGTTTAGCATGAAATACATATATTGGATACCATTTAACTTGTTCATATGTATGTGATCACGTGTATTGTTGTATAAGATGGAATGAATAGAGGTAGGGTGCTTGAAAGTCTGAGTTCAAATGCCTTATAATTATATCATGTAGTAAAGACAATATACACATATTTAAATATTATATATATTTGTGATTTATAGATTATTTTGTATAATCATCATAAAGATTCATCTTTAACTGTTTATTTTTGGATTTTTTGACATTTTTTATTTCTAGCTATAATTATAATAGCTAAACTTGTTTATAAGATGTTGCTAAGTTTAATGATGCATACAAATAGAACAATTTCAACAAAGACATTTATGCTTCAAATGAATATACATGTAATCTAATTAATTATGCAAATAATTGTTTTCTTTAGCTATCGATGAAATTCTTAAATGTTACTGCTCAAAAATATTAAACTTTCTCATTTTTCTTCATTGGTGTCCAATTTAAAACTACATGTAACTAAATTTATAATAATAAATACTGTTTCTATGTTCTAATTAAAATTATCACATATGTCAAAAAATAAATAAATTAAAGTATCTCTAAAATCAAAAATATAAAGAATTTAACAATGAGAGATGGTACTAATACAAAAGTGCTAGAGCAACATAGATTAAATTTTTTTAAATAAATATATGGAGAATATAAATGTTGTGATTGCACAAAATGATAAGAATTGAAACTTTGTTAATAGGAAAAAAGGTAAAGATCCAGAAATGTATTTTTGTTAATGATTGTTAATCATAAAGTGCAAGGTTATATGGCAGACTTTGGAACTTAAAGATCAATGGGTTTTTATCAGTTGTTGCACTTTCATTATTGAACTTTTTAAGCACTATTGCGCCATATGATTATTTTATTTTTATTATCACAAACTTAATATGACTAACAATGATAGATAAACACAAATAACAGATTACATTTTCTCTTTTTTTATTGTTCCACCTTTTAGGCGAAAATAGTTAGATGCCTATTTAGTTATCAATAATTTGATAGTTAGCTAAGTTGATTAGGGTCAGATGATCATTGAATACCTCACAAATAATGAATAAAAATTTAAATAAAAAAAATTGTTTTGCGACTCAAACTGAATAGTCAACAAATTTAAAAACAACAATGGTTTATTAAAGTACAGTAATTGAAATTAACTTGATGCTGCAATTGAACAAATAATGTACTGATTGTAAAACTAAACACAAGCATATATATAGTTATTATTATATGATCCACAAATCATCTTGGGGGTTATTTGTCTTTTATTGTATCTTTGTTTATATGAAATTATTTATGAAATAAAAAAGAATGGATAAATATGGAAGTTGTCTATCTATAAAAAATCTATATTTCTTGTATTCACATATTTGGTACTGTCTAGATACCATTTTTAACCTAGTTATAACTACTCCGTCTTCTTAGTCTCACTACAACTCCCTTCTCCCCCATGCAACGTCTTAAAAATACTTTTAAAAAGTCATTCCACTTTCCTTGCTAAAACATATTTAAAAAAAAAAAAGACACATGAAAAAGGCATTATATTAAATGTGTGAGTACAAGAAATTTGATACTTGTAGACCAAATTATAGTAGTTTGATATTGATAAATACTGAGGAAGACATATAAGAAGATCTGACCTGAGTGCGGATTTAGCCAAAAAATGCACTTTGGGGATTATTTGTCTTTTTTAGCTATTTTTACTCATATATTTTAAACAGATGAGGTGAAAATGAGGTTTCAAAGTATACTTAACATATTAATAATTTTTATTATTCATTTATTAGACTTGAGATTATCCAATAATGAATAATATTTCTTTAGTGTAATTTTCATTAGACCAATCTCACGCAGAATGGTGTAGTGAAAATTACACTACAAAAGGTATCGCAGCCGCCATGCAAGCAAGTAGTTGGTTGCAGACGGTTGTGGGTTCGCGTCCCGGCCGATGCTATGACACATGGAAATATATATATATTATTCATTATACTTAACATATATATATAACAAATAAGTTAAAACTACTACAAAATGCTTATAAAAAAATCACATATTTAAGTAATTGTTTCTTATCTGGCAAGATAATTGATTTTTTAAAAATGACATCACATCCGTTATATTATTTTAAATAAATGACTAACCTTCAGGCAAATTGCTCGCTCTCTTTTTTTTTACATTTAAGAAAAAAAAAACATAAAACAAAACAAAATAATTTGATAAATTTCAATAATTGACATTTCTACAGATAGAACATGCATTAAAGCAAAAAGAATAATGAGATACTGTTTATAAGTAATCGATATTTTAAATGCGAAAACTGAAAAAAAAAAAAGATACCAGAAGAAAGTAAAATCTTGCAAACATTTTAAAACAAGTTTATATCTTATATCTGAGAATCTTTACAAGAAGCATAAAAAAAACAAAAAAAAACAAATCTAAGGTTAATTCGGGATGTTAAGTGATATTTGAATATCTAAGTAGTAAATTGAGCTCAATAATTCCATTAAAATGATTAAGCTGAAATTTAAAAAAAAAATACCCAAGCTGAGTATTGTTTCAGGAATCTTTAACTTTTGAGACTTTGTGTTATTTAAAGTAATGGTAGAATGACATACTCTAGCGATTAAGATCCATAATCACAACTCAATTTTGTCACTTCTAATGTTCAAACTACATGTAAATAAATTCCCAAGCAATAATCCATTGATTTTTACCAATGAGACCTGCCTCATGGTTAAATTTGCACCATACTGAAATCATTTTTTCTTGCAATCAGGAGACTGAAAGTTATCAACCCTGACTGTACTGGATTCTTTTTCTCCAAAAAGAACCCATTTGCTGATCAACAATGGATACTAGCTATATTTTCTATGCATTAGCCCAAAAGAATCCTAAATTGGCTTAATACCATTTATCTAAAAAAAATACCCATATATACTATAAAACTGAATTCCTACATTAAGATACAATATAGTAATCATTTGTTGTGCATAAAACATTTATAATATATGCAAGAAGTGTATAAAAAGAGAGAGGGTGTGTGAAATAAAATTTTATATTTCTGTATATAATTTCTGGGTCAAAACAATATTCACTTTTTTTTATTTCCTTTTGAATAAAATAAACTATACTTTCTAAATAGCACTTTAATTTAGAAAAAAAGAAAACTTTTGAGATTATTTGCATAAATATACATATATGGCATTTCTCCAGATATTACAGCCACTTATAAAAAAGTATGACCATTTATTCCAATTCCCCCAAACAACAGAAAAAAAAAAAAGAGGGGGGGGGAGACTGCTCTAAAAATTAGTTTTGCAATGATTATAGAAACAAAATCTGTGAACTATAAATATGGCTACATATAAAACATGTTAATCCATTTTTCTGTTGTTTGATATTTTGTAGCTATGTATTCTAATTTCTACAACAGAAAATATTTCTTTCTGAAATATTTTACCAATGGATCTAATTAGCTCTCCATTATTTTCTATTCTCTGCTACATATTTCCCATCTTTGAAATGTTTTAGAGATAATCCTTATAATGTACGTGAGATTTACCGTTCCTATAAAAACATACACAAATTGTCTGTATAATACTATTTTAAAGGTCTTACATTGTTTATTCATTTTACATGTTGAATCCAATGAAGGTGTGACTTTTACAATGTGAGCTTTATAGTATCACATCTAGCAAGTTAAATACCATATTGATTAATTTTATGACCTTGTCATATTTTTAAAATTTTATCAAACATTCTTAAAAGAAACTTTTCTAATTCCTTTATGTTGCATTGCCATATTCAACCTTCACTTCTATATCATAAATTAGGTAAAATCAACTTATAGTACTTTTTTTCAGGTGATACAATACTCATATCTTATTAAAAGCAGCAACAATTGAAGTCTGTGTTATACCTCAATAAGTAAATTCACCATTTTAAATTGGTTTACATTTTCAAGGTAATAACTACCCACATAAAAAGTTTCTGAGGACTTTTCTTCCATAAGTGGCTGATAAAAACTTTACATCTTTTTAACATTAACTATTAAGTAAAAGTCTTTAAGTACTAAATTAGAAATATTAAATACATTTTATAAAATGGATTTTGAAGTGGCAAAAAAATAACATAATCATGAGCATACTGTAAACTCAGAATACTCCAAAAACTTTTTGTCTTTCTTCTTAATGGATTCAAATTTAAAATTCAATCACCAAATCTGTATCACATGTTGATTTGTCTTTCATTAAGCTGCTTGTAGACAGTTATAAAGACAACTGTCATAAAGTTAAAAACAGTAAATGTACTTGTTTAACAATAGTTTTAATTTCCATTGTCTTAGATTTTCCATCTAGAAGCTATATAATATGAATAAATTTTGGTGGATATCAATTGATTTCAAACAATGCCATAAATCTACTTCATTAACTAAATCAATGCCTTGATCAAATAAATAAAAGCAATATATAAATCACTGTTTGTTCCCAACACTTTTCTTACTTTTACTGGAAACAAAAACCCTATAGTGTTTCTTTATTCTCTAAAACCCCATTGAATCTCTGATAAATATTCATCTATGACTGAAAATTCAAAAAAAATTATTGAAAATACCTTTGCTGTAGTGAATAATAATTATATTCTAGGATAATTATTGTAATCATGTCTATCCCCATTAGTTTTAAAAATTGGAACATAAAATATTCTTAAGATCAGGTGATAAAATATCTTGAATCCAGATATACCAAAAATATTCCAACATTTTTAAAACAACATATTATCACCATATTTTAAAATTTCTCAAGTATTTCATCAGAACCTGCAGCCTTTTCATTTGTAAGATTGCAAACAACAATTTTGACTTCATTAAGTTTGATATCTTTATCAAAATTTAAATTAAATATAATGGATATATCATTAAATGTCATCATCTCAATTCTTGTATTATCATTCAAAAGTTGATAAAAATACTCTTTGCACTTATTCAAAATATCATTACATTTATATAAGAGAGAGTCATCATTGGATTTAATAGAACTGTGATATTGTTTCTCAGATCCATATATTGCTTTCAATGTTAAAAAAAAATCTAGAGTGACCATGAACAGTAAATATCTGTATCTTCTTTGCAGTTTTAATCCACCAATTTTTAAGCCTTCACGTCAATCATTGAAATTCTGCTTTCAGAACTCCATATTTATTATGAAGTTCTACATTTATTATTCTGCCAAGAAGAATATTATTTTATGTTTCCTTTTAATCAAATTAGCAGAAAACAAGCCCAATTCTTGTTTTTGGTGAACCCAAGAATATATTTATTTGTATCTAGAACCCCCCCCCCCTCTTAGAGAATTTTATGCTTCAGTAATATGATAATTCTAAAGATCAAAATTAATAACTTTAGTGTTTTATAGCTGTTGAAATTTAGTATATATAATAGATATTTCTAAAGAAGAATATCAAATTTCTTGTGACTATTTTTTAAAGTATTTATCATTTTAATCTTGGAGCATACCAATACATGATCTGTCCAACAATTTGCTCTTGTAAGTGTTCATACATAATATGAACTTCTCTTGTATTCTGACACCTAATTATAATGTATCTGTTTTGAGTGTGGATGTTCTTTTACAGCAGTTTTTATATCTAAACATAAAGTTTGTAATAGTTAATCCATGTGTTATGCCAAATACAATAACAATAGATGATCTAAATTTACAAAAATACATGGATTAAAATATTCAAGGAAAAATTTCTTTTTTTAATGGTATTGCTGCAATAATGCTATCCAGCAAGGACTAAAAACTTTCTTGCTCTGAATTTGAAGTGTAGGCAAGTAAGTTTTATTCACTATTAGCATATTATTGATAAAACAAGGAATTTTAACAATAGAAGATAATAAATTACATTGTACAGAAAATCCAACATCATGCATTCTTTTTCCTTTGAATGATCTGACCTTCCAAAAAACATTTTAAAACTTCCACCTGTTCTATTAAATTGGCTTCTTCTGAAAAACTAATTTCCCCTAAAAGCAGTTATATTGATTTTAAATCTTGAAAATTCTTTAACCACTAGTGCAGTTCTCTGTTTTTGGTTTTAAAGAGTTTATGTCAAATAAAGTTTGATGTATGTAGAGTTTTGCCTGTTTTAATAACAGTTATGAGCAAGCATAAGAAATGATGATCATGTGAAGTAAAGTTTGTATGTTCCAATTACCTATATTAAAAAAAAATAAAAATTATAACAATTATCTTTAGTAATATCACTACCTCTTGCTTTTCTATTATTACTGATATTATTATTATTGTTTCTATCACTGTGATGACTAATATGGACAGCATAACAATCTACACAAAATATGTGAGATGAGTTATTTTTAGAATACATTTTTAGGTTCCTTTCTCAAAACTCATAATAAATGTAGAATTTCATAAAAAAAATATTTCAAAATTTAACTTGTTATGACAGATTCAAATAAGCCATAAACTTTGACTATCAAGAAGTTTAAAAAGTGTCAATTAATGAATAAAATATTTTACAAAGCATATTATTAATAATATCTGTGTAAATATAATGCATAAAGTGTTTATTAGTAAGTGCAATACAGATGTGCTTTTTTTAATAATAATTTAAACATTTTCCAATTACAATAGCCATAATGAAATCACAATTAGATTAGTATCTCATTAACTCTAGATTTGTTAAATTAAAACTTTTTTAAAAAAGAAATTAAGATAATGTACATTTTCTCAAATAAGAAATAGAGTCATAGTTCGCATGACCACCGCTTGTAAGATATGAACAATGCTCATGGTTAATGCACATTTTCTATTTTACTTTTGGTGCATTTTATGTATTATATGATCAATGTCTCTCCAAGTCTTTATACCCAAGTAAAATTGTTAATTTTTTTTTGTTGCAAACTGAGATGTCATATTTACCTATATGTTTGCCACCTTGTTTATGGAGAATAATTTTATCATAAATATTGTAGCTCAATAAATAAATTTAATTAATGTGCATTCACAATTATTTTTAAATTTATCTTTTGTGTAGTTTATAACTTTGATTTCTTTTTTTGATGTGAATATTTACAATTATTATATTAATCTAAACAAAAAAAATATTGAAGCCTGTAAAGCTGTGATAATGTAATCAATAAGCAAAAGTTAAAATATTTAATGACTAAACAGGGTTGGGTTTAGAATAAGAAAGAATTTATCTGAATCTAAGTACTTTCTATACCATATAGTATCATAATCATAGCATAGTAAGAGGGGAGGAAATTGTCATCCATAAATAATGTAAGTGTTTAATAATAAATTGAATGGAGATCAAAATGAATATTTAAAGGTGAATTTGCATTCTAATGAGAATTGAGGAGGCTAGAAGTGCCATTTTTTTTTTAGAAAAAGGGGTGCTGGACTCTTATGGCATGGATATTTTTGCCAATTGCCAAAGCCACCTTGCTCTGAACAAATGATGTTGGCTGTGAAAAGATCAAAGATATGAAAAGATAGAAACTCATGATTGAGGAAAAATGAAGAACATTCAGTACTTTTACTAGTGTGATTATACATAGAATTATGTTGGGCAAGTCTACTAGCTAAGTTGGCATGGGTTTCTTAATAGTATACCTCTAAACAAATAAAGTCGGAGCAACTGATCTTATAAACAATTTGATGCGAGACTTCTTTAGGGAGTTTATCCTTTGTATTAATTAAAAGTTTATTAAAGAGGCAAGGGTGAATAAAAAGTAATATGGTATTTATCAATGCAAATACTTTTTAGCTTATTCATGACTTTCGGGATGTAGGGGAGAACCATTTTTTATCAATGGGGGGGGGGATTAGAGGGTGAGAGATTTTATTGTATGAGTTAGTAATGATTATGCAAATATTTTAAAGATTGTATCCACACTATTAATAAGATCTCTAATAAATAATTTGATGTTTTATTTTTGATCAGTCTCAAATTTGCAGAGTTTAAGGTTTTTATGGAGAAAGTTTTTAGGCCTGCATATTTATGCATGAGGAGAGTATTCAAGTTTGTGTGTATAATATCTCTATTGCCAAAGGGTTTCAAAATTATTCTATAATCCAAGTTGTTAATCTGTCTTGTTATATCCAGGTAGAGAAATTTTAAATTGTGGAATATGTTATCTTTGGACTTGATAGTCCATGTAAGAAAGATTGATGATGCCAACTCAATATGTATTTGTTGAATGGTTTCCTCTTTATCATATATGAAGGTATCATTGACATATCTTAAGTATATGCAAGTATTAGAATGATATTCAAATTTAGGGATGATCAAGCATTTAAACTTGGAAAGATAGAGGTCTACATATGATACCACTGAACGGAAGCCCTATAGACCAGCTGTGGTTAATTTTATAAATTTTGTGATTAATAGAAGTGATGATTTCATCACTGATCTGATTTAAAATCTTGATAATGAAGATTTTTTATGGATACTGTAATTGATTTGCTACAATAGTACATTTATAATATTAATAGATTGAATGTGAGAAACAGAGCTCTATAGTTCTTTGACATTGAGTGAAGCAATTTTACAACTATAGTTAATTGTTAAGTTGTGAATTTTTTTTAATGAAATAATATGAGGATTTCAAGCTGTATACACCAAAGACAAGGTTATCAATTAGCTATGAAGTGATGAGTTTAAGCTGTATGCACTGAATCCGATGTAGTCAATTAGCCATGTAGTGATAAGTTTAAACTGTATTCACCTAAACTAAGCTCATCAATTCTTTCCCCTTTTATTATACTATGATTTTGATACAGGAAAGTACTTAGTTTCAAATAAATTCTTTTGTATTTCAAAACCAAAACTGTTTAGTCATTAAATGTTTTAACATTTGCTTATTAATTAATTAAATAATTGCACAACATTGTTGCTTAAAAATTCTTATGAAGTTTGAATGGATGTGAATCATGGATTTTAAGCTCCAGATTTTGCCACTCTAATCCTGAAACACACTATGCAGAGATTGTTATTAAATAAAAATTACTAAGTAAATCAATTTTAGCTAATATATTCATTTTGTAATATATTTTGATGTATTTTATTACTGCATGTGATGAATATTTTTTTATATACATAAAAGCAATGAACAAAACATTTCCTTTTTAGTTGGCATCAATTTTGTCATTTTATTTTACAAAGACCTTTCATGATATCAGCAAGCTATTATAATAGTATTACAAAATTGTTACCATTTCAAAAAAATGTAAATATATATAAAAATGCTGGAGAATTTTGAAAAATGGCTATAGTAAATAGATCATTGTTTTCTGAAGTAGTGGTACAAATGTTTGATGTCTGATAATGGCAAATTCTCACATAAAGAGTCCTATTAATAATGAAGGTGTAAGTTTGTATTTTCAAAAAATCTAACATCTTTTCTAGTAGAGCAGAATAAAATAGAGGTTATTGTTATCATGATATATGAAAAATATTTACATTGCTTTATGGAATCAAAATTATGTTTTAAGACTTTAAAAATGCTGTGTGTGATTTTTAGTTTACATTTCTTATCCCCATATACAAATATAATACTATCATACAAACAGAAGACTGTACTGAATATTACTGATACTTTCTGTCAAAGATCCTTATGCAATTTAAAACAATTGATATAGTATATAAAGTTTCTTTAAAAAACAGGTACTTACACTCATTATAAATGAATCTATTGAAATTACAACCAGAAATAAATAGTTCACATAAATGTTAATTCCTTAAAATCATTTACTGTGAGCCTAAAGTTTTGTTTCATCACAGACAGATAAATCATTTATGGGACAGATAAGCAAAAATATGGATGGCTTGAACTACTGAATGTCTAGGAAGATCATATACAATTTGCCTTTTATTAGATCCAGAAAATGGATTCTGTCAATATTTTTAGGTGTTTTAAAGATTTCTTGATTAAGCATCCAGAAATAAAATTTTAACTTGAAACATGTTTTGGGTGATGAAGCAATAACTAAAGGTCAGTAATAATATTGACGTATTTATTGTCTTTTTACAAATCTTATGTGAGAGTGGAAAATAATTGTTAGAATGAATGGAATAGAATGAATGGAACAGAGCTTGTAACTTTGTGCTTGAATGGCATTTGACTTTCATGTAACTGTCATAGAATTATTTATTTATTTAGTAATGAAAAAAATAAAATCAATAATAACTTTAAAATCTAAAACAAAAGACTATAAATAATTCAGTAAAACATATTTTAAAACACTTAAAATATTAACATTTGATTTATTATTCATTTTTAAACTTCACTAATTAAACAATTTATTGCAAGCAAAATTATTTTAAGTAATTTTGAAATTCCAATACAAACTCTAAAAAGTTTGAATAATTGATTGATCCTTTTAAGGATATGCTTAGGGGGAGAGAGAGAAAGAAAAATATTTTTTTGATAAAACATTTTACATAAAGTTGATGAATTTTTTAATAAAGGTAAATCAATAATATAAAAATTAAGAAGAAAACTTTTAAAATGACTAAATACAAAAGAATCATAGAGATACTAATAAAATTACTAATATGATAAAACAAAAGATCCCTACTCTAGTGATATCTATAATAAGCTTGAGTAATGAAAGTTTCCCAGATACTTCTGCATTTAAATCCCCATCCCTAGATAACTCTGACATTTGCATTTATCAACGAGGCTTGGGATTCAATGTTTCATAGATGAGTCAAAAAAGCTGGAAACTAATTGGGGTTGCAGAGTTAAAATGCACTATCTGATAATTACTGAAGAGTCAAGTTTATTATATTAAGATATTTACTAATAAAAGAAGCTTGAAATTATGTGATGAATCTCTATTACTGGGTTAAATTCCTATAATTAATCTTAAAAATAATATAAAAATTATTAATGGAAAATACCATTTTAGAGTAGGATGGAATTAAGAGAAATATAATAGCAGAAAATAGAAAAGTTTAAGCTTAGCTAAAGGGTTCCTGGATACTTTGCAGTTGATAAGAGGGAAAAAATCCTATAAGTTTGTTCAAATGTGTGAATACTGTTGTACTAAACCTATTTTTATTTTAAGTACTCAAATATTGCATAATTTTTGAACTGTTTTATTTTTATTGCTTTATAATTAACTATGAAAATAAAAAAGTAAATC
Source organism: Epiperipatus broadwayi (assembly GCA_028023455.1). Classification (NCBI taxonomy): domain Eukaryota; kingdom Metazoa; phylum Onychophora; class Udeonychophora; order Euonychophora; family Peripatidae; genus Epiperipatus; species Epiperipatus broadwayi. The sequence goes on from JAQFVV010012437.1 coordinate 2,907,115, forward strand.
TGCAAATTTATTCATATGGTAGAAGACACACAAAGAGATATACCAAGATAGTGAGCAGCAACAAATCCATTTTATGCCTAGGGATGGAAATGTCATTTTCTAAACTTTAAACCAAATAATTATGGATATGATTAAAATTATTTTAATGTTCATGATACTGCAAACATGACAGCAGTAACTAATTGCTTTAAAAAAATTTCTTATAAAAATCCATTGTGAAAATGACTCAAAGGAGTTTTGAATATGAGATCACTCAATTGAACTTAACAGCAAGAATGAAAACCCTCCAGGGATTAGTGTTATTAGGTGTGACAGATTGAATCAATCTTATTTCAATTATGATTCTATTTTATTTTTTATGATCAAGATATGATATTTAATGGACCTACCCAGATTATCCTGAATCACAGGGTGAGACTAACAATTAAATAATCTAAACACTTATTCTACAGTATAAATGTTTAAACCTACATCATTCATTATTAAGAAATACCTATGTTACAATTATCTATAAATATCCTGGGAATTGATCTATTTAAAACAATTTCTGAACAGAAATGACTCTAACTTGAGACTTTTAATAATAAAAACTAATATTTCACAGAAATATTACATATTTCATATTGAATCTGTTAATTTAGAATTAATTTTAAAACATTATTTACAATGTAATTCTAAATATTGATATGACAAATGAAAATTCTCAATGTAAATAAGTGATTATCAACCTGGTTGTGCAGATTCTCTAGGGCAGAGACAGGGACATTCAGAGATAGGCAAAAAATCATAATAGTAGTAGAATTAGATACATCAATTAAATATTTAATACTTTTTTTTAAATGAAATCTAAGATGTATTTCTTTGAATTTATTATACACATTTTACTAATAAGAAAGACACAATCCACAGAAACAGATTGCCAAGGTACATAAGTGAACAAAGATGGGAAATTTCTGCTATAGATAAATTTATTCCTTAGCTGTAGTGCTTTAGTTATTCAATCTGCTTTAAGTAGAAGAATTAATCAAAACAACCATTCTCTAATTTACATAAAGTTGATGAATAGATATCAGTCATGATGATCAAGAATTTATTATTTAATCAAACTGTCTTTTAGTAATGGTTTGCTAGGACTACAGATCTTGCTTTCATATTTTTATCTTAGTTGTAGTCTGAATTGCTCTCTGAATGTATTACAGCTATCAAATGAAACATATCTTGTGGGCAACAACATTTGTTTTATAAAAATCACATTAAAAAAAAAGTATAATAATAACATTGATAGAAAAAATATTGTGCACAAAAAATAGTTTTGGTATATAGTGATTAGGATATTCTCCTGACAAATTCAAATGTAGATGAAAATTGAAATCTTTTCCAGGCAAACAAGTATTTCTAAATAAGTTTAGATTTTTTTTCAGAAAACAAGTGATAAACAATCAAACTACCATCCATTTAATGATTGATAAAATGGGTATCTATAAAAAAAATGGAGGTATACAAAACCCTCTGGCAAATAATGTTTTCCTTACATTGATATCTCTAGGAAAGAATGTTGAAAAGTCTTTTGCCGAGAAGTAGGTTATTTAAGTCCACTTTAGCAGAATAATAATATTTAGAGCAATATTTTGACTGGAATTACCTTTTGTTTTTTTAAAACTATATTTAATGTCAATAAAAAACTTCATTATGATATTGAAAACCTACAGAAATTATATAAAAGCAACGAATCAGCGTGTTATTAATTACTTAAGCTTTTATTAAAACAAATTGTAGCTAATAATTTCATTAGAATTAATGCAGATCAATATTTACATTTTTGTGTGAGCTTGTAAAAAACGTTAGTTTTATTTTATTGTGGCCAATCAATATTTAACGATCACATATTCATGAATCCAAAGTACCATTTGTAATTAATTTCAACTGGTACTTTTTCTTACATAGATCTTTTGATTTACATATTTTCCCATGTGTCATAGCATCAGCCGGGAAGCGAACCCGCCAACCCGGGACAACTGCCTGTAAAACAGCTGCATCTGACCTCTCGACCACCAATGCTTGACAGATCTTTTGATATTGTTGCTTGAGTATAAATAAAAAACAAAAACATCTTAGCAAATATTTTCATCAACCTTCTCCTGTAAAAAAAAAAATACCAAAATCATAGATCTCTGTTTACCTTTATTACTTTTTAGAGTTCAAAGTTCATTTTTTCCTTTTTTTTTTTTTTATGACATTAAATCACATACAAACATTTATGACAATTGACAATTAATATTTGTTTAAAATAAAACTGATTCTGTAATAGATACCCGACAAAAAATACTATTACTCCGTGTTTTCAAACAAAGTCGGAGGATTAATCTTACAAGCCGGAGCAAAAAAAATTTTTTGCATCTTCCCGTTTCCATCAAAGTTATTACAAATTTATTAATAAAAATTTGTTACGATAAATATATCAGTGAAATGTGAGAGCATGTTTATAAATTATTTTAAAAAAATTAGTAATTCAGTATATATCTTCGATGATTTTCAATACCTCTGGAAAAAAATTCCAAAATTACGTATGTCCATATATAGTGAAAGAGATTACGTAGCAAATAAACTGGTATATATTTTTAAAATTCGCGTTGATCATATGATATACTTAATGTTTTCATTAAATATTCATTTCCTTAATTCTTTTCGATGACGTGATTTTTTTCATGTACAATATTCCGTATAGACATGTATGAAGTTGGTAAATATATAAATATAGTAAAATAGATGACTTCCTATTATAATTTAACACTGGAAATTTATTATAAAAGTTTAAGAGAACAAAATGCGAAACTATATATAAATAAAAAGCGTGTGTTTGTACGGACCTTTTTTAAAAAAAATAAGATTTGTATTTTTTTAAAAAAAATTATGGATTGTTTACCTATTCATTTAATCTTTTTAATGAAAATAATTAGTTTAGGTAATGTATAGCGTTTTTTATTTTTATTTTTTATTCTGAAGTAGTTTATATTAATAACAATCATGTCCAAATGAAAACATTTAAAATTCTCACGCAATATTTAATTTGTCATATATAAAAAAAAATAATGTACAAAACAAACAAAACCATAGAGGCAAATGAACCTATATTTTTTTTTGTGTGTGTATGAAGAATTGTAAACATAAACGAGATAAAAAGAGGAAGAGCAGAGTATTATGAAAGTCGGAGGGGGAAAGGATCATAAAAAGAGAGAAATATTTTCATGATAGGTCTAGCGAATTACTCAGATTTTAATAAAGATATTCGCAAGTTTGCAGTTAATTGTATGTCTCAATTTAACCTTGATTATACACATACGATGCTTTTTAACAATGATGAACTAGTCAATAAAAACATACTTACAGGTCGATTACATTTTATAAATATTTGAAATAAATTTTTAATTGCACTGAGATTGAATTAATTTATAAAATGAAATTAATAAATTGAGAATTATTTTATTACTTAAAAAAAGTATATTTCCATTTACATTATCACCTATTAACCTTCATGAATACAATATTAAGTTATTTGCTTATTATAAAATATTAAAATAGTTGCATAATTAACTGCCTAATCAGTCATATGGTGTTAGAAAATCTAAATGGAAGTTTAAGTAGAAAAGATCTCTTAAATTGACTAAATTGGGAAATTCTGCTTTCTTTTATTTAATTGTCTAGAAACCTTTTTCTTGAGTCCATGCTCTACTATTGCATTAAACAACACAAGTTTGTTCTTACATTTAGACTGATATATTAAGTAATTATGATCAAGTTATAACATGTGAACATCATCAGTTAGTCATCCAGTTATTGATTAATAAATGGGTGTTTGATTGAAAATTAAAAGTCTCAGATTAATTTGGTTTAGTCTGATAAAGATTAATGCATGTTTTCAAAAAATACAGTGGCAATGTGATGCCATGTTTATCATACATAGATAGGAAAGTTGTCATACACTTATGAGTGCAGAAATCATAATTCACTTTTCTTTATATTTTAATAATTTAAAATAATAAATCAAAATTAATAATTGTTTAGACAGCTATATTTATAAGTTGTAAAACGAAAAGCATTTCTGGCTCTATAGGAGTTCTCTTAATAATACTTCAATTGTACAATTTATAAAAGTGAATAAAACCTAACATTTGGTTGAGATTATTAATCTTCACTATGAATAATCTAATCTCATAATGAATATTTTTTACGTGTGGAAAGGATTTTGAGTTTCTCTTATATATATATACTTACAACTTTAAAATATCTATAAAAGCATATTACATATCATAAGCAAATTTTGTTAATCTTTGAAAAAAATATTGCTTAATAAAACAAATTTATATAGCACTTACAGTCATTACAATTTTAAAGGCAGAAACAGGTTACTTATATATTTAAAATGTGAACTGTGTGTAAGGAATAAATACAAATCTGACCAATCATTCACATAATTTCAAAACCAATAGATATTTTCATTAATTGCAGAATATATGAAATACTTTCAGTACTAGTACATATAATACATTCCACCGCTTGATGGCGCTGGTTTTCGCCCAACACTGATTATTCATGGTTAACGTCCTGAAGAGTTTATATAACAATAGCAGAATCAAAATTTAATGATTACTGGAACATTTCCAAGTAAGGTAAAAACAAATTTCAGTTTGTTGATTTGGTTATCTTTAGCACTTATTTTATTTCTTGAAAGTCACATGATCTTCTAAAAATTCAAATGTCTCACCGATTCATGAGCGTCATACCAATTTTTTCAGTTAGTAAAAAGATTGAAGTCAGCATCAGCAGTTAAAACATAAATTTAGAATTGTTTATTAATCTAAAAAAAATTTATTGTTAAAGTTGAATTTTAATTTTTTCCATTCTTTAGTTTTTATTTCTTGATTATAAACAAAAAGTTTGCAAAACAGGATTTGGTAAAATGATGGATTAAAGAGCTAAAGATTATTTCATCAAAGGTTAATTCAATCACTTCCTGTCACTTAATCATCACATGATTTACTAAGCAATAAACCATTTCATTGTTTTTAAACTTTACTTATTTTACTCTTTGATAACTGTTTAAATGTTACTATATTTATCATATATAAACTTTAATGAAGTTCTAGTCATAAAAGATTTTACAGAAACTATATTTTTAAATAGAATTCCAGAAAAAGAATTAAATAAATATAAAAAATAAAGATAAACAATAGGAATACAATCCCTATATTACCAGTTGTAAAGATCACATTATATGATAATCTTTTTTTTTTACTAACAACACATCAACAATCCCTCTAAACAGTAAAATTAAATTGAGAGACTGCAAACCTCTAAACAGTAAAATAATCTGGTACTTTTACCATATATATCAGTGTTTCCCAATCTACAATTCATGAATCATTTATGCTCTGTAGCACATTATTAGGTAGTTCACATTATCTAATTAACATTAAATATCTTAATTCTGTTCTGATTCTTTCTATTGTAATGGTCATATTTGTACATTCACGCAACAAAATCTAGAGTTTTAGTAAATCATCCCAAGGTTGATCAAGATGAGGCTGTTGAGATCTTGAATCCAATCTCATCCCAGGTTCTTTACTAATGCTACAAGACTTACTACCCTATGAATGACATTTATGAGGCAAAAGCACCTTCCCTCAATCACATGCTGGCAGTAGCACATTGGTAAAACACAGGACTATGAGAAATTGACAAGTATAGCTATATAGGTGTAGCTTGACCAACATTATTAAATTTGGATTGTGATTCATGATAACTAAATACTAATAGTTAACTAATTAATAATGAGCAAAATTGAGACACTAAGTAGAAGTTAAAATTTAAATAAATTTAATAAAAGCCAAAATTTAAATGATGAAATAAATAAAAGAAAATAATACAATTACAATAAGATTACATAAATTGTCTCACTCACAGGTGATGATTCTAGGGGATACAAGCAGTTCCAATTTACATATATAGCATCTCATATCACTTGCAGGTGATATTGGTTTACATATTACAAACTGTTTAATTTAATTTTGCTTGTTATATATATATCACTCGCAGGTGATGAATTCTATATAGTATAAGTTGGGTTTTTATGAGTCTTACAATTATGATATTATAAATTGATTTAATTTGCTTATGATAATCTATGCCTAGTTTATGCTATATATTTGAATTTAGGTTTGCTTTAGACAGCTAGTAGAAGTGATTAGCATTATTTATAAATAATATTTTGTTTAACGAGTATCATATAACATATTCTCTATATAGCTTATATGCCTATAAAATTAAATTGTTTCGGATCAATACTGAAATATATTATTATGGTAGGATGAACTGATGATAGGCACTTAGCCTTTAGATACCAAGGTGCTTACAAAGTATACAATCTGTGTCTGTGCATCTCAAATGTGTGCTTGCTCACAGAATTTGTTACTGAGTAACCAATTCCCTAAACACCATACTACTTGCTGTTAATAAGATCTTTTAGTCTGGGTGATCAAACAACTAATATAATACTCTAAATCCTTGTGCTCCAGTCCTAAATATGAAGAATGGGGTGGCCCTCAAAACCAAAGTCCAATTGAAGAAGAAATAGTTGTTTGAACTAAAGAATGGGATGACCCTTAAAACCTATGCCCATTGGAAGCATAAAATATATAGCAAGAAGTATACATCTGGATCTTGTTTTATGAGGATTATTTTAATGTGATTTTGAAGTTATGTGATTCATGTTTCTTCTTAATATATTTCATATTTCACTATATTTATTAGATATCAAGGAATTTAAATTATTAATAACTTATTTTGATTTGAAATATTTCTTTTTTTTTTTTCAAAAATATAACGTTATATTAGCAGATAATGTGAATATGGCCTGAAGCTGTATTTAGAATATTAGCTCATATGTAAATAACCTACTTATACTAATGAGTAAATAATAATAATAGATTTATATTTATATATAAAAATATTGCAATAAATATTCAAAAATTTTAAACTTTTAAAACATATTTTGTTAATTATAACAGAAATAAATAATTTTTTAGATTTTTAAAATAAATAATAACGAAGATTTTATTGATTTTATAAACGGAAAATAATCTTTCTAATGATAATCTATAATCTTTTTGTTTTGATTACGATCTAATTTTTTTAATATAGAAACAAAAAACCATTAACACAGCTGAAGACTAAAGTGGCGTTAGTTGTATGTCAGATTCATACATTTCACTAACAAACACATATGTCAAATAGCCAAATAACTGCTAATTATTAAAACATGTATGAAAAAATGTAAAATTAAATACTGTAGTTAATAAAAAAAGTAAAAAAAGTTTGTCTTGCATTATTTTTTTTTCAAATATTTGAACTTTTTTATTAGTCATACTTTATTTCCTTATTTTTTTAATGCAAATTTTAAAGTAATTTTTCTTTCTTGCTTTGCTTTTACGCGATTTCCGAAAATTACAACCCCTATCTTCATTGTTTAATGCAAGTTAGGTCTATTTTTGTGCAATTTCTTTTGTGCGCATTTTCTGAGGAACCTATCTACAGCATAAAACGAGACTCAGGTGTATATGCTGATGAATTTCCTAAGGATGCATTTGCCCCATTGACTACATCATCATATAATAAACTACAATGCAAAATAATAGTTTCCTTCCATGAAACTACTGTAAATCAGTTCATAATCTAGCATCTGTAACTGTGCTATTAAGGCAAACTTATGAATCTAACTTGCTAAGCTACCTATATAGGTATTTATATAACTCTCTGGAGGACTACAGTATATTTTGGATAATTACAATATTAAATTCTAGCTTTATGCCATATTTAATCACTTCAGTTAAATATTAATTAAATATTTCATTTAATGCAAACCTATCTTAAAGTGTTTATAAGCTTTTAATTATATCTCAAACAAGATTTATTTTATCCATTTCAGAAGGGAGTTTTGTTTGTGCATTATTAAACATGAAATTACATACATATGAGAATATCTAATCACTTCTCACTAATCATTTAACTACAAGTAAACTCCATTCTGAACAAACATAGCATAAACAAATACATAATTGAAAAGAAAATAATATTGGCATAGATTTAACTAAAAGAAACATAAATTTAGAAATAAGATTTCACATAAGTGAAATCTAAGGTTTGGCTTTATTTGCTTAGTTTAAAAGGGAATGAAATAAAATAGCTTAAATTAGATTAATTCACTTTAATATCATGTTAATTCATTTACAAATATTATCAATAAAAGCAAATATTATAAGGCTAAAGTAATTAAAATATGTAAAATAAGTTAGAATCATATATGTCAGTTGAAATCAGGCAAGACTTACAATTTAAATAAAATAATAATTTACTAAGGCTGTAACCTTAGAAATAAGCGTCTGAAAAATACGAAGGTAGAGACCTCTATAGGTCTTAAAACACAAGCTTACGCTAAAAAAAAGCGTAAGCTTGTGTTTTAAGACCTATAGAGGTCTCTACCTTCGTATTTTTCAGACGCTTATTTCTAAGGTTACAGCCTTAGTAAATTATTATTTAATATAATAATGATAATAATGGGCGTTTAATAAAATTTATAATTACAACTTTAATTTAAATAAAAGAAAATAAAAATTTACATTTTAATTTAGGAATTGATATTCAGAAATTTAGAATACATTAGATTATATTGGCCATTGATAGTAAATTTAGCTAGCTTTAGAAGTTATGAAGTTTAGTTTAAAAGTTTATTTTAGATTTGTTGAGATCAGTTACTGCTATAATTTCTCTATTATGGCAAGGTGGCTTGGACTTGAACACTTTCTTTGGATGACATTGGCTGTTGGTTGTTCTTCCTCCGCATTCTGTTAAACTATATTCCAGGCTAGAAAGCAAGAAATTGCCTTTCTACCCCATCATCATCATGATTAACAATTTTACAAAAGACTGAATAAAATTTTCATATAAAATAATGAATTGAAAAGTTTAAAAAGTTTTATTACAATGGTTGCAGTAAGTTTATATACTAGCTTATCCCCCCTCTTTTACCTATCCTCCCTTTTTCTTTGTTGATAGTTTCAGATCTGTTTTTCTAATATTTAAATTTTTTAACATGGATGAACCTGGAAAATATGTCTTATATATATATAAGCAATATTGGATGTTTTATTTGATGTATCGATTTATTTGATATTATGCAGTATGCACTAAATTGAAACATAAAACTGAATATATATATTTCACATAGTCATTATATTTCAAAGTAATAAACTTCAAATGGTGTTTACTAGTACATAGTATTAATTTGTCATGGCTCATTGATTATTTTGTTTATACCAAAAACAAAATCAGTAGAAAAATTATTTATTTAAAAAATGCAAATTTAATGATAACATTTCCATATCAAAGATAATCACTATAGAAACTCACATCTGATAATCAAGAGATTATAAATAAATTTAATTATGAGTGAAGCGGAGAAATAAAGTGGGTAGAGATGTGGAAAACTATTGTTAAGAGATCCATACTAAATTATATAAAGAATTATAATAATAATAATAAAAATTATATTTGAAATAAATCTTTTTGGACTGCAAACTATCCATAGTATATTGTTAAAAAAACAGGCTCTCAAACATTCAAATCCATATTAACAAAAATAACAGACACAAAAATCATTAACAATTAAATGATTTAATTCTTGAGAACATTAATAAAATATATAAGCCAATTTATACTTTGTGCAAATCTTAATATTTTTGTATTATTTTTGTTTGCCCATCATGTTTTTCTGGATTTGCATATCACTAGCCTGCTTTTGTGACTGCCCTAAAAACATTTACATGCCAAAAAAGATTTACTAATCTCAGATAAAAAAAATTATAATAAAATCTTTATGTATTTTGAAAAGCATTGCTAAGCAAATGTAAAAAAAAAAATTTCCCTCATTTATATGAGTTTTAAAACTTTTCTTTATTTTATGCTATTTTCTTACAATTAAATTTATTGAGAATCCTTGAATCATTAAATGTGATTTTCCCATAATTTGAGTAATTTTTCCCAGTAATTTAACTTTGATATGAAAATTTCATTATTAAATTGCAATTTTCATTGGATATACAATCTTTTTTGCATTCATTTTGCTTTTGATATAAACAGAACAATGACTGAGCAATAACAAATTAGTACAGTGTGCAAATATTTGCACTTTATAGTTCAATACCTTGAAATATAAATTGTTACATTTTGATTTACAAATGTGAAACTTGTTCCATCAGTATCTTGACACTATTCACTCTAGATTAATACAGTAATGATTATCATTAATTATTATTAAACTAGAGATTATCTCTAATCCAGATTTAAAATTTAAAACTTGGTTAAATATTAATAAATCTGATTTTTTAAAATTAAACACACATATGGAATTATTCACATTTCTCTTTTCCATGGGTAATATCTTTTATAACCATATTAAACAACCACCTTACCTCCTCACCTCTTGAAATATAAAGTCAACATGAAGTGCACATTTAATTTACTGTCTTAATTTCTGCTGACATAAAGCAAAATTATGTATTGAATAAAATATGTAATATATATATATATATATATATATATATATATTAATTCTAATATTCTCAAGGATAAATGTTGAATTCATAGTATTATTTCTAAGAGCTTCCATATAATAAAAATATAATAGATAAATAGCTGACATTTCAGTACAATAAAGTACTTTCCTCAGAACTTCTTCTTTCTCAAATCATAAGAATGTGTGTGGTGAGATTTAAAATCAATATTTTTTTTCCTTTATTATTTTCTCCTCATTCTCAAATTCTATTGGTTGAGAAGTTTTAAAAAATATTTTATCCTCCAATAGCTTTTTCCAAATATTGTTAATTTTCTTTAATTCACACTTTTCATTTATGCTCTTAGATCTTTTAAAAATCTCTATAGCTTCTCTTAGCAATCTTTGGTCATATTGTTCAATTTTTGGTAGAATATGTGTTTTATTAAAATTGATGTCATTGTTAGTTAATTTAATGTGTGAATAAAATGGCTGATGAATTAGATTTTTCTCTAACTGCCAAAATGTTTTTTTTTCCTTTTCTATGTTTATTCTATGATTGGTCTGTCCAATGTATCAATGTAAACAAACTTCACATGGAATTTCATATACACCATGACATTCCAAAGTAATTTTATCTTTAGGGTGTAGAAATATTTCATTAATTTTTTATAATATAGTATAAATTGTGTAGATATTATATTTCTTTAAAACATTACCAATTTTATCAAAATAAAAATCAATTTTTTATATATATTCCTATATCCACAAAAAGCTTCTTGCTCCAGATAATAATAACTGGTTTTTGTATTAATTCACTTATAACTAATATCCTTTGTTATTCTTTTCATTGTTATTTGTAATATGACTAAAACATTTCTAACATTAGAAAAATAGTTTTTATATTTATTTTTATTATTATTAAGTGTAGCTGAACACACTTGTAATGTAAAATGTCAGATTCATAGTGCTCGTGAATATCTGGATATGCTGTCGTATTTATGAAAGGAATGCTAATTATTTAAATTAGACATTTAAATATTCCTTTTACTTAATAGTTAGATACTATTTTCTTTTTTGTTAATGATATGGTTGTTGTTAGCAATAAACCACACCTCTTTTACTTTCTGAATATCCCCCTAATGTTAATAGATTACTAAACAGCACCAAAGACAAACTATAGCTGGACAAAACACAGATAATTTGCAAAATTAAATACAGTAACACCTCCTGTGCTGCAGTATATTAGAGGGAATTGAGAGAAAATATTGTCACAAGAGTCTCTCAACATAAATATCTATACAAGCATACAAAAAGTAACCCTGAATATAAATCAGTTTCTTTGGAAGTACAAATAAAAATCCAGTCATGCCTTTAATCCAAAGAAAGTCAATATTCTTGCACAGAGTGAGATGACAGAAAAAGAAAAGTAAAAGGGGTCTATTTCATCGCTAACAACAACAACATCATTAACAAAACAGAAATAAAATTCTGGCAGTGGTATGCCAAAAGCATGCTTACTGCAATGAAAAAGTTTCAAATATACTCAACTATAACAAGTGTCTAACAATTACAATAATTAAAGAAAAGAGAATTAAATATTATTTTTAAAAAAATATCCAACTGTTAAGTAAATGGAATATTTAAATATCTAATTTAAATAATTGGCATTCCTTTCATAAATACTGCAGTATATCCAGCATACCCACAAATGCCATAAATTTAATGTTCTACATTGAAAGTGCCCTGATCTATACTTAATAATAAATATAAAGATCTTTTCTTTTACTAACCTTAGAAATGTTTCAGCTAAGTTATCTCTTATAAATAAATACATATTTATTTATTTGCAAATAAATCCCAACAGAAATTGCAGCCTGGATATTTTTTTTTTCTTCTGAAACATCAAGCTATAAAGTAACATAGAGTTGTTGTTTTTTAATTTTTTAGAACTGATAGACTTTTATAAAAAGGTTTTATGAAGACTATATGTTATAAATATAGTTTTAAATATTATAAAATGCTTAACTTACTATCTAGTAATAACTCTTATCAGTTAATAATGTCAATAAAATCAATGAATAAGATTCATATATTATTTTATTACTTTTAAGAAAAAAATTATATATGTGTGTGAAATGTATGCAAATTAAAACATAATTTTATTTATTTATACATTTCAAAAATTGCATAGACAGTTGTAATCCATTTTACAACATTCTACCATAAATCTTTGTATGCAAACATAAATAATCAATGGACATTAGATAGTAAAAGAGCTTCAGACACTTGTTTGAGTAGTAAGTAGTCTTAGTTAGAAAGAAAGAATGCATCAAAAATGAGTTCGTTAAATTGCTTACTTAATGTCAGACCTATATAAAGTTAAAGCAGATTGGCTAGGCTTCAAACCTTAATTTGTTTAATTACTTTCAAATCAATAGCTTAAGTAATATAATAAAAAATAAAGATGGCTGTTGCATGATAGTGCAGTACTCTTCAATAAAAATCACTAACAAATAACTGAGCAGATGATTCATTGGAAATATCATCTTGTAATATATTGATTATTCATGCCTGCAATGATGTTCTAAATTAATGTAGAATGGGTTACTATGATAATGTAATATATATAAAAGAATAATATATACAAAAAAGTATTTTTATTTAAGCGAAAGTAATTCATTCTACATGCTACGACTTTTGCCAATATTTTTTTTTATACTAAAAATATGAAATTGATTGTATCACAAGATAAATATATATTATTTAAAAATATTCCCGATTAAGCACACAGAAGAGACAACTAGTTATAATTTATGTGGGATAAAAATGTGAAATTGAATACTACTTTATCTCACTTGAGATGACAGAAGATATCTGAAAATATCAACTCAAAATGACTTTGTGGAACCCTTCCAGATGAAATTGCGAAAGGAATGTGATAGAATTATATTTTAAAATAAGAAATAAAAAAATTAAACCATATCAATTCCAAGGTTTGATTAGCATAGATGTATATAGGACATTTTTGTCACCAAAATAAGCCGGAGACTTTTAAAAAGAGATATAAATATATATATTTCAAAAAATTCAAGCATTATTTACTAAAGGAGTGCATTATTATTTAAAGTTACATCTACATACTTAGTTGAGTGGGAGGAAAAAAAAAGGAGGAATTAAAAAAAAATGTTTTAGGAGGGGGTAAAAAAAACCTCTTCAAATTGCACCTCCCCTCATCAAATACAAACATATTTAAAAAATAAAATACAATAATGAAATCTCAGAAAGATGAAACTCCAAAGTGGATATGTTTCTTTTCGATTTTAAAGTGTGTATATTCATATGCATGCATAACTAAATATATATAAAAAATTTAACAAAGATAATGAAAGGTAAAAAGAATAACACTGTAGATTTGCTTTTTTAAATATATAAACTAATAACAGAAATATTCAGTTTTACAGTGTAAAGTAAGTTTTATATTTATTATATGAAAGCTAAAGTCAAGGTGAAGCACGTGCTTAAATAATTTATATTCACATTCAGATAATAATAAAAAATTAGATTTCAAATTTATAATTGCTAAATAAGAAATAAAAAATACTAAAGCTTACAGCAGAGTTATATTAACTAATCCTATTATTAAAGCCCAAAAAATAAATAAATAAAAAAATTAAAAATAAATAAATATGTGATTTTTAAATTATTTTATGAGAAATTAAGACAATATGTCTAAATGATATTAAGTTAAGAACAATTACCTTTTAATATGAAAGTCATGGAAACTTTAATAATTTACATTTCTGGCTATGTTCATATAAGCTCCCAACTCATTAGCTCAAAGCCAAATTGTAATACTAGACTTTCAAACACAATGTTCCTATGTTAACAGTATATGTTATAATGCAAATTTAGTAATCTAATATTGCATTTTCTTTATATCTTTGGAAAAGTTTGCTTATTAAGATAAGATATGAAGATCAGATATTTAAGTAATATATAATAAAATATGAAATCAGTCATAAATTACTTTCTATGAGGTCTTTCTGAAAAAGTTTTATTCATAAAAATATCAATATTCATATTATTACCATTCTTAGTGTTAATATTGCCATTTAATCAATTCTTAGTGCTTACTAAAACAAACTGTTTTTTCCTTTTTTGTGTGTGATTTTAAGTATAAATGGAACAGGCATCTAAAATATATTTAAAAATCTAGTTTGCTTAGCTAATGTTTTCTAAATTTATTGTTTAAAATAGATTTATATAAGAACTAGAAATTACTTAAAATTCTGAGTTTCAATATCTGTATTTATAAAATAGTGTTCAATTTATCTATCTACATAGATAGACAAAAATCAGATTGTAGATAAATAACTGGATGGATAGTTAAGTGCATCAACAGATAAAAGAATGGATGTTTAGATTGTCAAAGAAATATATAGATAATATATATTTTAAGTGATATTATCAAGAAGATGGAATCTTATATTCCAACAGTCTCTTGAAAAATAGCATTATGAACAATCAATAAAAACAAAATCATATTAACACTTGATCATATCTTATTATTGTTTTCAATTAATCAAAAATGTTATGTGGTTAGATCACATTAATAAAAGGTATGTGCTTAAGTGATGTTTTAAAATAGTTTCTTAATCTTTTGTAACAGTCATTATCAAATGGGGTAATATTTGATAAACAATGTTGCCTGGTGATCTATTAATAATAACATGTTCATTATTAAATAATTTTGTTTTTGAAAGAAAAAGAGCATATATATGATAACAGATGGCGTTCTACCAAAAACACCGTCAAGCATAGTTTTCTGTTTACATAAACGTCAGAGCGAGTATTCACTATCTCTAACTTTAGTGAATACTCGCTCTGACGTTTATGTAAACAGAAAACTACGCTTGACGGTGTTTTTGGTAGAACGCCATCTGTTATCATAAATACAAGCATTAGCAAGTTTTTTAACTTGTGTTTTTTTGTTTTTCATATATATATAAGTAATTATAATTATTATTTATAATCACTGTATTGATCAATGATACCAAGGGTACTTTTACCTTGGATGTTGGATTTACTATGAGATAAGAAGATTTTATTTGAATTGTTTTGATTTTGAAAAAGAAATTGCTTTTTACAAAAAGAAGAAGCATAGTTTA
The DNA here is from genome assembly GCA_028023455.1 of Epiperipatus broadwayi. Classification (NCBI taxonomy): domain Eukaryota; kingdom Metazoa; phylum Onychophora; class Udeonychophora; order Euonychophora; family Peripatidae; genus Epiperipatus; species Epiperipatus broadwayi. The sequence goes on from JAQFVV010012437.1 coordinate 2,922,889, forward strand.
TAAAAATTGTATTAAAATTATTAGAATTTCTTATAAAAAATGTTCTCAATTTTAATTAGAAGTCTGGCCAATGGTTGTTTTAATGAAGAATATGTAATAACTGCATATTAAAGCATATTGCATAATAGCTAATTTGTCAAATAATTTTAATCAAACACATGTATATACTATTAAGAATGTAACAATGTCTTTAACAACCGTCATGGAAAAAAAATCGAGCAGAAAACATTATTCAACAGGTTTCCAATTTTGAGACGGTGACAGTTTAAGCAATAGTTTAACTTTTTTTAGTATTTACCTAAAAATAGCTTTAATCAATTTATTGATCAATATTGAATGTTTTCTAGGTTACAGGAATCATTATTTGAAAAAAATCTAAAATGTATTAATATCTTATTATCTAGCCCAATTTCAAACTCAGATCATAAGCATGGAAAATCTACCAATTTCTCTATAAGACCTATGATCTCTTCTTTATATATTTATATACAGATAAAACTGATTTTTTTCATATTCCAAACATGATTAAAGTTTTGATTTCAGTTAACTGATCTATAGTCAACCTACACAATCATATAATTTAAAATAATATATGGATAGTTAATCATTTTTAACTAGATGATAAACTAAGAATAAAAAACTATTACCATTCTGCAATTAACAATTTGATAAGTAATGATTTTTATCACTTTTAATTAGAGTTGAATAGCTAAGTGCAGGATTTTATGGTGAAGTGGGCTGAAATAAAGATTTATATATATACTTATTTTATGACTCTTCATCTATTACTTATGCACATTTGCTTTCTAAATCAGTATCATAAAGACATCTTTTATAGATCTTTCATTTTTAAAAGTCATCTACTATTAACTAACTAATTAGACTTTCAATACAATGTTTGTTTCTTTAATTTCAAACAACATTTTATTATTTTATTATTAAAAATCATTTAACATCTTTTGTAATTTCCAGGATTCAATAATAACATACTTTGTTTTAATATTAGAAATGCCTACATTAATGATAAATTTTTACTACTTGTTTTAAATAAGAAATTTTTTTTTTTGCTTGTTTGAGGTATAAGTTTTTAAAATAGTTTTACAAATAAATCCCACATTTTCAAAGATGAAATAAAGTAGTCAATGGATTTCAAAGTAAAAAATATCAATTTATATATAAATTTTGAGTAAAAGAAAAACAAACTAAAATAAATTACCCATTACAATAAATTAATAATTTAATAAGATTACTCACTTTAAATAAACAATATCTAATTAATACTATTAATATTAACCCCAAAATTTTAAAGATATATAATTATGATATTAAAATTATGTGTGTATATATATTAAGATATGTATATAAATACACAAAGATTTTTAAATTAATAATTGGAAAATATTTTGAATTATAGGACATAAGTTTTACTTAAAGACAATGGTTAAATTGATCTTTACATGTACTGTATTTAAGTGTCCAATAATTAGAAGAGTACCTGTATTGATAATCAACCATTAGAAAAAATACTAATTTTTTTTTTGAGTTGTAAAAAAATTCCAACTTTAACACAATCCAGAAGTGTGATGTACTATCATATTATTAATTGGTTTGACTAAGATGATAGTGAAAATAATACAATTTAATATATATATATATACATATATGTGTGTGTGTGATTATTAAAAATAATCAGTTTAAAACAAAAGTAAAATAGACAACTCACTATAAAAAATTATTTAATACATCAATCTGGCTTTCATTCCTTAATGAAACTTTTTCAAGATGTTTTTTTTACACAATCACATGACCAATTACCTACAGCAAGTTATATGTGATTATATATACTAATCTAATAAAACAATAAAAAAAGTTACCAAAATTCCATTTTTAACATTTGAATTTATATGACTAGCCCTTATATTTTCTTCCAATTCATTTTTTTTAAAAAAATAACTTTTCATAATTTATATATTTCTCTAGTGATCTAACTGAATCACTTTCATTTTTCTTCATGAACTATAACTTCAAAGCTTCCAATCATTTCTCCTTCCTTTTCTTAATAATCTGTGATATTTTATATAAAATCTTCTAAATGATAGGCTTGTTGTTTCATTATAACCTTAAATCTAATTTTTTATTGATATTTACACATCAGTTATCTAAATATTTAAAATTACTATACAATTTTCTTTCAATATTTTCCTCTTATCACTTATTTTTATTGCTTTTGTTTTATTTTCATTCTAATTTTTCTCGATTTTGTTAAGTTTATTTCCTATCCATAAGTATTGCCATAACATTCATTCAAAGGAGAATTTTTTAATAGTCACCTGTTTCAATAATCACCATTAACTCTTAGAAAAGATTATCTCTGCAAAAAAATCCTATTAATTTTAATCAAGAATGTTCTATCCCCCAGTCCATCATAGATAATTTGATTAGGATTATTTTCCTTTGATTTACATTTTATTCAGTCATAAATGATGTCCAACTTCAGGGCTCATTTTTATTCTGTTACATAGGTTGACCAATGACTGGGATATATTTTATTCAGGCTACATTAGAGTCATTATTTTCCATTGCATGTTTTTGATCTATTACAAACACTACCAAAATCATTGGGAATATAGCAGAGGTTAGCATCTGTTACAAATGACACCACAATTTGCAGGACATAATTAAACAGGATCACTTTATCATGATTTTATTATATCCAATCTGTTACAAATGGCATTCTAACTTTAAATGTGATAATAAAGGTTATTTCATCATCATCTTTTCATTTCAGTTATAAAATCCTGCCCAAATCTATAAGGCAACTTTTTATTCTGTTATTATATATATATATATAAAATTATATTTAATGTTTTCACACTTACATAATGTAAATACCTTTTAAACTTTTATTTTGGAAAATTTTAACCCAAAAAATACTTTATTTATATATATTAAAAATACTGTTTACTTGGCAATTCAATAAACAATATGTATTCTTATTGTAATAAAAGATTGTCATAAAATATGAGCTATTATGCATGATGTATAATGTATGCAATGGGGTCTTGAAACAAAATATAACAGATATCATAGCTATATTTGTTGTATAAATCTTAATTTATTATAAAAGGTATTAAATTATTCATTTTATAAACTTTATTAAATGCAATAGAAAAAATTTCAACTTAAAATTATATATCTAAATTACAGCAGTCAGTTTTTATAAACATTCAATGAATTTCAAATTAAATAAATTGTTGTTAAAATAAGTTTATAATTAGAAAACAAATAAACATGTTTTGAATATATAAAATGAAAGAAGTATTCCTAACTTAAACCAGCAATAACATAATTTGAAAACTATATAATAAACAACATATGATAAAGTTAGTCAGAGGACATTTATGAAGTTATGTATCATTAGTTTCATCTCTATCAGTTCATGTTAGTCACTTATCAGTTTTATTCATTCTAGTTGAAGTTCAATAAAAATTATTCAAATCTATTCCAATCAAAGAAAATACTAAGAAATTATGCAAGGTTATATTGGAGAAGTTAATTGCCCACAAGCAAAGTCAGTAAACTGATTGAAAATTTGCTTATCCATGTTACAAACATGAGAAGAGCAATATTTGCTAATGGTTATGTTAGCTTCAAAATGAGTTATTTTTAACCCCTGCTATGTTAATGAAAATATTAAAATAAAAGAATTAATTTGGTGGAGATCAATCTAAACAATATAGAATTGGGGTATCCTATGGAATAAAAATTTTCAAAATAAAAGTTAATTTCATTTTGAATACCTTCTCAACACCAAATAAGGAATCAGTGAAAGTTAATTTTGATAAATAGTTAGTTGTTTATAACGTTTACTATATAATGTTTTAATAATTAAGATAGGGCATTATTATTAAATATATTAAATTTGTAGATATAATATGTATATGTGCTATGATAAAGTGAAATTTAATCATTTAAATAAAGGTATTATTTTAGCTTAATATGTTTTAATTAATATAGTAATCAAAAGCTATGCCTATAACATATTGTAGTAAAATGCATTAATGTGGAATAGTATATTTAAATGATTAAGTTTTACCTCATTAATACATACGTGTATTTGGTAAAATAATATAAGGGTTCAAATTAATCAAATTCATTTCCTCCTTTATCTGTATTTATATTAGTCCTATGTTATACTGAATAAATTTCATTATCATAAGTAGACTAGTCAATGAGCTGGTATCAATCATTATATTTTGAGTGTGCATGTTTGATTTTTATCTACATTATATGTTGATGCTTCTAGTATAAGCAATAATATGGTCACTGTATATGGTAAACAAACTTCCAATAATTTAGACTGTGACCTGTAAGTGTCTTTTCTTTAATGCACTTTTCTAGTTTTTTCTTCATTCATTATATATTAAAAAATACCAATAAGAAAAAAATATGACAAGGAGATATAACTTATGTGGTTAAATTTACAAAAAAAAAATCAAAAGATTTTCATAGCTTTATGATCTTATATCAACTTCTATCTGTTAATATTTTCTTTTTGAACTCGTAAAAATCTTTTTTTTTTTAAAATTATTTTTATATCTGACATGGTGACAGTGGTAAATAAATATATTTAATTCAGTACATTAATGAATTGTAGATTATCATTTTACTTATTCAACTTATATACCAAATATGTAATAGGTGAATGTGCAATGCAGAAGTTAAAGATTATGATGGAAGCGTCAGCATTTGATTTTGAATTTAATAAAAAAATTCAAATGGTTTATTGTTTGAAAGATCATGTGATATTCAAGCACCCAGAAATGACAGAATTACTCAATTCAAATACTTTTAGCTTTATTAAATTTGTAACTCTACTATTGCATTAAATTTTATAAGAAAATTTAATAATAATGACAAATGTATTTGCTAGATTTTCCTATTCTTGATTCATAAATCAAGAATAAAAGATCTAATCATCAAGAGATCTATCAATAAATACAGTTTCAGGAGAAAAAAATCAAAAAATAAATTCTTAAAGCAAAGAGATGTAAAAAAATAAGATTATAAATTTTATTCAAATTATGATATTTCTAATAACTCTATGAATGTGAAATTAGCATTAAAAAGGACAAAAAAATAATGATGCTTTTAGACTGCAGTGCTGATGAAGATTTTTGAAAATTCTATGGAGATCAAAGAAAATGAATAAAAGAATATGCTTGAAGAACACACTTGATAATGAAATTGTCCATTTAATCATAATATGAGATGATATTGACACAAAAAGAAATGGAACAACAGTGAAATGGATGAATTGGATCTTTTCAACATCTTGAAAAAACAAAAGGTTTTGTCATTTTGGAAAAAAATATTTATATGATAGGCAGGAGGAGTTGGGCTCAATTTGATTACACTTAAAAATAACATGCATTAACTAACTTTTCAATATTTATAAGGTAACTAAAGTTCCAATAATTAGTGTTTGATATTTAATATATAAATATTAAATGAAAAAAAAACAGAAGCTAAATATCTAATTAAATTACAAAGAAATCAAATCATATGTCACATGATCTAATTTAACAAGGTTGCATTACAAATATTATACATAGAGCTCAAAAATAAATTAGGTCATGTGACATATGACTTGATTTCTTTGTAGTTTTATTTTTTGCTATTAAGACTTTGGTGATTTTATATTGCTAAAATTATTAATATATGGTGTATCTGAACTTGGTTCAATACCATATAGCTAATTAAGTTAGACAGCTGGATTGGAAGACATATGGATGTCTGAAAATTTCAGATTTTCTACTTAATAGTTATTCATTAGATAATGTGCTGGGCTTGTCCTGGTATGTTTAATCTAATGCTTGAATATCCTAGCATCTCACTGAAGAAGCCAGTAGCAAAAACCGGTCTGGGGTTAGGGATATTCTAAAAAACTTGTTAAAAGCTTATTTCTGAGCTCTATATATAACATCTAATTGAAAAACAGTTATAAGAAATTTTAACACTATATAAATCAAGATTTATGAAAACTTATCAGACTTTCTTATTATGTAATTATTTTTTATATTATTTGGGCACACTTTCATATTTTAAATGACTTAAAAGACTGCATTTTAAAATAATAAAAATGTTTTGCAAATTTATTTTATTAAAATTCTTTCTTTGAGTTTAATAGGTACTTCAAACGTTCTTTACAGTTGACATTCAAAGGTCATTAAATTCATTCTAAAAATCTTGATGTCCAAAACTTAAATTAAGTAACTTTTCAACATTCCCAAGACATTCATTTGACTAAAAATAGGAGCAAAGAGGGTGTGCAAAACGATATTGGCACAGTCACCGCAAATAAAAATTTAAGTATTAATCACCGACAAAGCCTTCAGGTTCACTTCGTCTGAAAGAAAATCAATTTTAATAGATGTCTGAAAAAGTGGCAAAAATACTCACTTATTAATCAACTAAAAGATTTATTTAGCGTTTTGCTTCAGTGACAATAATAAAATGCGTGAGTTTATTAAGCACAATATCTATTTAAATTAAAACTATATTAAAACCTTTTTTATATACATAGTGTGGACAAGCAATTTTCATGAACATATGTATATGCACACAGTAAATTCCCCGAAAACCATTTTGAATAACTAAAGCAATATACACAACAATCAATCAATAACACTTATTAATCATGAGTATATAATACTATAGCTAATTGCTCAAGATTATCTGACGTTTGAGCACGCAAGTGGCAGATACAGCACAATAATTCCATGAAAATAATTAAATACTTAGTTGCTCTGGAAATAATGTGATATTATGCACCAGATGAGAGATTAATATTGAAATCGGAAATCTTTAGAAATTATCTCTCTACTAGTGTACTAAAATGCAAAGAGCAACAGTTTCAGTGAATTGTCTATTTTTTTTGTCTTTTTGCTTTATTCAGGTGAAAATATTTTATTTACATCTTTTAATATTGTAATGAAAATAAATTTGTATTTTAAAAAATTAACAAGTAATGTATTTTTTTATATAGTTTTATTTTAGGCACATTAAAAAAATAAATTATATGTATCTTCATTCTATTTTATTTCTTAATATGTTAAATTGCTTAGAACGTCATTGGATATACTTTGCCATGCCTAGCATCTTAATTTTAGAACTTGCATATTATTAAGATGTATGAACTCATTTTTCATTATTATCTAAGCTTATGGTATAAGATGTAATTAAATTATAGGATGGCTATCTTTATAAAAAAAAAAGTAGAGACGATCATCTTATTTTTCAATATAAATTGGGGATATCAATTTTTGGGGGCTGAGGGCGTCTATATTATGTATAAAATAGAAACAAAAGCTGCAAATATTAAAATAATTCTATTGAAAAAAATATAAGAAAAATTATTAAAATTTTAAATATATAAAAACATTTTTTTTAAAAAAATAGTATTTAATATAAATCATAGAAATTTATAAAAATTTTAATAGTTCAACTTTTTTAATTCTAATCTATTTTCAATATAATTTAATATAGAATGACTATCTATTGATAATAAATCAAATGTGGATTAAAATGACTTTTATGAATACATTTTACATGAATAAAAGATTTATTTTTGATTGTTAAATACTACTTTCTTTTCAGGCATTATTATTTTTTTATGCACCTGTCAGCATAAAAGCAGATGTATATCATTTGTTCATTACTAATAGAGTGCATCATGCTACAAGTACTTTTTTTGTTTGTTTTACTGATAGAAATTTCACATTTATCTGACTAACCCTGATTATTCTGGAATCTATGCTTACTTTTTATCAAATAATTTGATGAATGGGTTATGAATCAAATATATGTGCAAAAAATAAATTAAATTTGAAAAAAAAAATCATTGATTTACTTGGATTGAAGTTCTACATCATAGAATAATAAATATATGTTCCACCACCACACCATTTGATGCCAAATTTAGTTTATAACTGATCTAGCTCACAGTGATTTTAAATTATATCCTACTGAAGATTTTTAAACATTTAATAAAAACACAATAATTATAATAAAAAATTAATTATTGAATTTTTATATAAATTTGACAATAAACTGGATAAGTAAGGGATAAGGGTGGTGTATTATCATCAAAAAGCAAGATAATACAGTTATAAACCAGGCAAAACAACTATTTTTTGGGGGAAATCATTACTATTTACATTAATTTAAGCACTATTATGTACTTATACTAATAATACAATATATTATTTAAAATAATAATTATAGTTACCTTTATGCACATGTACATAATAATTTAAGTAATTATTAAATTTAGGAATCATGTCAAAAAGGGTGTTGAAGCAGACATTTTTTGTTTAATTAATTTAATATTTTCTGTTATTTTGTATGAAAGTGTATTTTTTGATAAAATGCATGTTTGAATTATCATATTATCATGTCATTTTAAATTACTTATTAATCAATTAGTATATTAAATACTTGTTTACAAATATTTTAGTATTAAAGACTTTATTCCTCCATCTATCTGTTTTATGAATTGGCAGTGTGTGTGACTTGATTTCATTACAGCTTAGTGTTTTAAGATTTTTTAAATTATTCCAGTAAAGTTATTCAAATAAAGCAAAATATGCTGTCATATTTGTTTCTGTTGTCCACAGTCCCATTCCATAAGTCTTATGGCCTTGAGCTAACTCTAGAGATCATAAGTTATTTATATGAATGAAAGGGTTTATATTAGTGTTTGGACAGTCAGATAATTTTCTGGATGGTGGATAGTGCAATGTTATTAAAGTTCATTCACTGCCTTTTGTTTTTTATTAAAAATTAAATTTATAGTTGGCTAATACACTGAATGGTAATCCTTTGATCCCTCACTGTTTCATCTTCAGCCTGAGTACCAACTCTATCTGTGCTAAGTTCAAAATTAATTAAAATAGATATATAAGTGTATTATCATGGCTATATGTGTGGCATTATATATGTACATACAGATAAACATGGTACAGCAGATAAATTTTGGTTTGTTATTAAAGAAAATGTTATATTACTGATTTAATAATATAAAGTCAATTTATTAAGTTGTTTTGTTATATATTTGTATGTAGGTGTATAATCCAACCTATATTGTTATACATATATAAGATGGCATGATTCAAGTTTTATTAAAAGTATTTATTTTTAAGCCACTAAATATCACATGATCACCATTTTTTATTTTAGTTTTAGTAATTAAAGTAAAATAGTTGTAAACAAAAATTTGCTTTAAGCTGCCACACCTGTGATAAAAATAAAGAAAAATCAATTTTAGTAATTGCAGAACTCTAAATTGTTTACAATAAAATGGTTATAGAGTAAAGTTGCTGAACTGACACTATTGAACAGTCTGTGAAATTTATAACACCTTGAAAATTCAAACAAAAGTTTTAAGATCATCTTGTACAATCTATTGCAATTCCTAAAGTTAATGGGTTTTCAGGTAAAATAAATTCTCCATGAGTAAGTGCTTGAATCTAAGGCATATAAATAGGCCATATTTTTAAGCTTGATGGGGAGGAATCCATTATTTAAAATAGCATAAGCTAACACACTATATGCCACTTTGTTTTTGAATATGTCTGGCTAGGAAAGCCAAATTTGCTGTTTCTCCATGAAATAATGACACGGTTTACTGCCATCCGATGCTTAACCACTGGAACACTGCAAAATGAATTTATAGAGCTATAGTTTACTGCAAGAAAAAAGAGAAGCCACCAGAAAACTGCCCAGGGAAGACTATCACCAATACTGAAGTCCAAGTGTCTATGTTTTCAGCTGAAATAAATAACTAGTAATATGAATCCAGAGCTCTGTATTAATTGCTATTTAATTTTAAAACTCTAAATCTAAAGCTAGCTACAAATGTAAATTAATTTACGAACCTTCAAAATAATGTTATTATAAATCTTTTCTAAATTAATTAATTTTTTAAAGTATGTAACTTGTCTACCCACCTTATAATTCTTTTAATATCTTCCATAACTTTTAATTATCTATCACTGCAGTTATGCCTTTATTTTCTTTATGATTGTTTTAAAATAAACAGTGAGCTTTTAAAGATAGTAAAGTTTCAAGAAGATACAATTAAAATTATCTTCATATAATTATTTCTTATGGGTCACTATTTACTTGTGCTGTTTTGAAATCCTATATTCAGAGTAATAATGAATCACTTTGCTCTCATTATTACTATTAAATATTTATTTAATATAAATGCATGATGTGGCTTGCTCATAAATTTAAATTATGATTTTTAGTTAATGTTAATAAGTAATGTACTAGCCTTAGGTTGATAAGAAAGTATATTTCTTGATTAAGTTTTTTTAGTAAACCCCTTCAAATATACTTTTACCTCCTTAATTGATTGTTACAATGTAGATTGGAAATGTTAACAAGAGTGAAATATAATTATTCCTTAGATAGCATAGATATATATAAAACACTAATTAAGAATTGTCTCATATTAGCTGAACGGATAAAGCTATCATTCCAGCACATATGATTTTAAATGTTATATCTTTATTGCTTGAAAGATCAGAGATTGATTAAATATCAATGAAATTAATGTTTTGCGGCCTCTCTCAAAATGGGATTTTGGTAAGGCCATTCCATTTTCTTCTTTTGGGGATGTGCATTGGTAAGACTTGAAGTTTAATACCAGGAAAACATGCCAGCCACCACAACCTTGAACTCAGAATATTTGCACTGTATGCAGCAGAATGCTTGGTCCCAGTATACTGGCATTAGTTGCAAGAACCCCTGAACAAAATAATCAATCCACATGGCAACTTAATAATGATATTTTCCAGTTCTATAGCATTTTTTTGGCAATCTAGAGTAGCCAATTCTACCTCTCTGAATTAATATTCAGCATTAGTCTGAACCTTTCTCTTGATTCCTAAGTTCAATCTACTTCAGTGAACTGGTATAAATATGCTCACATGTTACACATATCCTTTAATATAAGTGTTATAATGGATAATATACCAAGGGCTAGAGTATATTTAATTAAGAGCAACCATAACATTAAAAGATAGGATTTGGCATTTCTTTATAGGAATAATGAAAATGATCATTTATGTAAATGCACACATCCCAGTTAATATGTAATATGAGAGTAATTTGATGATATTCTCATGTACTGTAATGCCTGCATGCATTTATCATGCTGTAAATTATATTCTTTTGTTAATATTTATTATATTAATCAATAAATAAATCTATATTTAAATTACTTTGGTTCATATGATTTTTCATTGTCTAATTTCAATCCAATTCAATCCTAGGTATTTATTTAATATGGATGAGTGATTTATACATTAATGATAAATTATGAACATGACCTCCAATATTATGCTGTTAGTTTAGTAAATTTAGTTAATTTATATACATTTAAAACCCTGAGTTTCCTGTTTCTCCCTACCCTATGCCAGCCATGAAGAAATGAAAACTAAGTGTAATCTCAAATAGGTCATTTGTAGGGTGTTGAGTCATGGAGTGCTGGTAAAGATGTTGAAGCCTGGTCAGATTTAGGACTTCACCATCCCACTCTGTTAGCTTTGGTCTCTCTGCTTGAATTCTGGATTCTGTTACACGGATGTCTAAAACTTGACCATTGCAATACTAGTGGTATTATATGGCAGGAGTTGATGACAATCAGCATGTATCAGTGTCCCAGCAGTCTTTTTATATTCTGGTGGATATTTTAGCACTTAAGTATGTACGTACATCCAAAGAATTGTGTTATGTTCTGCCCAGAGCTAGGCAGTAGCTATATAGTTAGCATGTTTATAGTGTGCCACTTTTATATCCAATTACAAGAATAGCTGATTATTTTTGATTGTTGTTGATTTATTCTTTTGTAATGCTGGGTGATGTTTGTTGTTGATTTAATTATTCTTGTGCAATGCCGGGTGATGTAATTTATAGCTTATTATTAGTATAGCTAATTTCATAACTACTTATAGTTTTATATTGTTTCATATAAGCTGATTCTCTATTCTTATATTTTTATTTCTTTTGATTATTCACTGTATTAATTTTAGGTAATTTATAGGGATGGTGATGTGTTTCCATCTCCCCATATGATGATTTTGATCTTTCTATGTTACCCGACTCTCTCCATACCATTACAATATATATATATATTATGTATTGTAAAGTTTTTTGTTCAAAGACAAAGTGAAAAAAATAGAAAATAAGGCACTATGATCAAATGCAATCATTTGATTAATACTAGTGATAATTCGTTATTGTTTTTTATTTTTTAATTCATGTTTATTTTTGTCATCATTTTAATTTTGTTGACTATTTTGTTAGGTTCAATCTCACTATTCTATTTATAACACAATGACTTTTCTTTTTTTTTGTAATATTATTTTGTTTCCTAAAATAGCATTCGTTTATAATATCTTATAAAATATATATAAAATAATTATGCTTGCATCATTCCATAAGATGTTTTTTAAACAATCTATATATTTTTAAAATATCATCTTTTTGTAGATCAATATAATAAATATTAACTCCCTTATCATTGTAGGTAAGATTTTTGCAAAAATTATGTTCAGTAATTAAAATCTAACTTGCATTAAACATAAACTATTATTTTTCTCAAGGCCTGCCTATACAACTTAGAATAATAATAGAATGTCAATCTTTAGAGGTCTAAAGGTTCATAGTTCAAAGTTCAATCTGTCACTTTGGTCATTAGAACATCACATGACTTTCTGACTAATCATTCAATTTTATTTTATTTATTTTTCTATGATTTAATCAAAAACACAGTTTCTTTTTAAATACTTATGTTTAAAAACACACACACACACAATCAATAGAGCAAAGTACTTGTATTTATTTAAAACCTGTGCAACTCAAACTTATTTCATTTCTAAAAGGCTTAATGTACATTCTTTTAATTTTTGGTTTTAAAATTCTTCAGAATTCCTCTAATTTATCAATAGTTGATCACATCTCCTTCCATATTTTTTTCCTGTCATGATCTTATTATTTCTGTTTTTTAAACTTGCATTTTCATTTAAGAATCAACGTTTATTTTTCTATACAGTTTCAAGCTTTGCACAAAGTCAGATTCTAATGGATAATAATCTAGCATATAAGATGAAATATTTAAAGTTATTATTCACTTATTAGATTAGAAAACTTGACCATCTAACTTATTAAAAAATGATTTTTGAAAACTATAACTCACAATATTATATTGCACTTTATTTTTATTAAACTTTTAAGAGAGTGCGTCCCCATGCAATACACTATTAGTTATTTAGCATCTTATTATACATATACTTGATTTATATAGAAGTTACATATTTATCATAAGGTAAAACATTCAAAATAACAAGCAATAAGAATATACCAAAATAAGAAAAAATAATTTCTTACTCAAGTATCTACTCGACATTTTTTTTATAGTCAGAGAATAAATCCAAAGTGTTTAGTTATTGATTCTATCATTTTTATTGCTGGACTAAATGCTCAGGAGTAATGAAGACGAGAATGAGAATTAGTTTTAAATATATACGAATATAAATTTTTAAAACATAATTATTATCATAAACAAAAATAATAAATAAAAACATTTTGAAACATTGAACACCTTATCTTAGATATGTATAAATAAAACAGTTTAATAACCTTAATAAAAATTAATTTAAATTATAATGTTAAATGTTTTATAAAAACATATTTTAAGTTTCATAACTTTCAGTTCTACATGACATTTCCTTTATAACAGTTTGATTAAATTTTTATAAACACCGATCTTTCGTAATTAATCAAGTTCATTTTTTTTTTTTTAAATTCACTATTTACAAATGACTAAATTTATTTATTTATAAAATTTTAAAATACAATTTGAAAAACAATTAAAAATGACAAAAGAAAATTGAATTTTCTTAAATATGAATTAGTAGTAGGCGGTGGGGAATGGCATACGATGAAGAACCATTAATATCAACTCAATATTTCGTGACTAAATTTAAAAAATGATTGTGCGTCCCGATATATTTTTAGGTCATACATTTTTCTTTGTATTTTGTCTACAAAATATATTTTCATTTGTATATATATATATTAGTTTTATCAGCATTTAACTGAAAAGATAGAAGTAACTAAGAGCTAAATTTCAGTAGGAGTACATCTCCTTTTTTACCAATGGAGAAGACGGTATCATATTAAAATGACACTATATTTTTAAAGCAAGTTCATGATATTCATTTGACCAACCCAAATTAAATTGAGACTATGGCTTAGCCATTGAACGTTGTCTACTTGCCATATCTATAATCTGTGTTCAAATCTGAGCTGGGTAAAACTTGGGAAAATTTCTTTCAGATTTCTATTAGGCTAAAGTTTTCCAAGGATTTTGGTTTTTGCTCAACTCGGTTAACTACTCAATATTGTTTGATAAATGAATTTTCTTTCTATTTTTAAGTAGAGGGTAAAATAAAAGTGAAAATCTTTTATTCAAATTCTCATTACCTGGAAATTGGAAAGCTTATGAGTACTGCAAATTCCATGACAACTTCTTTGCAACGAATTGTTAGAGAGACTTTCATCCTGCAATAGGCTTTTAAAAATGGTTTCACCATTATTTATTAGATGATTAACTAGTATTGTGTATCAGTTAACTACCTATAAAAATTTTAAGCCTGCTTGAATTCTGTAAAAAAAATTCCAAAGCTCATTCGGTCTGAAACTTGAACTCTAAGTTATAGACATAGCAGAGAAAGATATCAATCATTACATCACAATATACTTTGTAATTATACATATCAAAAATGGCAAGTGATATTGATGATATGTGTAGTAATGTTTTGAATGTATCTATAATGTGAGAGGTTAATCTGAATTCAGGGATAATGGTAGTTGTGGTATTGAGCTAAGAAGAAATATGTACTGATTGTAAATATATAATGTAGAATGCACCAAAATATATTTAATCAATTTTTAATATATCTTTAATTCACTCATCACTGGAGTAGATGTTTAATACTTATTGCCATCAGTTGTCTGAAAGAAATGAGTCATGAACTGTTTAGTGTTATTACTGCTGCAAGGTTTCAAAAAATATGTTGGTTTATTATCAACTCAAATAAATAAATTTATAAAAATAAAATCTCTGGAAACCTTGATAAACTACTCTATTAGATTATGATGACTGATCTACCTATCAAAAACTGTTAATCCAAAATATTTTGATCATTTACCTCATATAGAGGCAGTGATTTATACTACTAAATAAATTAACAAAAAGAAGTATTAATCTATTTTGAATTATTTTATAATTTTAAGTTTTTAATTAATTTGAAGTATATATTCCCATAGTATAAAATGTGATATTTATTTATTAAACAATTGCACTAAAGTGATTGGTTGAGCACAACAGAGTTACACTCATTAAACAACCAAGAAAAATAAAAAAAAGAAATCAATCTGATTATTTGAGTAGAAGTACTATGTTCTGTTACTCACTTTAAAAATCAAATGTCACATGAACTCCTAAGAAATCCAACTTTGCAATTTTAATTTTTTCCTGTTTGATGAATTAGTTTTTATTATGCAATACTATTTGTTTTTCACATTCAAACAACAAAAGCTATTAGCAAAATGGTAGAGACTATAAACAGCATTCAGTGTAGATGTCAATGTGGACATATCTGTATTTGATGCCTTGCATAGTTTTTCAATAGTTAGAGATTCTGGATCAATTTATGGTTAATAAATTTTAAAAAATAATTTCAGATTGATATGGGTAAAAACTTTTATATTTAATTTTCATTTGGTACTTAAACATCATTTAACCCTTTGGAGGATCCTTATGAGATGACTCAAAGCCGCTTCAAGTAGCTTGAATTCCATTATTTTTAACACTACGGTAAAGATTTTGCGCTTTTTTTAAAGGTTAAAAAAAGTTCCGTAACATGCTGCCCTCTCTTGAATTATTTTGCAAGTAAAAAATCAATAAAACTGATGTCAAAAGTATAATAAAAGAAGTAGGCTGACTGTTCTTCATTTTGATTGGCTGCAACCATCAAGTTCAAAGAAAGCCGCTTGTCAAAGCCACTCGTCAAAACGAAACTGCTAAGATTTCTTCGAAAGTGATAAACGAATGTTTTAGACCATTTTAAAAGTATTTTTTGACGTATGTTTTGACATATTATAAATTATTTTGATAAAATATGCTAAAAATGAAATTATTTTAAAAAAATAGTTAAGACTTCAGCAAAAATTATTTACTTATCCATGCAACATAAAATTGACCAAGAAATCACTGATGTCATCAGAGCTATTTGGTTGGTCAGTAATATTTATTTTAAATTTGCCGCCGATATTGAATATTTTTAAATTATAAATGAAAATTTATTTTTGAAAAAACTTTCATTTATTTTCATAACCTGATAAATTATTAATATACTTTTTACAAATGAATCTAAAGTAAATATAATATTAAAATATGAATATATTTTGACAGTTGAGTTTGTGACTTGACCAATTAAAAGTTTAGACTTTTACCTCACTCGGCCAATAAAGAAATAGCCACTACAAAGATTAATCTCCCAAATATCTGATTTATTATTACATGATTATTTTCTTTCTGATCAAATTCTTCCATTAATTTTGAAGCAAATTTTATAGTGAAATAATTCACACAATGTTATATTTATTCAATTACTAGCATAGTTTGAATATTCTCCCTACTACAAAGAAAAGGTTGTTTGACTTTCGTATGATACCACATATAAATTAGCAAAAAATTACAGTATTAAAAAATGGTCAACTGCATAATAACTACTCAAAATGATTATTTTCAATATCGCAATTCAATAGAGTAGTAAAAAAATTATTGTTTTCATATCCAGATCAATAAATAAGAATGTTTCTAAAATGTTAAACTTCTGGTAAAGAGATGGCATTAGTTTTTCCATGATTAGAATTACCATAAATACTACTACATTTTTAATAAAAACATAAAATATATTTAATATTTATCAATTAATTGCTAGCTTTGTTTTATTATTGCAAGGATATTTACTTTGATATTTAAACTAACTCTGATTTATCTTTCATTTAGATGATAAAATGGGTTTTTTCTATTATTGTCATGATGATTTACTTTAAACCTATTTCTTTAGATTGTCACAAACATTAATAAATATATTTTTATATCTTATAGGTTTATTTATTCATTCTTAGTGAACATATTACCACATATGTGTATTTAAAAAATTGATTCATTTATGAATGTACTATGGCCACATAAAGGCATTGGACAGTATAATAATACACGTGGTCTTTTTATTAATGTAGTAGTGATCATTCATATAAGAATTTTTGAATTTTAGGTTATTTTACTAAAAGAATATTCTCATGAACAAACACTCTAAGTTCTCAGGAAGACATTGATGAGTAATAACCATATTAAATCAAAATACTAATTCTGTCAATGGTAAAATCATTCACACCCTCTTGGCTGCATTTGATATACTTATGCTAGATTAATGATAGATAAAAGAATTTGGCAGTTGAAATAATGACAGCTTGATCACCATGTTTCCTAATAAAAAGCAATCTAAATGATAGGTTGTAAAAAGCATAATTGTAATTTCTCTAACTGTATAATACGATTTCATAGATCCACAATCTAGTCTTATATAATCATGACTTCTGCATTATAACATTCATATCAAAAAACAATGGCAATAAAATAATTTTGCCTATAAAACTCCTGACAGATTGTTTTCGTAGACACTAAAGTTTCAGATATGTATTAGATTCTGTAGGCATTTTATTACCTATGTTTTTTGAGGGAACGGGTGGATTCACAATCTTTTATTATGCCATTGATCCAACTCATTAATTAATTTCCCTCTATAGTTTCAGAAAGTATTATTCTTCTTGAATGCAACCAACATTCCCAAAATATCAATTTTATTTGGAAATATTAAATATTTCACAAATTTTGGAATTCCGAGCTTTATGTAAATATGCACAGACAGTTTAATACTTTTAATTAAAATCAGTAAAATTCGATAGTTTTAAAAAAGTAAAATTGTTTTGTTAATTTTAGAACTAACTTTTCAAATACATAAATACATTGTATATATAATCCTTGTATTTTAAATAAGAATAAATAGCCACCTTATATATGCGACCTCATTAATCCAAGAAATGTATATATATAAGTATTCATTTTACTTGCATGTCCCATTAATTGCATAAAATTTTTGCATGCAAGTTTCTTTGAATTCTATAATGACAAAATCTTTTCATGCTAATTACATACAATTAGAATAAATCAATAGTTTGTTTTTGTTTTAATGCAATCACTATTTGAAAAGAAAATATAATTTTCTTTAGTGAAGATTGGAATAACTCCTAAGAATAACAATAGTAAAAAACATTTGCAATAACAAACATTATCATAGTATTCTCTATCTACGCAAATTCTTTATTTATTATATAATAAATACGATCAACTTTAAAATAAAAATTAAAAATATAATTAGTTATTAATGCCAGGTGTAGATTAATGTCGCTCTAGCGTCACAAATTTGTGATCTTTCCGAAAGTGCTCAAAAATAATATTCTGAGCAAACTCCGATTTTTTTTTTTTTTTTAGTTTAATGATATCAACTAAATAATCACAAATTATTAAATTACTTTTTAAATATAAAGTTCAGAAATTTGCAAATGCCAATATTGTATTTGTTGTAGTTTATCTTTTGTGTGATTACTTTATTAAATATAGTGGTTGTCTTTATCAGAAGTAAAAATTGTTTCCAAATCATAATCAGACCAACATAGTTGGATATATAGATGTATGATTAGTTCAAAATCTTAATGTTTTTAAAAATTAAATCTATTAGCTTTAATAATATAAAAATAAATGTTACCTATTAGTTGTCTATAATGCAAAACCCTAAAAATATCAATAATTTGAAATTAATCTATGGAATAGTTTGACTTATGGGTATCTTAAATAAATGGCTCTGGAGAAAAATGATGAGAAATGAAGATTAAATGTAATTAGATATGCATTAAAATATATTTTACACTCTTTTCATCCTTTAGATATCAAAATAAATATATTGATGAACTAATAATTATAAAGAAAGACTTAAACATTGAGAATACACCCTAAAAGATACACTCCCAATGGCATAAGAATACTACACCACCAAATGCACATAACAAAACTACCATGTAATACTCTCATATCTTTATAAAACATACATATTTAATGTTCTTTAAAAAAATACTAATTAGACACTTCATTCTCCAAAATAATAATAATCATCATCATCATCTCAGGTTTATTTCTAACAAACTAATAAAGCAATGATTAGAATACTCATATACCATACCCATGAGCAGAAGTCTAGGTTCAGAGTGGATAAATCCAAATACAATCTAACAAAGGCTAAAAACCTCTGTATTTAGCTATTCTTGGTCAATTTGGGTTCATCAGGAATAATGAATATTAAAAAGTTGACTTGTTATCAAGATTATATTAATTGATCCTAGTGGTATTATTTTACCAAATAAAAAATCCATAATATAAACAATGAAAATAAATGAAATTGTTTCAAAGTGAAATCACTAAAACATATAGTTGCTGATTTAGTATCAGATCTATATGTGTAAGAAGATGGGTTGGCTATAATAGTTCTCTTTGTGATTTATATCAGTGTGTTGTCAATTAGTTAAAAATCAGAATAGATGTCTTATGTAAATCTTATTCATTATTTATTTGAATCCTTACTAATTCAATGCAAAGGCAGAGTATCATCAAACGTTAGAGTATAAATTGCTTAGATTGGTTCCATTAAACTTATTATAAACACCAAAGCAATAAAAGCAATCATTTTTTTACTTGTAAATTTATAAGTTGTAAGATAGATATCACTATTATTAATTATTATTGAAACAGAAGAGGGAGTGTATATTATTTTGTGTATAAATATATTTGTATATATAATTATTATTTAAAATATATATGTAAATATATAAAAGTAAATCTCATTATTGAATATATAGTTTTAATTCTCTCTTAATAATAGGTTTTTTGACAGCAAATTTAAAAATTCATTAGTAGCACTAAGACATTCTGTTTATTTCTATTCCAAATACATCCTCTATCTATTATCCATTGATTAGTCAACTTTACAATAAATATCATTGAAGAAAGTAGGGTAAAGTACTGTTCCTAATAAAGATGCTGAAAATATTTTAAGAATATTGTAAGATACATTTATTTAATATATATTATCCCTGGACAAAAGTCAAAAATGTCATATTTATGTAGTCAAACAAATAATTAGGGTTGACTTCAAACCTTTACAAGTTATAAAATATATTAGCTTGAATAGATTTTTAAAAAAGTCAAAGTGTTTACTGGATGTGTGGACGAAAATCTGATATTTTTCATTAATGAAGGTCCATTGCCATAAACCAGTCTTGGCATTTGGAAGAAACCATTAAATAATATCAATTGAATATAGAGTAAAGTAAAATTCTATTACTGTTTTTAATGCATATAAAACTGAAAAAGTCTTTGAAAAACAATAATCAGAATTAGATCACAGTAATTACCATTAAAATCTTATATTGTCAATAATCTAATAAACTTAAGAAATACTGTTGAGACATAATGGATAATTGTAAAGATTAATTATGTATATTTAAAAGCTAATACCCATCAGATTAAACAGTATTCTAAAAATAGTTAAATAGAAACTGACCAGAAATTTTTATCAGTTTGCCACAAATAAAAATATACGTGGACTTGCAATAGTCTTGATAATTAAAACTTTGAAAAGAGCAGATATGGCAACCACATAACTCGATAATAAACTTCAAATAAATTAATGAATTAAATTCCAATTATCAGTAAGTTTACTATAAAACTTTTGAAACGTATTTAATTTTTATTTTTTAAAAACAAAACTACAGTTTACAAACTTAAGTAGCGCAACAATAACAGATCAAAATATAAATTTAACATAAAAAAGGTTTGCCTTTAGACTCAATTCTATCTCTTATAGAAGATTATTAAAAAAATCTCAAAAGACTGAAAAAAAATAGTGACATAATTTTAAAATAAAATTTAAATACTTAATTGCATAAAACATTTAACAAATATTTAACTATAAATCTTAAATATAGTACACATTATATAAAGTTTATAATAAATTTCATGATTTTTTTTTAAAAACCAAAATTATCAAATCTGCAAGAAAAGTCTATTTCTTGTAAGAAATCAATATGAAAAATTGTAGAAGATGCAAAATAATAATAAAAAAAAAAGCAATACTCTTTTAAAAATCAATAAATATTAAAATAATTTTTCTCACTTACTGAAATATGATCAAGATGATTAAAAATAAAATATGATCATTTTATGTAACATATTAAAAACTATACATTAGTAATCACATTATATATAGGTAAAATAATTTTAAGTAGCGTATTATAAAGCAAAATCTTTTCAATATCTTGCTGTAAAAAATACTGGTGGAGAAAATATTTTTCATTAGACCAACCAATTACTAATGAGAGATTTTTTTTATAGTTTTTCATTTTAATCTATTTTTAAATTTAAATATAGCTAGATATCTACTTATCAATTAATAATTGTATGACTATTTCAACTATGGGGTAGATAACTGAAAAATCTTTATTTTATTTGATGGTCCATCTAAAAAAACATTTTAAAAAATTCACTCAGATTCAAATCAAAATGACATGCATTACAAAGTATACCCTAACCACTACAAATTGAAGTCACTCAAGTATATAATTTATATATATTTGGGTGAACTACAATTTTTGAAGCCTGAGATACTACTATGTCGTGAGTCTCTCAATCATGGTAAAATTTATAAACTCTTAAAATATTGTGCCAAATTTATATATATATATATTGTAACGTTTTTATATTACTAGGCCACTATAAAGGGGGAAAAAAAAAGAAGGGGATATATATATAACACTAGGAGCAAGAATTTTCTGAGAAATGGTTATATTAATGCAATACACATAATATCAAAGCATTCTAAGACATATATATATATATATATATATATATATATATCATATGTTAAAATAATAACTGTAAAGATGAATGTTAAATCAACTGAGAAGTTGTAGCATCATTCAAATGAGCTTATATTTAAATTTTACAAGACAGATTGGACCTTGCAAAGAAATAACAAATATTAAATATATAATGGTAGATTTTACAATATTGTTAAATATTAATCCATTTTTTATAAAAATCTTTATTCTTTGTACAATGCTTACATAACACCCATCAACATCAATAGTTTCGATTGCCCCTGCAATCTTCTTCAGAACTAAATATACAAATCACATAAACTATATATAGATTATATACAAATTATATAAATCTTATAAAAACCCATACATATATATATTCATAAAAATACACAAACATATCTATAACTTGCATATCCCTTGAATACATGAATACTAATAAAATAAAACCTCCTAACACTTTAATTTTAATCTTTTCCCTTTTTCTTTTTTATTAAAATTCTTTAAATTTTTTATACATTTAATATATACGTCTATTTATTTTTTATTTATTGTTATTATTATTATTATTTCATATATATATTATATTTTCATGTTATTATTTTATATCCTTCAAAAATATACTTATTCCTATTATTATTTTGTTATTTATTTATTTATTTATCTTTATATATATTATATTTTCATGCTATTATTTTATATCCTTCAAAAATATACTTATTCCTATTATTATTTTGTTATTTATTTATTTATCTTTATAACTTTATATTCTATTATATTATATTTATATTGTTAAATATTAATACTTGGAGCAACTGAACTTTTGAGCATTGATTATGTTAATGACTGACCAAGAAATGTTGGCTATACTAATGCAACCTCTTTATTATAAGCATTAATATAACCAGAAATCAAGTAATTTAACACTCCAAGTGTTACATATTTTGTCAATATTACAAAGTTATGGTGTTATATTCTTGACATTGCTTACTAGTATGATAAAAAAATTAATAATTAACTCTTCCTTGTGAAATCTAAATATAAGTTGATTCACATGGCATTTTATATTAGCATCTCAATTTTAAAGCTATATCATAGACTTTAATGATCTGTACACACACACACACAAACACACACACACACACACACACACATATATATATATATATATATATATAATTGTGAGACAATACAATAGAACATAATATCTTAATTTATCTAACAACTATGAATAACAAATCAGTGAAATTAAGAATGATACTACATCAATAACTATTGAAAAAAAACAAGAAGTTAGTAAAATGATTAAAAACAATATTGAGTGCAAAAGTTCCATTCATCTGACCATTAAGATTTCTTTTATATTTCTCATCTGGGAGTTGCCCCATTCTATTATTGAACTAAATTTCACAAAATATTGATTTATATATATTGAAGCAGTCATATTATGTACATAGTATATATATGTATGCTTCATGTGTATATATTGTTGCCGTTAAGGTTGTAATTCTAAAGCATTTCAAAAAAAATGTATAAAGAAACTTAATTTTACTATAAAATTTGGTTGTTTTTTTTCACATGTCATAGCATCATCCAGGAGGTGAACATACAACCATCTGCAAATAACTACTTGCTTGCAAGGCAGCTGCAATGACTTCTTGGCTAATAATGCTTGACTAAAATTTGGTTTTATTATGCAATTGTGGAGATTAGATAAAATCAAAAGACATGTGGAATTTAATTAAGAAATGCAATTAGTAAAAAAAAATTAAAATTAAAGTAGATTAAGACTGCAATCAGCAAGATTTTTTAGATCAGTGGTCTTCAACCCTTAATCTGTGGCCCAGTGCTGGTACACGGAACTTTTCTGCCAGTCTGCATGCTAGACTGGCAGGAAAGTTTGTAATAACAAAATAATAAGAGTTTAAACTTTTAATTAATATAACCAATTTTTATTTATTTTTTCATCTCATTTTTACCCAATTAAAAAAAAAAAAGAAAACAGAATGAAAACAAAATCTAATCAATCATACATAAATTAATTTGTTTTTCTAGTTATCACAGATGTTTATGGGAGGGGAGAGGGGATTAAATTTTTTATTACTTTTTTAAAAAAAATTAAAAATTAAAAAAACAAGTTTTTTATTATACAAACTTCATATATATAAAACTTTATCTTATATATTTAATATTGTTATTTTGATTAGTTATAACAATTATGCTCATCTTTAAGAAAATTTATCTATAGACTTCTGCTGGTCTGCAAAACCTTATCCTTATCTTTGCCAATCTTTGGAATCTTATCCTTATTTTTACCGGTCCACAGGTGTAAAAAGGTTGAAGACCACTGTTTTAGATAGTAAAGAAAATAATTTTCTCTTTTGAAAATTAATTAATCAATTTGAAAACATCCAGATACCTTTGTTTTTTGAGAGGTATATATAGGGACAAGAAAAAAGAATATTAATTATTGTATTCTTCTTGTAAAGTTTTTTTAAGCTGTTAAATTATGTCATGCTATGACTCATAAGTAGACCTCCTCAATTTCTCTGGCCATCTCTGTGAAGCTGAGTATAGACTTCCCTCATACTATAGAATGTGATGCTGTTAAAGTCCTTGCCTACAATTGACCATCCAAAGTTTCTGACATAGACCCTGCCTTGCCACAAGTATATAATGCCACAGACTATTGAAAGTTACTAGTAAATGATAAAAGCCTCTCTACTATTCTCTTTCTTTGCTTAAGTAATTATATATTAATCATTCTGTAAAATATGTGTCTTACTATATTATTTAGATATTTTATTGCATTATTAAATATTTTCTTATTGCTGTTATAACACACACTTAATTAATTAATTATACATAGTAAGGGAGATCAACATATATACTAGATCTTTCTTAAATTTGCTAGATATTGTTTAAGAATCAGATAGAGGTAAATTTAGTAGATATTTCAATGATTAAAATATTTGACATTATGGAAAGAAAAGTCCAGTAATTAAATAAAAGCTAGATATTTAAATCCCTCCTCATTGATTCTAATTTTTTTTTTTTATTAATTGCATTGTTTATTTAAAATTAGTTCTTTCAAAATGTCATTTAGCCCTTAACACAATTACCATGGTTTATATAAAACTTTCAAATATAAAAATTAAGATCAAGTGTTACAATGTTTAAAACAAACTTTATTTTCTGTTAGAAAGAACGAATATATATGTATGCTGCAGACAGATGATTTATAAACAACTTGCAGTTTTAAAATAAAATTTAATGTTCAAGTCGAAAGTTAAAACTTCATTTCTTTTCTTTTAACAAATATATATATGTATACTATATGATACTATAATTTATTCTCTAAAACTTTTAATTCAATTTATTATATATTATCAACTGTTAGGCTATCACAGGGGTCCCCAACCCTATGCCCACAGGCACCATGGCACCCGCAGACCATTTTACATGTGCCCACCGCTATCCGAACATGATAAAAAATTATTTATCTGATACAAATAAATTTAATTTTTAAAATTTCTTATAAATTATTGTATTATATTGTAATCAAATTGTAGGGCATACTATACTTTTACAGCGTAAAAATATAAACGTTAATTATGTTAAAATTTTGTTTTTGAAATAAATATTTTTTTGTACATTATGTGTATTATTAACAATATCCAACTATAAATTTACATTGAAAAAATAAATGGTGCCCACCATCTGGTTGAAAAAAATAAATGGTGCCTGCCACCTGGCCAGTATTATAGAATGTGCTCTTAAGTGCAAAAAGGTTGGGGACTCCATATCAATATTTCATTACATATGGGGCAGATCTCTAATTAAGCAGAGAGTAATTTCTTTTACACAAAAATTTTATTATATAAATAACTGCACAGGCCTTGATTTAGACATAGAATAGAAGTCTGCATATTATAAACTTATGAGATGACCATTTACATTTTATTTTACATAGATTTAAATTTAAGTCCAAATGTTTATTATTTTATATAAATTTAGCATTGCTAGATTGTCTAATTTCATGATTATCTTACTGTATTTCTTCAGTAGGCATATATCCCTGCTTCAGAAGATTTTATTTGATGGATTTTGTTTGTCTAAGTTCCATGCAAATGCAGGAACATTCCTTGCATTTTCCAGACCTGGAGGGTCTTGTTCTTGTATTGTTACCAGTGCAGTGGATCATCCCTGCCTGTTAATGAGAGTTATTTAGGGTTACATGAAGATGCTCATTCCTTCATTCCTTGACCCATTTATTCTATAAAATTTTGAATCTAACTTTGCAAAAGCAAATATATTCCCATCATTGCCTTCTTGTTGGACTGTTTACTGCTTTATCAATCCAGTACTACCTACCTTATGTATGTTAAAGCTTGATATTTGAGCATTTATTGGTCATGATCATGAGTTGTGCATTTATCTATTTAACAATATTTTCCAGAATTAATTACACTTACCTTACTTTATTTATTATTATGTATCTGTTTGAGGGGCATCTGCCCAGAAATCAAAATATGCCTAAAGATCAAAATAGATACATCACCTGAGGTCTCTTATTTATATATATGTTATATAGTGAAACTTTTACATATGTAATCATCATTTAATGTAATTCCACTATCTTATAAGACTAGCAACCAAATTAAGTGGTAGTCATTTCTTTTGTTTATTTGTTTGTAATTTTAATACTAATAAAGTGTTGTGTTTTATATTGCATTGGGTGTCTTGTTAGCCACAATGAAGCTAGTTTTAAGAGTCTACCTCTTTCTGATCACTGAGCCTAATTAAAATGAAGTAGTATGTAGGTTGGAAAGAGTTACATGGTTGAAATCACTCTAGTGGTGATTTTTCTGTTATCAGCTCATTCTGACCATTACAATATATATATATATATATATATATATATATATATTAATAATTCAAACAAATATATTTAACACAGTATTCAAAATTAAATAATATATTCTTTACCAGAAGTACTTTCAATTGTTTCACTGACAATCTTTATCAACTGTTAATACAAACGTACAAAAAATAAAAACTTGCATTACCCATCATTCAATCTATTCAAATTTCCCACAATTCTGTTGTCTTTATATTAGCCGATTGTTTATTCATTAAACCACCTCTATTCCTAGATATCATCATTGCCTCTTTAATTTTACGTTTTTCACTACACCTTTCAATTTGAATAATTTTTATATCTCTATTATTAAATTTAAAACCATAATTACATGTTTTATTATGATCAAATATAATTGATGGAGTATTCATATTTACTGAAGATATATTTTCTTTCTGTACACGTTTATATAATGTCTTATGATCATTATATCGTTTTTGTAATGTACATTTGGATTCCCCTATATATTTTATTCCACAACCACATTCCAACATATATATAACAGAACTTAATTCAAACTTAGAAATCTTGGCTTTGGAGTTATTTATCATATCATTTATATTATTTGAAGAGAAAAAAGAAATTCTACAAAACCACTAACCCATTTATTGTTAAAATATTAAGATTTGTAAATGATAATATATATGTTAGGTTTAATGATTGCTTTTATAAAATGAATTTTGGTTGGCCAATGGGTCTTCCGGTGGTATCACAGATTTGTAATTTTTTTATTTCTAGTTATGAGGTTAAGATATTGTCTCAGATAAAATATAAAGGAATTAAAGTATATTGTAGATATGTTGATGATGTATTTATATGTGCACATAATGAAATAATAGTTAATTTGTTTAATGAGTTAAATATGATTAATAATGTAAAATGGGTGTTAAATGAAGAGAAGGAAGATTCTATAAAGTTTTTAGATATATTTATTAAAAGAAATAATAATGTGTTTGATTATAATATGATTTTAAAGCCTGTGGAAATTAGGGGTTATATTCCATATAATTCTAAAGTTCATATGAGTCATAAATTAGCTGGTTTGAAGTCATTTTTATTTAGAAATGATTATTTGTGCAAATTTATTAGTGATAAAATTGAAAATATTAATGTATATATTACTGATATGTTGAATGTTGGTTATGGAAGGAATATTATTTATAATACAATTACAAAATATAATCAAAATAAGAGTAATAATAAGAAAATATTAAGTAAATTAAAAAGTGATAAATGGATTTCTATTCCTTTTATATCTAATCAACAAGCTAAATTAATTAATAAACTTTTTAGTGGTTTGTGTAGAATTTCTTTTTTCTCTTCAAATAATATAAATGATATGATAAATAACTCCAAAGCCAAGATTTCTAAGTTTGAATTAAGTTCTGTTATATATATATGTTGGAATGTGGTTGTGGAATAAAATATATAGGGGAATCCAAATGTACATTACAAAAACGATATAATGATCATAAGACATTATATAAACGTGTACAGAAAGAAAATATATCTTCAGTAAATATGAATACTCCATCAATTATATTTGATCATAATAAAACATGTAATTATGGTTTTAAATTTAATAATAGAGATATAAAAATTATTCAAATTGAAAGGTGTAGTGAAAAACGTAAAATTAAAGAGGCAATGATGATATCTAGGAATAGAGGTGGTTTAATGAATAAACAATCGGCTAATATAAAGACAACAGAATTGTGGGAAATTTGAATAGATTGAATGATGGGTAATGCAAGTTTTTATTTTTTGTACGTTTGTATTAACAGTTGATAAAGATTGTCAGTGAAACAATTGAAAGTACTTCTGGTAAAGAATATATTATTTAATTTTGAATACTGTGTTAAATATATTTGTTTGAATTATTATTATATAATTTAAAAATACAGACATTTAATGGTTGTAGTTATTATATATATATATATATATAAATATAAATAAATAAAGAACATATATATATATATATATATATATATATATATATATATATATATATATATATAAACATTTAATAATGTTCGAACACAATTATAAATACATCAGTTAAGTAATATCAAAAAATTAATTTATTAAAACAATACCATTATATGCTTATATAGTTTCATCATCTATAAAATTTAGAAAATAAATAATAAATTTATACAATGGAAATATAATGAAAATCACATGGAGTATCAGTATTTGTTAAGAATCTAATATAGGAATGACAAAGTATAACAAAAAAGCCAGAATACACAAAAACTGCAATTTTCTGGAATATAGAAGGTTCTTTTTTTTTTTTTTTAAATCAAAAACTATACACAAAAGATGTCTTTTAGGCATTTTTATTATGGTTAATGATGCTATGGTATAGAGTAAAATGACAATAATAGATATGATAATAAAACATTCAAAAATTGTTTAAAATTTAATAAAAACAACATTTAATAATTTCTCATTTAATAAATAGCACTAAGAAGCTCTGAGTATTGTAATGGTAATTATTAAAAAAAAAGTTTTTTGCATTTCCAAGAAGTTCTTTCACTAAATATAAAAGAAGTTAAACAATCTTGTAATATATTACCGTTTGATACTCTTTGGATATATATATATATTGGTATTTTTTGTATTTATATACTATATAATATTGATTTTTCACTTTGTTTGTATTTATAATTCAAATTTGCATATGTATGTTCATCTGCATATCTAAGTATGCTTAGAGCAATTTCAGTGAAGTGCATCGTAATCATAGTTCTCTTTAATTATTGTTGCTGCTTTATTTATATTGTAATTAAACATGCATTTTTATTTAAATTAGCCCATTTAAATACTAAGTAATTTCTTATGTTAACTTTTAATTGTTGTTTAATGCTGTACATTGGAGTTAAGATGCCATTCAGTAGAAAATGGGCTCAAATAAATTGTTTTGTTAAATTCAATATTGCAAATAATCTTCATAAGCAAGACTAACTAATAATGATTCTTAGTGTTACATACACTGCTTTAATTATTGCACACAAGTTATTTCAAGCATTAGGAAAATTATGCATTGTCTAAAAAGGATTATTAAAATAATTATAGCAATTGTTGAGATACATTATATCAATATTTTACAAAAGTGTATTTTCAATTTAATGCATTATAAATTTATATAGATTTAAATTATTATTATCTGAGATTAAAAAATATCAAAGTAGATTATACCTGTTGAGCATATAATATCGGTTGAATCCAATTCATGTAACAATTTTTCTTTCAGATAATCAGCCATATCTAAATCAATTAATTATCAAATAATGATTAACAAATAAGTATCTAATTGTTTTTGGATAGGAAGCAGTAGAAATTTGCTTTTCACTAGGCTATGTAAAAAACTTGAAATAATGTCAACAATTTAACCACTATCAATATTTTCTGATGAATCTTAATTGATGATAAATGACTTAAAAATTCAAAAAACAATCTTCAGCTTCTGTATTTCCATCATACTAAAATTAGTTTCTGTCTCTATTAACATTTTTTTAAAAAAAAGTTTTCTAGTAGATACTTTCACCTCCTTATTTTAAACTAAAAATGTGATATCATCATTCTAACTAAAGTTGATAATGTTTCCTTTACTATCCCAATTCTCCATTGATAATCATTCAATCTGTTTTCTTTGTTACATATTCACTATTACAAACAATGACTACATAGGGTGCCAATACATATTCATGTCTAATTTTTTATCATTGTAAATAATTCTGTATTATCAAAACTTCTTTTAACTTTAATTTCTAGTCCCAAATACAGATTCCTCATAAAAACAATGAAAAGCTCAGATACACTAATTTTTTGGAATTATTTTATAATTTCTTTTGATCAACTGAATCA
The DNA here is from genome assembly GCA_028023455.1 of Epiperipatus broadwayi. Classification (NCBI taxonomy): domain Eukaryota; kingdom Metazoa; phylum Onychophora; class Udeonychophora; order Euonychophora; family Peripatidae; genus Epiperipatus; species Epiperipatus broadwayi. The sequence continues at coordinate 2,953,814 of JAQFVV010012437.1, forward strand.
AATACACTATTGTAATCAATAAAGCATATGTTGATCTCAAATTTCAATTATTCAGAAAACCCCATTTATTATATCATTTATCCATTAATCTTTCTTAATTCTGGTAATTAATGAATATACTCACAAAAAAAGGTAGGTTTATTATTTGATTTTAATATTCAGCTTGAATACTGCCTAGCATGCTTTCAATATATTCAATATATAATATTCATAACATATAATGGTGTGATTACAGGTTCTTTATATCAGTATTTAATTATTAATTAATAATTAAAAATTGATATAAAGAACTCACACTATTATTCATCATGAATACGATTTATTGAACATAATAAAAGCATGCTAGGCAGTAATAAAGCTCAATATTAAAATAAAAAAATACAACTACCTTTTGAGTAGTTTTATTAATTACCAGATATCTTGTTGGTTCAGAAAAGAAAAAATTTAATGATAGCTGAATTAATCTTTTTTGAAACTGGTTTATCTATAAGTTAGTTATTTTTCAATGTATGCCCCAATATGTGCTGAAACAAGTGACAAAGCAAAATCATATTACTATAAAGCTGAAAATGTAAAAGAATTTTTAATTAGCCTCTCTCTAAAAATACACAATGAAAAATAAGGTATCAATAATTAAATTAGCTCCCTTCCAAATTTTAATGATTTTCATTATTATTCTATTCTCTACTGAAAAATACTATATCTAAATAGATATATTATTATCCAGTAATAATTGAATGGCAAAATTGCTGCAAAAAACATCCTTAAACTGTTTAATATGTGAAAAAAAAAACAATGTTTGTGGTATTTGAAATCAAACTCCAGGTCAGTAGCATGGCAAATAAATAAGCTAGCTTTAATGCATTGTGTGTGAGCCCCGCCAATACTTATATTACTAAGAAGTAATTGAAATCTATTTTAAAACCACGGATTGTTTATGATATTTTTTTATTCTGCATATTAATTTTTTTTGTAGTTATGATTTCTATCATAAAAGGTAAATAAATAAAAACAAAGGGATATCATTTATATTAAACTTGACAATAAGAAACAACTGCTACTGAGAATTAATTCAGTTCATTTTAATACCAAATTCAACTGTCAAATTTTTACTGCGCCACTATATTATTCAATTGACTGTAAATTTATGGTATAAAAACTTTGATTTCTGCATGTTACTAAAATATAAGAATTTTTTTTTTTATTTAACAATAAAGAAAGACGAAAAACTTGATTCAGTCTAAATATTTTACATTAAAAATAAAACTAAACAAAAAAAAAATATGAACAAAAAACATAATACAGGTATAAACAAATTTTTATTACTTTTTGATATTACTTCATAATTTAAATTGCAAAATATGTATTCATTAATAACATAAATGCTCTTATTATAAAGGTTCTTCTATTCAGTGTATAACCCTTTTGCTTCTATAATAAATAAATTTGGAATTCACACACATATGCCAGCAAGAACATTATATGTATATCAGAAGTTGCCACTTAGATATAATAATTAATATTATGTATAAATATATCGAAACTTGTGATAAAAGCATTTTACATATATTTATATATTGAGATACTTCTATCACCTAGTTAAATTGTTAAAAGTTTGTCTCAAACAATATTATTCTCCTCTTTTCTTAATCTTTTGGTGACCTGATCAGAATAGTGTTAGCATGAGAGCGAACCAATGATTTTTAGATTTGTAAACAATCTAATTAATAAGACAATTCTGCCAAAGGTAATTATTTTATGCTTAAATTTAAAAAAGATAGACAGTTTATCTAGAGTATCACACCATGTGTATACAATTAATGCTCAATTGGAAAAACACAAAAATATTGGGCTAAAAGAAAAAAAAAACTAAATAAAAGTACTTACATGATAACATCAAATAACTCGGAAATAAACCTAATATGATAATCCATAATATTTGGAAACTACTTATTAATATTTCTTTAAAAAAAGGTAAGAAATCAGAGATCTTGTAGATAAAAAATATAAAACTTTTACTGACTGCTGCCTTTGGCAGAATAATAATCTAATTGATTAGAATGGCATCTTAAATTTAGTATTAAAAGCCCTTGATTCAATTTTTATACTAAGCTGTCACTGTCAGGGAGAGAATAAAAATACCACTCAAAACATTGTATTCTATACTAATATGTATGATATTATTAACAGCTATTTAAATTGGAAAACATAAATAAACTTTGAATTTTTATAAAACAATTAATAATTGCAACTAGATTATGGAATTAGACCAACATATAATTATAATTATATACAATACCAATTAAAATTTCTATATTTTATCTCAGTCAGTGTATATTTTGACACCATAAGTAACAACAAACTTTCAACTAAATTTTTTCTCTCTCATATGTCATAGCATCAGCTGGGAAGTGAACCTGCTAACCCGGGACAACTGCTTGTAAAGCAGCTGTCACTGACCTCTCGACCACCAATGCTTGACAATATTTCAACTAAATTTACTACAAAAACAATGGCTCAAAAGCAGTTTTTTTAGTACTTTAAAAATAATCTATAGATAAAAAAAAACAAAAAGTAAAAGCATCTATAATTTCAGGATAAAGACTTCTAGAACAATCCTTCACATATGTGTGAATATACACAATATACATATATATAATAAAAATAATAAATATAATGGTAATTAACTATTATATACAGTCTTTCAATCTGCAGAAGTACTTTTGGTTAATTCCTTAAACTTCTTCAATTCTGCGATTAAATTCAATGGCTATTGAGGAGGATTACGGAATTAATCAAAAGAATTTATACAGATTGAAAGATTGTATATAATAGGTAATTACCATTATATTTATTATTTTTATTGTTATTAAATAGTTGTTAATTAATGAACATTTTATTTGTATTACATATATATTACTTCTAATATTCTCACAGATAAATGATGAATTTATGGTATTATTTCTAGGAGCTTCATGTAATAAAAATATAATAGCTAAATAGCTGATGTTTCAATACAATAACAAATACTTTCCTCTGAGCTTCTTTTTTCTCAAATCATAATAATGTGTGTGAAGAGAATTAAAATTGTTATTTTTTCCTCATTCTCAAATTCTATTGATTGAGAAAATTAAAAAAATATTTCATCCCCCAATAGCTTTTTAAAAATATTGTTAATTTTCTTTAGTGTACACTCTTCATTTATGCTTGTAGGCTTTTTAAAAATCTCTATAGCTTTCCTTAGCAGTCTCTGGTCATATTGTTCAATTATTGCCAGAATATGTTTGTGTTTTATTAAAATTGATATCATGGTTAGTTAATTTAATGTGTGAATAAATGGCTGATAATTAGACATTTCCCTAACTGCCAAAATGTGTTCTTCCTTTCTTACATTTATTCTATGATTGGTCTGTTCAATGTATGAACATAAACAAACAGCACATGGAATTTTATATACACCATGATACTCTAAAGAAATTTTATCTTTAGGGTGTGGAAATACTTCACCATTTTTTAAAAATGTTTGTGTGCTATTGTTTTTCTTTAAAACATTACCAATTTTATCAGTTATTTCCTTTAAATGTGGTAGAACAGTCTTAATTTTTGAAGTATCAAAATATTTTTATCAATACATATATACAATGTACATATATGATTTAATCTAATTATTTATTTTGTAATTACATATTTTCATAGATATAAAAAAGTCTAAGAAATAATGGGTTTATATGCATGCATGCACACATATTTGTAAGTTTTATATAATTGTTGTAAAGTGATTTATACATAAAATACAAATACATTTATTTAAAATTAAAGCTGCTATTATTATATCCTTAAAGTAGAACTGTAATCCATTTTTATAGATGCATTTCTTAGAAGAAATGGATTCAGGGATTTAGAAATTTAATATAGAATATTTTGCCCTTCCCTAGTATATAAAAATATGTAAATACAGTTTTCAGATTTTCCTATATGTGTAACTGCATATTCTTTTTTATTATTATATCAAAATTTTTCACCCATGAAAATCTTCATATGTTAGTTGATTTAATGTACACAATTCCATGAAATAAAAAGAGACTAAGCACTAACTCTATAACTTTAGTTAAATTTGATATTTAAAGTATTTATAATTTATAGGAAATGAAAGCTATATGTTTTAATAGTGAGCTGTTAATATTACATTAAAATTATAAATTGGTTCATTCATAAGTTGCAAATTTTCAGTTCAATTTATAAATTACAGTAATTTATTTTGTATGTATTTTTGATGTATATTTTCGATTTTGTATTATATTTTTTTCAGATTAAATGTTTGTTTTGGATAGTAATTTAGCTCCAAGTTATGAATGAACTGGATTTTTTTTTAGCATTTATTGGGCATATATATAATTTAAATATGCTGCTTTTTTTCCTTTTTTAAAAAAAAAAAATCTTATAAAAAACTTAAAATATTTAAACTATATAAGCACATTGGTTTATTAGCAAATATAAATACTTTTTCATACTTTTACATTTACACATATTTACAGGTTTCTTATTGTAAGTATAAACAATTTTTATACACATATAAGTACTTTAGAGAAAGTTTATATATTTCCTTATTCTCCTATCTTCTCTTTAAACAGACTGTGACTTCACAATGAATTTCACCATGGCTTTTTTAAATCTTATATTTGGTTTGTCATTCAGTATGATAATTTTCTCTCTTCAACAGGCATTTGAATTGTGAAGATACTTCTTAGATTCCTCTGCACTGACTAGAAGTTGTAAAGTATAATGAGGTATGCCATCTAAATTTGCTCAATAATCTTTTGACATAGCTTTCTTTTTTTCCTTTAGTCATGGACTCAGAATTCTTGTTCAGAAATTTGATTTGTGCATTTATGAACTATAAATGTAGTAGTCTGCTTTTACTTTCATTTGTTATAGAAAATGTGAAAATTTAATTTCACAATTAATATGACTGTCACTTCAAGAATATTTTTTTATATCATGTGTACATAAGTTCTAATCAACAATTGGATCTAACATTTCTAGTTTATTTAAATTTTAAAAGTTCAATATTATCATTAGATATTTTTTCCAATTTCAAATATTACTATCATTAGATATGAATTTAAATTAGAACAGGTTCCTTATATCCCCTAACCTTACCTTCTGCAAATATATATCTTTTTTTTTTTTTTTTTGCCTTTAAACTTTCATAACTAATTGTTAAATCTAAGCAGAGAAATCCATGTAATATTTGTTAGTAAGCACCATCCCGGACAAAGAAGTATGATACCTACAGTAACATTACTAAATTATCTAGTTACTACACTGGTGTTCAATTATAGAGTATACTGCTTAATTTTTATGCATCCTAACAAGTTTTCAACATTTGTATTCACATCCAGAGTAACTATTAATCTTACACACATGAATATTTCTTTGTATGTGATGCGAATATAGACAGCAATCTTTCATTTTCAATAATTCATGATTTGAAAACGTATTAAATGTAAAAACATTAAAAATTTATAAATATGAATTCATAAATTTCATATGCATGCCCAACACTATAATGAATACGTTTTCAGTCAGCTATTTTTTCATCTCTCAAACTTAGCCAAATCAAGAGTCATGTGATTGACCACCTGCTTGAACATTAAGATTCATTTCTTAGTCAGCTATTCCCATATCTTGTACAGTCAACCATTTTATAGTGTGCTGTGTTCCCTCTGAACTATCTATTTTATAATTCCATTATTTTAATTTTTTATTAATTATTTTTGTTAATAATTAAATGTGTACTTTTTAATATTAATTTGTTGGTATGTGAATATATACTGAAGCACATATATTTTAGGATTTGTGTATCTATTGTTTCAAGTGATCATGGGAAAGGCAGCTAATTCTAGGAAACTATTATACACAAACATGACATTTAAAAAACACTTATACTCAAAAATATGCAATAAATATGTTTATTTATAAATGAAGTTCAAAATTGAAAATATTTTTAACTTTTAATAAATTGAATGTATTATCAAGAATATTATAGTATGCGACTGGTTAAAATGAACTTTAAACTTGGATATTTTTGAATCAAAAAATCTAAAAAAAAAAAAAAAAATTGTAGAAGTGAGAATTTACTTATATAACAACAGTATTTGTTTACAGCTTCTAAAAAAATGTGTATATGTGAATAAATATTTATAATCATAATTATAAATGAAAACAGTAAAATGTATTGAGTTGTAGGTTTATTTAACTGGTTGGAAATTTATCAGGAAGAAGCAGCATAAAACTCTAAATCCAGCTTTAATGACTTTGATTCAAATTTGTTCTCAATCATTATATATATATTAGACTAAGTACATTATAATCTTTTTGAAAAGAATCAGTTTTATAGTCACGATAAAAGTTTAGTAGTAGAGATTTTTATTGAAGCTTTTTCTCTTTTACTGATTACAACATACTACATATATAAGAGCCATTAAAAAGAAAGAGAACAAATCTTTTTTATAATTTTTTTTTTTTATTTGTTTATAGGCAAAAAAGCTTTTAACGTATAAAAAAATCATGTAAAAAAAAAAAGATGATCTGAATAAAAAAAAGTATTTGCATGCATATTTTTTATAAATGTTCCCATTTAATACGAAAATCTTTTAAAACGACAGTTATTTGTTTGATCACTGATTATTTGCAGATTTTCTAAATTGAAGTTTCTGGTTTAATTCTGGATGTCTATGAATACACGACTTTCTAGCTATTTTTTTTATTTTTAGAAGTCAGTCATCCAGAATTCTTCAATAATATCGAATGTTAAACATCAGTAAAAATTGGACAAAGGCAAATATAAGCTGAGCATTCATAAAAGTAAGATATTTTCTGTAGCAATGAAGGTTGCATCATATTACAATTGTATTTTTTGTTTTATAATCGGTGCACTGACACCCATCTGATTAAAATTAATCTATGATATCCATTCTCCAGCCAATAACAGCTACATACCCATATACTAAATAATACTAGATGACTAATTGAATTGGGTTGGTCTGTAAATCTGAAAAAAAATCTGATTGTTACTGTAAAATATGTGGTCTGAACTCAAATTCCAAATCATGGACATGAAAAGCATATGCACAAATTACTAAGCCCAAATGATTTAAAATCATACAGAATGTTCTATGTTGTTACCTATTTAAAAGAAAAAACCAGGGAAATACTCTTTTGTAAATATAAACTATTGGTATAAAATATATTTGTGCATTTATGTAAATATAGTTACCACATTGCTTTTAATCATTATGGTTTTCCTCACATAATCTAAAAATCAGGAATAAATTCAATATTAACATAAATTAGAGTAAATTTTTGAAAATATTGATGCAATTTCATACATTTATTGATGCATAAGTAACAAGAACAGTAGCATAGATAATTTTTGGGCCCTTAGGTAAGAAATCTTTTTGAGTCTCTTATTTTCATTAAATTAAATTTTAATTATGCATAGTATAAAAAATATCATGAATAATTTTAAAATCATAAATATGTATTTTATTCATAGTTTTTTATAATGTTATATCATAAAAATATTTAATATATTATTTTTTAAATACAATTTCACAAAATCTAATAAATTTATGTAAAAAAGTTAAAATATTTGTGTAATCATTAGTGAAGTAGGAATCCTAGTATAATACAAAGATTAATCCCCTAATCTTTGTTGATATGGTAACTATGACCCTGGTCAATGCATATAATAAATAAAAATTACTCTATAAAATTTTTTAATATTTTATCCATCTGCACTATACTTTTTTGGAAACAGAAAAGTGAACTGTAAAATATCTTTTCAAAATAGATGGGATGAGAAAGAATACAAAATCTAAAAATTAAATAATATGTATGTGTTATATTTTTAATAAACATGTCTTATTTATATGGGTATATTTTTTTCATTTATATTGTTCATATGAATATATTATCATAAATAAAAGATATCAAAGGTTGTTTTTTTCTTTCAGATTTTTATTGCATAGGGACTTTTTATTTTGCTACATGTAACTGTGGATAGCTTTCATACATAGAGAGATTTCAAATCCTATGAATTCCAAATTTTAACATTAGCAGCTTGCCTATTAATTGTATTTATTTTATTTCTATTTATTAAAATTGCCTCTTTAATTTTTTGATTATGGTTTCCCTCTTCATGATGAATTTTAACAATTTCAAGATCAAACTACATGTCCCTTTCATTATTCAAGAAAACTGAAGCAGTCATTAATTCATTATTATTTTTACTTCTAATAATTCTTGTATAACAATTCATACTCCTTTACTCTTTTCTCAATATTGCACCTCAATTCATCTATAGGTGAATCAAGGTGCAGTATTAAGAAAATAATAAAGGAGCCTGAATTGTTATACAATCATATGAGAAGTAACTGCTTCAATTTTCTTGGATCATGAAAAGACATGTAAATATAAATTTAAGTTTAATCTTGAAAGTATTAAAATTCTTCACAAAGAGTGAAACCATAATAAAAAAAATTAAGGAGGCAATTTTAATAAATAGAAATAAAATGAATATAATTAATAGACAAGCTGATAACGTTAAAATTCAGGATTCATGGAATTTGAGTTGATGACATTTGCTTCCCTTATGTTTTTTGAATTTAACGACAATTGAGGGGAGGGGATTTAAGGAATTAATTGAAAGTATTTCTGTGGATTGAAAGACTGTACATAATAGTTAATTACCATTATATTTATTATTTTTATTGTTATTACAATAGTTTTTAATTAAGAGACATTTTATTTGTATTACATATATATGATATTGTAGATCAATAATTTTAATTTTTAAATTTTCATTGCATTCTTGCTGATAATTTCAAGATGTTACTTAAAAAAAAAAGTCATATTTTCTTAGAAAATTAAACATAGATTAAAACAGGAATTCTTTCATAGTTTACTGTTATTATAATTATTGATTTAAATTTTTTTATGACATAATCAATAAATATACAATATTAACAAACTCTGTATATATATACACACACAAATTGCTATAATTTAAGGAAAATAGTTATATATATATATATATATTCATTTATTTATTTATTTTCCTGTAAAGTTACAGATTTAACTTTTTTTTTTGATAAAGTGGATATATTTATTATTGTTTTTCTATGCAGTTTAACACAGTAGTTAAGTGCCAGCCTTAAAAGATAAAATTTCTGAATTCATTCTGAGATTAATAAAGTAATAACAAAAAAATGCTCTGTTTTAACAATTCTATAAAAATGTTTTGCTCAATCTCTAACTTGGAGCTCAAGTATTTATTTTTCCACAAAAGTAACCATCTAATCATAGTTTTTATTGTATCTGACTGCATTTACACTTAGATGATGTTATTTTGTATTATGCAATTATTATATCTTAATAAATGATTTTGCTTAAAGAGATTAGACATCATATACTGCTAAGATAATTCCATTAATGAATCACTTATTCCAGAAAACTCAAAAGAAACTCCTTTATATGTATTTCAAATTTAAAAAAAACTATTAAAAGTGCAAAAGAATATGACAAATAGAATTTTCCACAATACTTATTTTAACATTATAATTACATTCAAGATTAATCTACTAGTAGCTAATTATTATTAGAGTATCATTATTATTTTATTGCTAATTGAATCACAAACATTAGAAATGAATATATAAGAGCTTGCCCACAAGCCAAAATATATGCAGATCCCAGTAGCTAAAATGAAGTGTAGACTATTTTGCTTGTTTCCAGTTCACTACAGTAATGAATATATTCTGCAATGAGAAATAATTAAGTTTCAAAGTAATAGTGATATTCAAATTAATATTAGATGATAAATAATTGCCTAAAAACAGTTCTCATTTTCTTTTTCTAGAATACATAAAACAAATTCTTTCTTACTGAATATTATGTATTACATATATAAAATAAATAATTTTTTAAAAAAAAAGTATTCAATTTTTTTTAGGGGAGAGGGGGATTTACACATTTCTTTTTAATCTTTTCATATAATCATCTTAGTATTGCTGTAAAAGTTGTTAAATATAAAGTGATTTAAAGAATTGAATTTTTCACTGTCAAATTATATTTTACGGAAAAATGCAGTTAATTTTCTAATATTATAATCTAAATCTGGGATGGGGAACCTCTGGTTCATAGGCCAACTCCGGTACTCCAAAGTCATTAATCCAGCCTGTGAATGTTTTCAAAATTGTATTATGATACCATTTATGTAATAAAATATTTGCACATCATCTTGCATTTGCTCAACTAACTTTGAAACTGCTCTGTCAGTGCAGAGACATTATGCATGCATGTGTATCACTCATCAGTGCTTTTCCTAGTTGTATTAATCAATGTGAATATAAAGCATATTGCAAATGTCACAGGATAGCTGGAAAAGTCTAAGTAAAATGCAGTAACTTTATTTCATATTTCTTTATATTTATTATTTATGGAGTGCTCATCTTAAGAGTAACCAAAGCACTTTGATGTATGGTTGGGAAGGCCCAAAGCATTAACATTGAGCTTTTTTTGAATTTTTTCAATTTCCTTAAATAAATACTTTTTAATATTTATTTTCTTTATTAGAATGGCTTTATGTAGTAGAAAAAAAAGTTGATGCAGAAAATTATGCATTTGAAGAAAAATGCATCATTGCATATTTTGTAATTGAGCAGAACAATAAATCAAAGTGTATCATTTGTTTGGATGACATTGCAGTTAACAAAGAACATAACATTAAGAGACACTATTTAACAAGACATACAAATTATGAAAAATATGTTGGAGAAGAGAGAAGTGCAAAAATGGAAAATTTGAGGTAATGTTATTTCAGCAGAATACTTTTTTTTTTTATAAAAATACAGATGAATATTAAATTTCTATTAAAGACAGTTATGTAATTGTAATGAAAACAGCACAAAATTAAAAACCATTTTTAGAGGAAAATTTATTAAAGACTGTATACTAGCTATAGTGGAATTAGTTTGTCCTGAATATAAAAAAAATGTTGAGAATGAGTTTATCATGAAGAACTATTATAAGGTGAATTAAAGAACTGTCCACCAATGTAAAAAATCACAGAAACAAAAAAAATTATGATTTTGATTGATATTCATTGTAATTTGATGATAGAACTGATAAAATGGATACTTGTCAACTACCAACTTTTATTGCAGGAATTGACAAAAATTTCATTCTAACAGAAGAAATGTTATCTCTTGCACAACTTGAGACAATGACAATAGGAAAAGACATACAACCTTAATTATCACAACTTATCCAAATTATCTTCTGATGGGGAAAAATCCATGGTTGTAAAAAATAAGGGTGTTTAAATGACATGAGTGAAAATGCTTTCAAAGGCAATTCTTTTATTCACCCTATTCTAGAAACAACTATTATAAGCTTGATAATAGACACCAGATGGTATAATTATATATTTATTCTCATCCCAACATCAATTTTTGACTTTTATTTTCATTACTGAGGATGAGATTCAAAACTAGAGCTAAGACATGCATATATCTACCAAGATCTTTCATTTTTTTATAATATTCAAACTAATTATCTTAAAATTAAAAAGTTTTGAGCACAAGTTATATCATTTACATAGTTATAGAGATGTAATACTTAGTTGCATTTTAAAAAGAAGATTAATCTGTTAACAATATACCAAAACTTCTCATATACTAACTTATAATGCTAATAATATTTCTCTTTATGCCATATGAAGGGATCATGTGAAAGTTTTAATATTAACTTCCATAGTCAAATGATGGAAAGGGTCTTTAAAATATGAAGAATATGAAAATAATATTAGACCTATTGAACTATGCAAGTGAGTTAGTTTAGGTTCAAAATTTTTAACTTTTTTAAAAATTTCATTCTATTAATTTGAATAATGTAAGGAATAAAATATGATTGCTTGATGTATAAGTGCATTAGATAAAATCTTAGTTCTGACTAATGAAGTCAAAAACTATAAAGTCTGCAGATGATAATAATTATAACACTATACCATCTGGTATCTATTGATTATTCATGAGAACATATATTTGCCTATAAAATGTGTATATATTGGAATGAGACTACAATTATATCTGCTAGAATAGTATATGTTAAATGCAACAATGACTGATTTAAATGCAATGTGAAAATTGCCATCATGTATCAACATATTCATACTTTTAAAATAAAATATACTATTAAGCTGCTTATATAAGAAATTCTGATATCTTGTTTGGCATGGGTGAACATGTACTTAGATTTCTCATATACATCTTAGTGATATAAAGTAAATTTATTATAATTAACGTTAAATTTGCATGTTGATAACTTATGCTAAAGGAGTTGTAAGCAAAGGTAAATTAGAATCAATGATGATTGAGGGCTAGAACATAATTAAACTACGATATTGTCTTATTCATGCAGAGAATGTAACATAAATACATACTTGTGCTAGTATCAATTTATTATATATAAAATAATTTAAGTTTACATTATCTAGCAAACAAAAGTTGTTGCTGTCATTTATTTATTAAATTACAAAAAAAGGAAACTTCCCTTTCCTAGCCATGTAATTTATTTCATTAAAAACATGTAAATAACTAAAGTTGACAGTTGATCCAATTAAAAGTGAAAGAGAATGCTATACAATTAACAAACACAAAAAGCTTCTATAAAAATTAATTCCTACAGATTCTAAATATAAATGATACATAATCTATTAATAAATTAGTTTGAACTTATTAAAAATATCTCTTTTAAGTATTCTTCATAAATATTTCATACTTCTTCATATATTAAACTATTTATGTGCATGGATGTGTATACAAGATTATCAAGGACATAGTTGTATAAATAAATAATAGAATGGTTTATTTATTATTTGGGAATTAGTACAAAGTTTGAAAATTGGAAGTGATTGAAATGAGCTGTAATCTATGAACCTTGAATTCTAGAACAGCAACTTTACTAATGCATTAACCATATAGAAAAACAAATGACAAATAAGTAAAAATAATACTGATTGGTAGCGTTTTTATTCTCAAGCCATGAGAGTGCTAGCCACAAGCTTTTGTAAATGCTCAGATTTTGTTTGACTTTTAAAAAAGAAAATCATATATTTTCAATAATTTGTATTATATATTTACAATTATTTTGCAAAATATTTAGATTAAGATTTTATTAAATTTAACAGCATATATATGGAAATGGTGTTTGACTGAAACAGAAATGACTCTAAGATCAGTGAAACTTATTTTAGTCATTTAAAAATAAGTAAAATTTTAAATTTTAAAACATAATTCATTACTTTATATGAAGAAACATTTGTTCAGATTTTTAAAATGCGTTCAAATAAATTTTATTTAAATTCAAAATGCGTTTTTATGGGCAATTGTGAAATAATAAAAGCTATTATTTATCGTACATATTTCAATAAATTATATTTTTCTGTAAATTAAAATACGGTGCAGAATAAAGAGTTAATCTTTAAGATAAGATGCTGGAAATCTAATCCAAATAGACACTAGAAACTGCCCCCAAAATTGTAATGAAAATGTTGATATCTGATTGTAATAAAAATGTTAAATAATAAATAAAGCAAATGTAGGTATTATGTACTGCAGTATATATATATATATATATATTATCAATAGATGGCGTCTTTACCAAAACCGCCGAAACAAGTGTAAAATATTTTTACATAAACGCAAAAGGAGTCAGAATTAACTACCTCTTTCATTTTGCTCACCTCCAGATCAGCTGATTTCAAGCTGGTTTGCTTTCGTCAGTGGAAGGATAGAGCTATAGAAACTAGGTCTAAAGACTGACTCTCAAGCGCTTATGCAAAACGTTTATATCAGTTTGCAAGCGTGAATTTTTCAGACCGGTAAAGTCTTCAAACTCAGCCTAGCAAGCTAGATATCTATATGGGTCTGATCTCAGTTCAGTTTCACCACATAGTCAAAGTCTCTGCAATATATATCATTGCAAGAAAACTTAAAAGGTACATTTATGAAAAATAAAAACAAGTTAGTCACGTAACCTGCTATCACTTGTTATTTATGATTAATAGATGGCGTCTTTACCAAACCGCCGAAACAAGTGTAAAATATTTTTACATAAACGCAAAAAGAGTCAGAATTAACTACCTCTTTCATTTTGCTCACCTCCAGATCAGCTGATTTCAAGCTGGTTTAGCTTTCGTCAGTGGAAGGATAGAGCTATAGAAACTAGGTCTAAAGACTGACTCTCAAGCGCTTATGCAAAACGTTTATATCAGTTTGCAGCGTGGAATTTTTCAAACCGGTAAAGTCTTCAAACTCAGCCTAGCAAGCTAGATATCTATATGGGTCTGATCTCAGTTCAGTTTCACCACATAGTCAAAGTCTCTGCAATATATATCATTGCAAGAAAACTTTAAAGGTACATTTATGAAAAATAAAAACAAGTTAGTCACGTAACCTGCTATCACTTGTTATTTATGATCAATAGATGGCGTCTTTACCAAAACCGCTGAAACAAGTGTAAAATATTTTTACATATATATATATATATCACCACCATAAGTGGTCACTTATGATAAGAAGCAGAAAAAAAGAAATAAGATGGGGAGTAATTTTTCGTGATTATATAAATCAATTCATAAAAAAAAAAATCCATTCATAATAAATCACATGCTTATCTTATAATACATATGCATATATATAAACACAATGGATTGCTGAAAAAGAATTTAAAGTCTGTTCAAATCCCTATAATTATATATATATATATTTGATATTATGCAAGATTGCCATTTAATATCTTTTGTAAAATATTTCATTCTGAAAGATTTAAACACCATTTATCCTATTGTAACCGTATATTGTACTTTACTCTGTATTTTATTCTTAAATGTATCCTTCAAATGAAATCAGTTAATAATTCACAATTATCGATCTACTATCTACTACAGGAAAGTTTTTCCAAATTTAGTCCAATTTCTCCAATTCCTAACCTCTCTAATCCACAACCTTCCAGAAAACTTTCTTATTTCATCCATCTCACATGTAATCTCTTTGTAGGTCTTTTACAATCTCCTGGGATCAAGTTTAAAACTTCAACTGTCTATCTGTTATCATATGTTCTAGAAATATGTTCAACCAGTTCCATTTCAGTCTCAATTCTTTCAATGATGTCAGTAATATCTGTTTGTTCTTTCACTCATATATTTGATTTTTGTTCTATATTTCTATTACTCATACATTTTTTCGTAATGTGTTGAGCATATCAAAGTCCAGATCCAAAAGTAAAAACTAGAACCTTCCTTTTTGTTTCCTTTTAACACTCAATTATTTCTACTAAAAACACTCCATTTAAGTATAATTCTATGATCAATTTTATCCATTATGCTTTCATCTGTATTATAATATGATCAAGATATTTATAGTTATTAGTTTCTTCTAATTCATAATTATCAATATATATTTTATTCTTTTGAGATAAACTATAGAACATTATTTGTCTCTTTAGAATTTATATTTAATCACATGATCACCATCTCTTATGCTAGCACATAACTGTTATCAAACAGGCAAAACTCTCCACACAGTAGTGCTCCTCACTGATGAAGGCCACAAGCCAGAAACTAGTCTGGGGATCTTGGATAAGTAGACACTAGATGGAGATTTTATGCACAAGCCTTCTGGCATCCATTGATTGCTCTGATTGCACAGGGTAGCACTACTGTATGGAGAGTTTTGCCTATTTAATTTATCTTTAACCTTACTTTCTTATTTTAATTTGAAAAAATAGGGTATATGTAAAACTACATAATATCTTATAATCATTAAGAGCTTAAGTAATATATGATAGTATTTTATTAGGATGATTAATAATTCATCCTTATATATCAACTCTTCAAATACACTATTTGTTTAAATTATACATATATATTTACTAATTAGAAAAATCTTGTTCAATTTTTGTGTATTCACTTATTATTTTTTATGTAAGCTAATTAAATTATATTTGTGCATTAAATAAAACTAAAATTATAAAGGAACATTTTTGTTCAACTTTCCTGAAAACTATTTAGATAGATATAAAAAAAGTTACAAGATTTAATTACCAAAATACCAAAAATAAACTGGCAATTAAATACATTAAATCTTTCACCACTTTTTTTTTTATTAAATTCAAGAAAAAAAAATTCTTACAAATAAAGGATGTGTGTGTGTGTGTGGAATGTATGGGAACTTAAATTTTATTTGTGTTTACTATTTTATAAACTTTAAATTGTGCTCTTGTCTATTTTAAAATTGAATAAAATAAATTTTGGTAGTTAATTCCTATTTTTTATAATAAGAAAGTGACTTAATTAATTTCTGCCCCCCCCCCCATGCTTTTGTTTCAAGTTAAATCTAAAAATGCCAATTGTGATTAACAAAACAATTATTTTTCTTCTTTTTAGTGCATAGTCAATAAAAGCATTTATTATAAAACAACATTTTATCTATTATTTTTTTAAGTTTTTAGTTAATAGTATGTGATGTGATGCACTGTCACTTCTCATTAAATGCAGTCAGAAATCTCTCAGCAACTATGCCCAGAGAAACTTGTTAGCTACTTTACCTTCCCTTTCCATTCACCACCCTAAGTTTTTCTATAATCTTCTTCATCCCACTTCCACAACATAATTTTTGTCAACTCTATGGCCTTTATATCTAAATCTCATTTATCTTTTCCCAAACCCAGCATAAAAATCAATAACCTACTTTCTGTATAATCACTTTGTTCATATTTATTTTTCCATAACTTCATTATTTGTACCCTTTCTGCTTTCAAGCATTTACATTCAATTAACAAATGCCTAATATTGTCTATGGTTTCCTTATACAATTTGCAGACTAAATCACCCATATTTTTCCATTTACATGTATATTCTCATGTTGCTAAAGATCCTGTTTGACCCTTAAACAATAAATTACTCTTCTTGCTATTATCATAAATTAACTCACACCCAATGTTCCATTTACTTCTATATATATTTAAACTCTTTTTACTCTCCATACTAGTTCTCCATCTCTCCAACTCCCTATTCTTTATTAAAGCATCTATTATCCCATTCCTTACCACTAGAACACTCAACAATTCTTCTAATACAATCATTCCACTTTTTGTACAAGTATACTGATATAAATTCTTTATCCAAATCTTTTGCATACTACATTACTTTTCTCACCCATCTTGTTTCCTGCCCTTTACTCATAACCCAATTAAATACTATTTTAGCTATTGTTTTATTATTCATAAACTGCAACCTACCAAACATTTTCATTTTACTTTTTGCATTTTTCATCTAAAAACTTGACCATCCCATTTCTCCTTGAATTGCCTCCCTTGCTGTCCACACATCTACATCCAATGCATGTCTTTCTACTTCCCTTTGTACTTATTCTAAGTAATCTAATATCCCTTTTCTAACACATAATGACATGAGTGAAGTATATTCTTAGATTGCATATGTATGTGTTATAAAATGATATTTTATGAAGTTAAGTGATATATTTCCCCATTGTTCTGGTGGTGAGACAAGTTCCACACCAATAGTGTACTTCGGAGCTAGGTAACTATCATTTGATTTATTAGTCAAAAGAGATTAGTTATTCCTCATATGCTAAAATTTTCCTTGAATATTTTTTTTTGTTAGCATAGAAACATAGCTATATCTAATTTAGTTTGTGGTTAGATAAATAGTGTACCAGTCAAAACATGTTTATCCATCTAACATGAGCTGGAACTCATAAAATGTACTTCAAACCCAGTCAAGGCCAAGATTTAAGTCAAGGACCAGCCTGAATTTGAGCCCACACTCTAAGCCCCAAATCAAATACATAATGAATAACACAATAGTGATGGTACATGAGAATTAATTTTAATACAGCCCACTAGCAAAGCATGAGAAGACAATGAGACATCTATTACTATGATTTAAATTAAAATATATATAAGTATGGCTGTACTTTTGGAAGTGGAGAAAAGAGGAATTAGAACTACTCAAATAAGTTTAGACAATAAAAATATAGTTTAATCTAATGACAAATTATTAATTTACACATATGACTTAATTATATACATTAGTGTGTGCGTGAATGACCAAGCAGTAGATGATTACATAGTGTCATTCATGCTATTATTTCTCATATGCTCTTTATTAGTTAAATGATATATTATAAATAAGCACACATCTTTGGTGAGTCCAATATTAAAATGCCAATCAACTATTACAAAGAATTCGCATAAAATGGTTATTAACACTTTGGATTACGGTTCTGGAACATGGTGAATAACATTATTTAGGGGAGTGTTCTGATATTCATTATACATATGATATAAACTATTTTCAAGCCACTGAGGTGTGAAAATAAATAAGATACATTTGAAAAACATATTTGAAAATGACATTTGATTAGATGACAAATATTTAATGAAAAATTATTTTAATGATAGTAAGACAAACGCTTTATTTTCCCCAAGGCATATAGATACTCTTAAATATAGAAATAAGTTACGATGGTGGAATTGTATAAGACTGAAATAAATTTAAATAATAAAACTAGTAATAGTTGGCATTTATATATATATTGAGCAGAGCACAATTTTAATATTAGAGCATTAAAACTGGGTCATGAAGCAAAAGAAATAATAATACGAAGAAGTTTGTGGTGCTGACATAATAGCCTAAAAATAACTAAGAGAAAAAGGTCGTGCTTCTGGACAAGAACGAAGTGGATGGGCATGCCGTGGTCATCACTGACATGCAGGCCTTTGATATGAAGAAGTGATTATGCATAGCATGTGCCAAACTTACAGGATCACTGCCAGAGGCATTTTATACGAAATAAATGTGAAGGGGCATAGCGTGTGCCAGACTTAGGGATCAATGCCAGAGGCCCTTTTATATGACAAATGGTCCTGGGTAGTTTCAACTATCCTCAGGACAAGACTTGAGAAGAAATCTATGGGTTCGAACTTGTCATAACCCCCAGATTAATAAGCACATATATATAACCACGAAGATCAGCTAAATGTCAGTAACGCAGTACGAATGAATGTCTCTAACGACATTGAATAAATTTTACTGCTTTAAAATAAATGATCCTTGTTTGAGTACTATAATTTAGACAAATAATATGCTATGCAGTTATAATATATGTAGAGAAATTTAGATTTCATTTACTAAAATTTATTTGAAGATTTTATTTAGCAAAAGAAATATTAAGATTTAGATTTCAAATTAATAAAATATATGTTAAGATTTGATTTAGTAAAAGAAACATTAAGATTTCCCCCCATCCAAAATATATAAATACTGTATTTGATATTTTAAGCATAGACTATTTTAAGGGTATAGAAAAAAAAATAACTAGCAGTTATATGGAAAACAAATAATCGGTCACCTTTTTAGAAATGAATAAAGAATATTTTAAAATTTCAAAGTGTTAATTATCCAAAGTTCAGGATTCTCCCCGGGTAGAAAACCCAGAGTTAAACAAATACATTTTTATCATCAATAAAATGTTGACTCGAAAAACAATCTGGTGAGTATGTTAATTAATAAAGCATTATATTTTTAGGGGACGTTAATAACCTTGATGCATGAAGGTTTACTTAAAAGAAAGAAAAGTTTTTAGAAATTCAACTTGTCAGATTGTTTGAGATTGGCAAATTAATAACGAAAATAGACATATAAATTTAAGTAATAAATAACTATAAATAATTGACCCCACCAAAGTTAAGAAAAGTTAGAGCATATGAGATAGAATTAAATTTATAAAATTATTTAAGAGCAAATTACATTTACATAAAAAAAAAACAAAGTTAAATAAAACATGAGAAATCTTGATAGAATTAGGCTAGATTTAGTTTGAGATGATGTCTTGGAAATTTACCTTTCAATTTTAAGAGTCCATTTTAAAATATGGCACATGCACGGTGATTGGAATGCAAGTACTTCGATGGCAGAAAACTTCTATTAGCATTCTAAAGTTCTTTTTTAGACCTTTCTTCATTTCAGGGCAGCAAGATATTACGGTAGCAGCAGATGATGACCCAGAGGAATGAGAAGGAAGGTGCATTTACTGCTACATCATTTTAAGTTTCAAGCAATGTGTAATATGTTTACAATCAGTTCTCTCAATAGTAGCTAATCTAATCTGTCCTCAAAATTCAGTCATTTTATACTTTTTCTTTATCGGTTGTTTTTTGGAAATGCAACAGTAAGATAACTTCCAAAAATAAATTCAAATCTATTTCCAGATTAGAAATAGATTTGACAACATGTTTATACAAAAGAAAATCTTTAATCTATTTAATCCCATTTATTTTAAGTAAAACTTTAATTAAAAAAATACCTCCCTTTAATTATTTTTGGACAATTAACAACAGTCACATCTTCCATATTGGATTTTATAATAGTTTAATAAAAAACAAGCAATTTAAAAAGAAAAAGTTAAAAAATGACGTATAATAAAATATTTAAAAAAAATCAATATTTTGTTAGTAAGTTTTGCTCCTATATATATTTTTGAGTCACACCTATGTATTTTAATAAAAAGAATTAATAATTGATAAAAAAGAATTAATAATAATTTTAAAACATATTATTGAAACATTAAATTTTATAATTTAGGTGTGAATCTCAAATATATACATAAAATATATATACAACAAAAGGAGCGGGATGGGATATAGGGGTTTGAATATGGGTTAGTAGATAGAAACATGAAGCACAATCTTAAGCTAAGATTGACTGCTTCAATAGTCAGATTAAATTCTTCATTGAATATTAAAATAAATATAGTGTTAGATTTGTTGGTTGATCAATGACATTGTCCATAATAAAATACTTATTTAATAATTCTTAAGTAAATTGACAATATGTAAAAATATTGATTTTGTTTTAATTATAGTATGGAAAGATACACACACATAATACAAATAATCTTGCTGACATAAGAGTATAATATTATTAAACTTATACATCAGGAATTAAATATTTTAAATTATATCATTTTAATTTACCACAAGCTTAAATCATCAAATCATCAGAATGATTATCATTATTATTTTTATTTTCTTATGCATGAAAAGTGTAGATATTTAAAGGGATTATTTAAACTATGTAAGTTATTTTTTTGACAGCCAAGTTTATTGATTTGTTTTATCTTAATAATTAGTATGATCTCTCAAACTTGTATATTTCTGCCAATAATATATTTTACCCAATGTTGTTTGCTAATAATAAATAATTGTTAAGGTTAATTAACAGCCCAAATATATTCAAAGTGAGAATATGAGGACAATATTTATTTATTAATTTATATCTTGTAAGTGTCTAGTCAATAAATAATAAGTGATGAAATATATAACAAAAGAGATATTAAACTAATGTTAGTAATGTATATGTAAATCTAAAAATTAGGACAATAATCCAATGTAAGCTGATTATGTCTATTCCAATTGCAAATGTAAATAAATGCTTTATTTATTATTTAAAACTTTGTCTCCAGTTGTTTTTATAGGTATTCATATTCTTGTTTCACATTCTACACATCTATTACAACATAAATACATTACTTTGTAAATTTAGTAATAAATATACTGAAATCTGATAATATTGTTCTCTTGATCCAAACATTATATGAAATATTTTACCATCTAGTAAACATATAAAGAGGTCACATACTTAGTTATTATTTAGACAATGATGTGAGATTAAAAGGTACCCTATTTCCTTCATTATTTAATTTCTAGTCCAGTGAAATATCACATAATAATAATAATAATAATAATAATAATAATAATAATAATAATAATAATAATAATAATAATAATAATAATAATAATAATAATAATAATAATAATAATAATAATAATAATAATTATTATTATTATTATTATTATTATTACAATAGTTATAAGTTATTGTGTAATAAAATTTCTTTGATCAAATCGTGTTAAAGATTCCCTGAGATCTGATTTCCTAGTTCCAAGTTAATATCAATTTAACTATTTAGACTAAGGTATACTAGATAGTGAAGTTATTCAATATCTTGTTTTATGTTAAAGTTATATTGTGGTTGATCTTTGAATGTATTTAGATGATGGAAGAAATCAAATCAAATTATAGTTTATTAGCTTGAATAAATAAAACTTTATTAATTTTTATCATTTGGTTAATTAACAAATGAAACATGAAATCATCAATCTTATTTCTTCCTTCATTTATTTGTGTTCTGTATATTTTAAAACTTTCTTTAATCCTCCACTAAGGTAGGTTATAAGTAAAGGCAAAATAGAAGAGTCTCATTACTGTTTCCAAGCAATATATAATTGTTAACTTATTATATTCATTAATAGAATTGGCACCCTGGGCATTTGCTCATATAATGTGTAGGAGCGGTGTTGAGTGAGGGGTTACAATATATATATATATATATATTAAAATGATTGAAAAATAATCATTTTAATATTTAATTTTATTAAAACAAATATTTATTTACTTGACTTTTGTTATTAAAGTTTTATAGTTTAACATTTATGTTCTATACTTGTATATATACATTTTAATGTAAAGTATAACATATTTATTATTTATAAACTTACAATTATACTTTTAAGTTTATGTTTATGTATTGCACAAACATAAATGTGCTTAACAAGATTGTAAGTTACCCTTATAATAACAATATAAAAATGATATTAAGGTCTTTAAAATATGGCTATATACACATAAGCTTTCTGATTTTGATTACTATACAAGTTTCAAATTATCACATTGTGATTTACATGAATAATATACACAATTCAAGTTATTACATTGGTTTACATATATTTTCCATTAGCTTTACTTAAAACCCATTCAGCATATAAACATGTGGCTTGATATAAAATGAACATGTTTGAATTTACCAAAATAATAAAATTATTAAAAATATATTTCATAATTAATTCCATTTGAAAACTGTACATAAAATTCACACATACATGTGCATCTATTAACATATAGATATGAATTAATATTAATTAGTCTCTTTTTTCAGTCAATAAAACTATTTTCTTTTACCTTCTTTTTTAAAAAAATAAAGACAATTTTTTGACAGATAACTCAAAAGTTTTTTTAATGACATGTTACTTTCAATTAATTAATTACATCTTTAAATTAATCTAAAAAAGTTTTGACATCCTCTTTTCATTTTTTCAAAATAAATTGTCCCTGATTCAATCATTACTTTTAGATTTTAACTCAATTCAAGCAAAATTATTTACTTGTTATCTTTTAAAATATATAGATTGTTAAGTGTCATTTTTACCTAAGAAATTATTTAAAATGTTATTCTTGTTTTATATATAATATATTATTTATATATATATATATATATATATATATATATATATATATATATATATATAATGCTACTCACCATTGTATATATATTTATCTATGATTCTCTTTTTGAGTTGCTCCAGTAAAATGTTGACATTCAATCAGTTTCCTTATGTGTAGAATTTGATGAGCTTCAGACTAGCAAATGATTTTGTCCACATTTAAGGCTTGAGTCAGAGAAGTGAGTCTTCCTTCTAAGTACCAAACTCCAGTATAGTGAATCAGAAGCAGCTGCCTCCTTCTGTCTTGACTTCAGCCACATCTTTATGAGAGCTATCTGTATAGTTTTGAAAATCATTTCTGGTAACCAACTCTTTCTGGCCAGCTATTTACTGCCAACTACAGCAAACTATTCTTATTCTGACTGCTTTTCAAAAATTTTAAGGCCAAAGTTTGCAGCTAGCTATGAGCCCATTACTTCTCTAAATATTAAAACCAGACTAACCAACTGCTTTTCTAAAAATTATTAGCCAAAACTGAACTGATATTTTTATCAGCTCCTTTATAGAATTATCTGAGATGACAAAAATATATTATAGACTTTTTCCAATCTGTCTAATCCTTTTTATTGTTGAGGTGATAAAAACACAAATTTAAAAACTTTTTTTTTCTTATCTCTCTTGATTGAAAACAATTTTATTACCTCCAAAAGCACTTTTAATTAAAATGAAAGACTTTAAAAATAGATAATAGAAATGTATACAAGTATTAATACAAAGATTTTCAAAAATAAATCATGGTTATTGTTTTTTAAAATTTCAAAATCAGAATAATAATATAATATCAATATTTATTTAGATCTTTTTAAATGCTTTAATTTATAATCAATTCTATTTTAAATTCAATGCTATTTAAACCTTTATTTATTATTTTTATTCCAGAAATGTAAAAAATATCTACTAAAATTTTTGTTTATTTCTACTTTTACTTGCAACTTTATATATATATATATATATATATATATATAAAGTTGCATATATATATATATATATATTGAGTGTATATATATATATATATATATATATATATATATACACTCAAACTATATTATTGTGTGCCATATAACAGACCTGTTATAATATATATCACAACATATTTTTATAAGTTAAAGTGTATATCCCTTATATTTATATGTATATTTAGTATGTGCACTTACTAATATATATATATGTATATAAGTGATTAAAAATATAAAATATTCTTTTAAGTCAATTTTTTTTATTTCTTTAAAAAAATTCTTACCAAATTATATTGTAAATGAACTTCATTTAATACATATAATTTTAGTTTAAATCAATTTCACACACACACACACACATATATATATATATATATAAGTAATAAATATACTAGTAATAAACTATTATATGTAGCCTTTCAATCCACAGAAGTACTTTTGGTTAACTCCTTAATCTGCCTCAACTGCCAATGAAGCAGATTAAGAAATTAACCAAAAGTACTTCTGCAGATTGAAAGGCTGTATATAATAGTTTATTACTATCATATTTATTACTTTTATTCTTATTATAATAGTTTTTAATTAAAGAATAATTTATTTGTACTATATATATCATTAGATATTTCTGCAGTAAGTTAATATGTATACTCTTTATACACACATATATAAGAAACTAAGTTGCCTATTTAAAAAATTAATATGTCCTATCACTTTCATAGACATTTTAAACAAATGCACAAAATTTCAACAAATTATATTGAACTTGAATATATTAAATATAAATTTTAAATATTTAAAAAAGAAATATTTATGCCACCCTCTGCTAAGTTAACAAATAAATAAACAAACAAATATTTTTTTCAACTTCAGTAAAAGCAATTAAAAACATACTCTGATCTTTCAACAAAAATATTTTGAAGTGATTTATTGGAAATTTTATCACCTAATTTTCAAATAAAAAATGTATAGCCAATTTTAACAAAAATAAATAATTAATTAACATTCATGTCAAAAAAATTACTGTATTTGTGCACAAATAATGAATGATAATATAGAGATTTTCACATATGAAATATTGTGGAAAAAAACTACTCTTCACACATGCACTATAAGAACAATTCCAAATTTAAGCAAGGTCAATAAATATTGGTTTATTTTTAAAAAATAAACTTTATGCATATGTGGAATGCCTACATCTTTAAAAAATTTATTGATGGGAAATTGTGTCTATTTTATAGTGCATATGTAAAGAAGAGTTTCTGCAATATTTTATTTGTGTATACACACATACTATTAGATTAAATTTACTTACACTCACCTGTCAATAATTAACCATGCTTAATTCAGGACTTGATCTTATTATGAGCCTAATATTTCAAATGACAAATTATTTGTACATCTTTAATTTATATTCCACAGGGAAGGGAAAGTTCCTCATTTTTAAGTACCCCTATTTTTAAATTATATTGGTTTGAGTACACGTAAATAAATAATTTAGTGATGTATATAACTATAATCTTGTAAAAAAAAATCTTCACATATGCACTATTAGATTAAATTTACTTGCTCTCTTCTTTCCACCACAAGATTACAATTATATGCAAAGCTAAATTATTTATTTACATATATTCAAACTAATATAATTTAAAATTGCAGGTACTTAAAAATAAGAAACTTTCTCATCCCTATGGTACATTAATTAAATTTGTAGAAATAATTTGTCAAATGAAATATCAGACTTGTAATAAGTTCCAAGTCCTAATTTAAGCATGATCAATAAGGATAAGTCCATATAAAAATAACCTCTAAACATGTGTGTAGAATTATTTGCTTCCACAAGATTATAATTATATACATCACTAATTTATTTATTTACATAAGTGTATATATATATATATATATATATTACTACAAATAAAATGTTCATTAATTATTATATATATATATATATTGTTAGGATTAGCCAACTCAATCTTTAAAATAGTTAGCGATAAAGAAAAAGAAATATAAAAGAAAAGATGAAAATTTATTAATTACTCCAAGATTTTTAGTTTATTTTAAAGAATACACATCTTATAATACTTTATACATATATCTACATAAATATATAAATATTTGATACCTGCAGCAATCACATTTTTTATATATAAAATATTTCAATTTTCATTAATATTTTAAATATATTTAAAGTTGGTATTTTATTTAAAATTGTATTAAGAATGCAATGTAAATAAAAAAGGAGAGGGGTAACTGAATTATATTAAATGACTATTATAAATAATGTTAATGGCAAAAATAGCTAAAGATGTTATATGCAGGTCTTTGTAAAAATTGGAGATTGGATTTGTAATCTTTTTTTTTAATTATCTGTATTATTTTTTTAAATATTTGATATTTTCAATTGGACACTAAAACCTTCGAAAATAAGTTGAAAATAAATTATTATTGGTGTGTGCATGGATCTGATAACACAATAAAAGTTGTACAGTATGTGACTTGATGAGTTGGATAATTTAAAAAATATTATGAAAATTGCTGATGTAATAGAAATACAAAGAGAGATCACGGATATTATTAATACTACTATTATTCTGTTTATGCTTCCATATGGTCTAACAAAATTTGTCTGTTAATTTTTCTTTCATTTTATTACTTAGAAAAATTAATTTTAAAGTCTACATGATTATCAAGATGCATCAGTAAATAAGTTCAGCTGTCTGGAGTTTTTCTGTGCTCTATGGTATTTTTCTTTCAGGTTACATCAGTAAAAAGTCATTATTGCAAAGATTTATGTAAAAGAAAAAATGTAATAAATAACTATCTATCAATAATCCTGGAGAGAAAAGGATTACTATATCTACTTGAAATGCATTGCTGAAAATTCTTAGTTAATGTCATATGTTTATCCCAATTATTATTTTGCAAAAATAAATACTTACATGCTAAGTCCAGTAAAGAATACTATTTATCATCCTAACAATAGATGCCCAAGTTTGAAATCGAAATATAGATTTTTTGAAACTGTTTTTTTATTAATAAAAGGAGAAAATAAGAGAAAGGTTAAACTGGTTACAACTGATATTTAGATATGCCCCTGTCCCACATGCACATATATTTGTTGTATATATTTTTTTGATATTTTTTAGTATTTCTCCATTGTAAAACTGTGAATTAAAGAAACATGTTGAATTTTATAAATAAATCATATGTGATTCATAAACACCCACATACTTATTATGTAGCATAGATATGTTAATCTAAATCTTCATTGGAATTTATATCTAGATAAAAACTATTTAAGTTGTTAAATTCTTTTCATTATTATTAACATACATATTTTCAGTTACATATACTGATTGTGTTCTCATAATCACAGTAATATGGAAAAAGAAAATGGAGGAATATATATGCATATATTTAGCTGATGGTATTCAAATTTATGTAAATTAGTCTCCATTTTTGGAAAGAGTGAAGTGTGATTTTTTATGGTTTATGGTGTTGTTGGCTATATATCAAGACTTTTTAAATTTATGTTTGGGTCATTTCTTTTATTGTATTACAACTGAAATATGATTAAATGTTCTGTTGTCTTCCGGAGTTCTAGGAAGATGGAGTTATATCTTGGCTTGTCAGATACTCTTTTATATAAATAAGAATGTTGTGAAAAGCATGTATGTGGGGATCCATAATATGTTAACATACATTTTGAGGCATTTACTTTTATACACAGTGCTGAGAGTGAGGTCAGACTTGAATTTATCATTGGAATTATTGATTAGTCTATTGATAGAGGGAAGAGTATGAAAACTTAGATGAAATACTGGGGAGGTTTTGTTAAATGTTTTTGTTAGTGTGAGGATGTAGATCAGAAGTAGTCCCAGTCTACCATCATTAAGGGGAATTGATTTTAGTTTGTGATGGAATTGTTTGAGTTTTTTGTTAAGTGGACTGTATTTAAATATGATGGGTGTTAAATCTTTTAAATGTAGATCTATATTTGCTTTGCAGGAGGATTCATGTTTGCATAATAGGTGATTACGATATAGAAAAAGGGATAGACTAGCTAGATTTTGAGAATGAGGTGAACTTGATTTGGTGTGTGTGAATCTGCAAACTTCAACAGGTTTGATGCACATTGAATATTCTAGATGTCATATGATTCTCTGTAGGAGTATGTCTAAGTATTTCAGAATTTGACACAAGTCTTCCCATTTGATAATTACAAGTAAGGCTAAGTGTGTCTGGAGGTTTGCTTTGATATTGTAAATTGGGGGCTCTTTTCCAGTCATAAAAGATATCATCTACATAGCATGTGCATGTGAGATCAGGAGTGTATGCAAAGTGAGGAGGAAGGAATATGTCTTTGAAAGTCACTTAATTATGGACTGAATATGATGCCATTGAGGAGTAGACCCATGGGCCATCCATCAGTCATAATGTAAGGTTAGCCATTAAATGTGGCTATAATATTACTATCTGATCAGAAAAAAAATGTGAGAATAAATTCAGTGTGTATTGAAGAATAGTTGTGTTTAGAGAGCTCAGCTCTAATAATGCTAATTTGAAATTTTCTATTAATTGAGTCATAAACTTCAGTGTTATCCAAATTATTATAGAGATTCAATAAAATGCCCTTTGTTTCTGAATTATATTTAGCAAGAAATTTTAGACTCATTAATATATTTCTAATATTTAGTTTTGAAGTTAGAAATTTACAATTTAAAAGTTTTAAGCTGGAACTCATCCCATTCTTTATCAGTGAAATTTGGGCCTATCTAATTTGTATAACATAATAGATAAGAGCTAGTCTGATCTCCCATTTATACTGTTACAATTTTTCTACCCAAATACATGGGGTATTTAAAGGAGACCCTATCTTCCCACCACATAGTATTACAAATTTTATTCCCAAGAGGACCTCCATTTCTTTATCATTACAATTTTGGTGCTTACATTTGTGGGATATCTAAATTAAAAGGTTTCTTTATTTACCATTACAGTTTTGGTACCTACAGATAATGAGCTTAATAAACATAGTAGTAGTGGTAGTATTATAAGATTATTTATTTATCTTTGATGACCCAATAAGTGATTTATGTAATCTTATGTCAATTTTGTGATGAAGTGACATTTTGTTATGCCCACGGTATTTTGTTTTTGAAAATGCTTTCATGATATGTAGAGATGTGATATTCTAGAAGTAGAGAATATGATTTCCAAAGATAAATAATAATGATAGAGTTGTTTATTATTTTTTTTGTATTTTCATTACATGTATATTTTAAGGGATGATTTTTTTTAAAGATAATAGCAAGAGATAAGAAACATTACATAGATATATGTAAGCAAATTTTGAAATATCTATGTTTAACATTATATATATATATATATATATATATATATATATATATATATATATATATATATATATATATATATGCACGATCTTTTAGAGAAAATGCAAGGCCCAGGGCAACTAATATTTTAAAGGCTCTTCAAAATTTAAAATAAGAATGTGGGGAAAAAGATGAAATAATAGGTTTTATTTACAGGGCCAAAAACAGAACTCCTGGAGGAGTTAGTTATGAGTCACAAAAATGAGCAAGCAGATCAGATCTAGATAGAACTTGGATAGGGTAAATTCACTCTAGAACTGTTAGTATTGTAAAACACTGTTAACATAGAAATGATTGACAAGTGGCTGAGACTATTAGTTTTGCCTGTCATCAAGGGCTGCAGTCACTTTTATTGCAGAGTCATCAAACTGGCACCTCATCCCTAAACTGGCTTACATTTTTGATTTGTGGTATGCCTGCTTGAAAAAATTATTTTTTTAAATATTTTTTTAAAAAATTTAACTACAAAATTGAGGCCATTCTATGAGCTGTGATATCACTTTGCCTTCTCCTATATTTTTGTTTAACATATTGAGTTGCCAAGTTGAGGCCCCTAATATTGCAAGGCCCAAGGCAGCTACTTCTCCTGTTCCCCTCTGATCATACCTCTATATATATATATATATATATGTGTGTGTGTGTGTGTGTGTGTTTATTGAAGTTCTTATAGTATACCAACCTTGTTATTACATATTATGATTGATACTAATGACAATATATTGGGAGAATCTTGTATTAGTAATGCCAACATCATGAAAATAATTAAAAAAAGTAATGGCTGGATTAGAGGCTAAGATGGATGCCAACTCTAAAGATTTAAAGGGTAAATTCAATACTAAAATGGATGACTATTTTGCTAAGATAGGTTCTATGTTCAATGGTGATTCAAAAATTTTAAACCTTTTGAAGCTAAGATAAATGCTATATTTGAAGATTTGAAAATAGGAATTGATGATATTTTTAAGAAGTTGAAAGAATCTCAAAAGTGCAAACCCAAGCATTGATAAGTGAATTAGACAAACCTATAGAGGAATCCTAAGCTATAACCTAAGCACTAGTGAATAGTAATACTGAATTTGAAGAATCCCAAGATGATGATGAAATAGAATATGAAAGAAGACAATGCTAAAGTTAGAAATTTTATTTGCCACAGTTCAGTACAAGATGGCATAGATTAACTAAGGCCATAAATTAATAAAAAATATTTTTACATCAAAGTTATTGAAGAAAAGATTGTATTCATTCTAAAATTCTTAGATAGAAAGGTTAAGGATTCTACTGTTCATGATAGCACAATAAAACAAAGATTTGGGTTGAAAGAAACATAACAATGCCTAAAGTCTTTGACCAATGTATCAAGATTGATTAGTATTACTTTTATCCATGTCTATTGCAAATAAACATTATTATACTGCCTCCTAAAAAAAATTAAAAGGAAAACAATTTAAGTTTAATTGTAATACCTGTAATGGTTATTGTATATTGCAAAATAAATAAAAGAGAATGAGAAAGTATTTTGCTTAAAAAATTCATTTGTTTTCTTTTGCATATGTAATAAAGTTATAATTTGTTACTGCAGCATTTAATTGTCAGTAATAATAATATTGTTTCTGTAAGGGAAGAAAATTGTAAGGATTAGCAAACTTAATTCTTAAGATTAAAGGTAAAAAAAAGAAGTATAAAAGGAAACTTTATTAATTACTCCATGATTTTATTTTATTTTAAAGAATAAATGTCTTATAATTCTTTACATCTACTTCAATGTATTAATATTTGAAATGCATTGCAATTCATATTATATATGTGTGTGTGTGTGTGTGTGTGTGTGTAACATTTCAATTTTCATTAGTATTTTAAAAATATTTAAAATTGATATTTTATTTAGTCATCAAAATTGAAAAAGAATAAATATCTTTATGCTGTTCTTCCATAAAATAATAATCAGAAAATAATAAATTCTTTAATATACATGAAAAGCCTTTTTCAGCACATGATTTGGTGCCCTTTTCAAATGTTAATAATTAACGAACTATTTCAGACATAAAACCATCTAGTGTTCAATAATAAAATTAAACAAAGAATAACAACATAAATCACTGGATTTATATATGCAGGTTTTGATTTTTTTTAATGATTTTATATTGTTATTCTTTGTTTTAATATCATTATTAAACACTAGATGGTTTTATATCTGAAATAGTTCATTAACGTAATAGATTATTAACATTTGCAAAGGACACCAAATCAGGGGCTGAAAAAGGCTTTTTATGTATATTAAAAAAATTAATATTTATATAGCTGTTGTAAATAATTTATTATTTTCTGATTATTATTTTATTTAAAGTTGTATTAAGAATGAAATGTAAATTAAAACAAGAAGAGGGATTACTGAATTATATTAAATGGCTATTATAAATAATGTTAATGGCAAAGATAACTAAAGATGTGTATGCAGATTTCTCTGTAACATTTGGAGAATGGATTTGTAATCTCTATTTTTTTTATGTATATACACATTTAAATTTTTTTAAGAAATTTATCTGTACTATTTTTTTAAAATATTTGATATTTTCAATTGGATGCTAAAAAGGTTTGAAAAGATTTTGAAAGGAAATTATCATCTAGTGTGTGTGCAGATCTGATAACTAACTTTGAAAGCTGAACAGTATTTGATTTGAGGAATTGGATAATTTAAAAAATATTATAGAAATTGCTAACATAATAGGAGATTTGCAAGAAAAGGTCATGGATATTATTATTAATATTATTACCACTATTATTTTGTTTATGCTTCCATATGGCCTATCAAAATTTTGGCTGTTAATTTTGCTTTCTTTTCTTTACTTGAAAAATGAGAAAATTCATTTAAAAATCTACATGATTATCAAGATGCATCTGTAAATAAGTTCAGTTGGCTAGAATTTTGCTTCCATCTTTGGTATTTTTCTGCCAGATTACATCAGTCAGAGGTCATTCATGCAAAAATGCTTATATAAAAGAATTGCAATAAACAATAACCTTCCCATATCCATGAAGAAATTTTTGGTTAACTCCATCTGTTTATCACAATTATTATTTTGCACAAATAAATATTTACCTGCTAGTTGAAGCAACTTATGTGTATCCTACAAGCAAGAACCTATTTAGCCATCCTAACAGTGGTTGTCCAAATTTGAAAATGGATAATAGACTTTTTGAATCTATTGTTATTTATTTTTTATTAATAAAAGAAAATAATAGAAAAATCAAGTGGATTATAATTGATATAGAGATCAACCCATATATATATATATATATATATATTTGTTTAAATTGATATAGAGATCAACCCATATATATATATATATATATATATTTGTTTAATTAATTTTTTTAGCATCTCTCCAGCGAAAAACTGTGAATTAAAGAAACAGGTATTGAATTTTATAAGTAAATCATATGAGATTCATAACATACACACTTATCGTATAGCATAAATATGTTAATCTAAATCTGCATTGGAACTTATATCTAGATAAAGGCTATTTAAGTTGTTAATTTTTTTTCATTACTATTAATATACATATTTTCAGTTATGTATAACTTAAGATAATTTGTCTTATCATTGGAATACATTCAAAGGTGGATTTGCTTTGTGATACTTTATTTTATTTTCTTTGAGCGAAATTATATATATATATATATATATATATATATATAGAGAGAGAGAGAGAGAGAGAGAGAGAGAGAGAATCCTAAAAAATAGAGAAAGTCATTTCTAAATGCGTATTATAATCATTGCAGTATTGTTTATTAGATCCCTATTAAATATTAATGAAGCTTAAGCACAGTAGTGGGCCAGTTGTCTAAATAATAAAAACCAAATGTGTCCAATACAGAGAATTACTTGTACTACCTGCTAATATATATGTATAAATATTTGTATATCACTAATTATTTGTATAGTTTTTTTTTCAGACATGGGAGAACAGTTGAACAGAGGGAAAGTGAGTAATGTTTGTTTTTCTTATCTTTAATAGTTTTTTTTAAAAATAAAATATGTCTCATTCAAAGAATTAATAGAAAGAGCTAACCAAGAAAATGTAGGTAAACTAAAACTAAACTAAAAAAGACAGATTACATAGATTGAGGAAATAATATGCAGCAGCCAACGAAGATAGGGACAATGGGACCAGTAGTCAGAGACCTAATTAAATGTACTAAAGAAAAAAGTTATTATTTAAGTATTCAGAGAAAGAGTACCATAAGTTTGTGATTCACATTGTTTATTTATATTATTTATTTATTTTCAAAATGGAAAGAGAGCAATTAGATAAAGGATTGACTGATAATAGTGATGCGCCTTCAACCACCTCCAGTGAATGAGAGATCACTTTTAAAAATTGGGTCAATAGAAAAGAACGCAACCATCAAAGCAGGAAGACAACTAAAGATGATTACAATGATCTAGAGACCTTGCATACGATCCTCAGAGAAATGAGAGAAGACAGAAAGTTAATGCTGATGATGATGGAAAGGATTTTAAGGCTTGAGGAAACACGAAGCACCCAAATCAACCCAGAGATTGCAAAGCATCCTTCAGCAATAGACACTTACAAAGCTCCAAGAGGAGATGATGATCAGACCACACCAAAAGAAGTTGTGGACAGCAAAAAAGATGACAGTGGAGAAGATGAGTCAAATCAAGAAATGGTTGAAGAAGCTGATATAAATACAGAAAGAGAAAAAAAGTTGTTCAGACCACTAGTAAAATAAAACCAAAAGTAGAAATGGAACAGACAATAAACCCCAAAATGAGTCTAAGGAATTTGCAGAGAGCATCCCTTATATCTTCTGTAGAAATTCAAATTTTTAGGGGAAACCCAGGAGAAAAGCCCATAGATTATCTAGACAGCATTAAATAATTTTTCTGTCTGCACTCTGTATCAGAAAAGGAAAAGATTATCCTAGCCAGCCATTACTTAAGAGAAGCTGCCAAGGCATGGTGGAAGCTATTAAAAAACCCACCTACCACAATCCCAGGGTATGAAAATGCCATTTTAAAAAAATATTGGAGTGAAGAAGGCAGGAGGGTATTTTGCATAGACTGAACACCCAGAAGTATCAAGAAGACTGCAGACAGGGATACGCAGCCTACTTCATTCAGCAAGTGACCACATTCAAATCCCTCACAGCCTTCAAATACGAGGACCAGCACATTATCCGGATGATCAGGCATCATTACGCCTATGGATCCAAAGAATCATGCTTGGGATGTGCCCTATGTCACTAGAAAAGACCATAGACTTTTTGACTGCAAGAGACTATGGGAACTTGACACCAACTAGAAAAGACCAAGACTATGACCATTATCAAAAGTTTAAATCATATGGGCCACCTGATCCAGGGAAACAATAGTACAACCATTAAATGAAGATATATATATATATATATATATATAGACGACCGACTGACATGACTGTAGGGAAAATATGGGCCACCTGATCCAGGGAAACAATAGTACAACCATTAAATGAAGAGACAGATATATATATACAGACGACCGACTGACACGACCATAGGGAAA
The DNA here is from genome assembly GCA_028023455.1 of Epiperipatus broadwayi. Lineage (NCBI taxonomy): Eukaryota > Metazoa > Onychophora > Udeonychophora > Euonychophora > Peripatidae > Epiperipatus > Epiperipatus broadwayi. The sequence goes on from JAQFVV010012437.1 coordinate 2,989,222, forward strand.
ATGAGACTTGATTAACGGACCTATTTACCATAAGCTAGATAATAAAAAAAAATGATCACAATGAGATATGCATAATTTTGTAGTTTGTACAGATGATATTATTCATGCTCATGCTGTTCTCCCAGAGTCTACCAACTAGTCGAGTACACTTATGCGAATGTATCATACATAAATAAAAAGATTTTTTTTCATTGTTTTTTTTGAAGTGAAAAGAAATGAAGCAGTCAGATCTGAGTTTGATCCTAGCTTCATGACATCTAACCATAAGCCCACTTCAAACCCTAGTACTAACCTTAAATTTCCAATGCAATGGGGTTTTATACGGTCAATCCACGCTAGTTTTCTTAAAGGAAAACTATTTTATAAATGTGTATTAAAGTTAACTAGTTTCAGGTTTAAATTGATCAATTCTATTAATAAATTCATGATAGAATTATTAATGAATTTATATATATTATAACTGCGTGGATTGTGCATATATATTTGTAAATATTTAAATATATATAATTGTTCGAAAGTTTCATTGCGTCGGAAATGTTTGATTTTATTTTTAAATAATTTGTTAAAATTTTAGTGATTAAAAGCTACATTCTTTCAATAAGCTTTCAGATTTTCCCTTTCCAAAAACAATGGGTAAAGTTTTATTAATTTAAAAAAAGATAAGTATTTAAAATGTAAGAATTTCCTAATTAAAATCATTTTCTGATTTTAAGAATTCATTTTCTAATTAGAAAATGAATTCAAGTTAATGAGTTTGAAAGCCTTATCGAAGGAATGTATCTAAAAACAACTAGTAAATTTTGTAACATTGATAATGAAAGAAGCGCTAGCCCGAAGGCATCAGATACAGTATAAATAGCTCTGAAAAGTTTGGAGAAGGAAGAAGCCATCTTTGTTGCAGAAAAGTGCCAGTAGATTCTGTGCATTTTAAAATCATGAATTCAAATAGTGTTCCTATCATGGTAAGGGACTAAATGACAGGAATCTGGCTACGGTTCCTGAAGTCCCCTGCAAATCTTCAATGAAGCTGCTAAATCCTTTCCAGACCAATCATGCTGCTAAAATCATGAAAATCCATTAAAATGCTGTTCAAGTAATCGACCAAATGCATGCCTACGTTTTACCAACCCGGACATGTAAACTAAGGAACCAGCCCAGAAGAAATGGTAATATATTTCCATAATAAGCCGTAACTTTCTGGCCAGTTTCGAACTTTACTTTACACTCCCTTTAAGAGCTCTTTTCATTCTTTAATGTAAATCTGTACAAAACTTTTTTTTATTTATGCTTTTTAAATTCATAGTAATTCTCTCAACCTCTAGTCTTTAACTTTCCTTTCTTACGATGGCGGTTCATTTATTATATTATATATATATTTATTGTGTAATTTATTAATGTTGTTTATTTTTAATTATATGCCAATAATCCTTCGACTCGATGAGCTCCTTTGTTCCATTTGCTTAAGCAAATAATATAATATTAAATCTAATAGTAATTCTCGCCCATTAGAACTAAATTTAAACATTCTATTAATCATCGAGTCAAAAGAAATTATTAAATGTTTACTATTTTTATAATTGGCTAATAATAAATTATTAGCTCCATTTCTAATCTATGCCCCAGCTATTTTCTCGTATTCACCAATGCGTATTTATTCATACATAATGTTAAAATGTTTTTTTTTTTTGCAAAAGGGCCAATAAAGGAATCAAATATATTCTAATTCAAATTTCTGTTACTTGCTATTAAGATTCAGGAAGGGCACGATGTTTGGGGCATAATTAATATAATTTTATAAATGCTTTGGAATAGTTTTAGTTAAAAGTGCGTTTGACTTTGATTCATTTGATCAAGTCATCACATAGAGCATTCTATAATAAATTGGTTTTATTTTTCAAACGGTGACTATCAAGTCATCATCTTCGAACGTTGCTGACATATGGCTATCTTTCATTTCGCAGGCTTGTTGGTGGTGATATTACTGATATTTTAAACTATAGAGGAAGAAAGCACTTCCTCCCCTGCTCATGTTATATTTGGAACACCAAAGGTTCATAGTTACAACTTGGTCTGGCTTTCCCCATGTTCCATCGTCTCCTTAAAGGGCAGTAAGACCTGTGAAATACAACCTGCCATAAGGCTTAAATCACCAACCATCTCTTATCTTTCAATTTCAGTTTATAGCTCATAATTCATCAGCACCGTTACCCCTCTGTTCCAGTAAAGCCCGCTCTTTTGCTCGTAATTTGTGATGAAGTGATTTCAATTAAAGTTGAACAAATTCTCAATTATATTAAATTAAGTAAGTTTTCTAATAAAGGTTAAACTTATGCCCTAAATATGTATCTTGCTCTTCATGACTGGATTTGCGAAGGTGAAAATAAATCTCACCTTCTTTATAAAATAAGAATCATAATTTCCATCACCACTGAATACCTTTATCTGCCTTTATTTTCTTGTTGGAGGCATAGACATATAGACTTTTAAATATTGCATAATATCCGTTGGCATTTAATAAGGACCGCCAATCTTATTATAATTATAAACTCTGTTAAAGGCTAGAGGTGATTAATATAATCATCATTTAAAATTCAAACAAAACTATTACTATTATTATCAAATATTTTATTAACACACTTGGTTTCTTAAGTCTCTTATTCAATAATTATTTTAATGTTAAGGCTTGCTGTCTGTGTTGGCAACCCGAACATATACATATGATTCGATTTAAAATTATCTTTAGTTAATTTACTATCCGATATTAGTGTCAGTTCAGGGGTCTCTAATCCTCACCAACCGTTGAGCTAGTTTCTTGGCGCATAGCACTGTGCCATCGATTTAGATTTCTACTAATATGAGCTGGTGAGTTGGGTTTGAATGCAGTTTGGTTCGACTGAGTTTGGATCTGACTTGCAGTTTAGGTGGTGGATGTTTTTCGACCAGTACCATAATAGTGGTCTTGTTGTATTTGAGGTATTTTGCTGCTGAATAAAAAATATTTTCTCAATGTGTGGTTTGCAGTTAGTTATTTACCAAATTGTCATTTAAGAAGAATATGTATATTTTATATTAAAGATAATTTTGTTGAGTTGAAGAGATAGCGATTATTGACTAAAGAATGAATCTCTGATCATTTTGAATTATTTAATCATTAGTTATATAACAAAAATGATATTTACCTATAAAAATATTTCTTATATAAACATATGATGATAAACTTTTAATCAATCGAATTATAAATAAATCGAAATACTAGACATATTTGTCTAGTATTTAAATTTATTTATACTAGACATATTTGTCTAGTAGTTCAATTTATTTATAATTCGATTGACTAAAATTTTATAATTTTTTTGACAACATGATGGTCACATAGTTAATGAAAAATGACTAAGAAATGAAACACGTAATGATATATATATATATTATTTAAATATAATGTCCATAAATTAACTAGAACGCCTTTGTGATGAAATGGCTATTGTTCTAATTGTTAATGTTTGCTTTCATTCTTAAATATGCATAAATAAAATATGAAGTATTTTTTTAAAGATGATTTCATTTTTTTCTATTTCTTTTAAGATTACATCACTTATCAATCACTTAACTTTTATCAGTTTATTTGCTTTACCCTGAGAATATTGAAATATCATTTTATGCTCATTTGAATTTTAATGAACAACTATTGAAAGATTAAGATATTAGAATAAATTATTTATACTTACTTGTTATCCAAAATATAATCCAGATTCAATAAAATGTCCCATTGTTTCTGAATTATATTTAAAAAGTAATTTGAATCTCAATAATATATTTCTAATATTTAGTTTTGAACTTAGAAATTAAACTGATAGTCATCACTACTTTATTATTGAAATTTTTGCTTATTTCATGCGGTATAATAGCTAAGAGCTACTCCGATCTCCCATTTATACCATTACAATTTTGTCAACCAAATACATGGGGTGTTTAAAAGGACCCTATCTTCCACCACATACCATTACAATATATATATATTAATTAATATTTTGTACAACAGTAACATTATAAAATTATACATTAAAATTTGCTGTATCAGCACATTCTTATTTGGCAATAAAAACGATTGTTTGACGTGACAGTTTGTCTATTAACCATTCATTAATATAAACATCCATCTACTTTTCTCAATTTATCTAAAAGTTTTTAAAAACTTATTAAGGGACAAAGATCTTGCCATTACTCTTTCAACAAGTAAACATGGAGGAAATGACATTATTTAACAGATTAGTCAAATGCTGGTATTGTAAGGATTCTGTTTTCATTTATAATTTGATTTTACTCTTTAATCTGAAGCAGTTAAATCTTTCATTTATTGATAAAACATTAAATAATTAACTGCAGTTATAACTTAGATATCTGAAAGAAAAATCCTGAGTATAATTGGATACCTTCAGTTATCTGAAACTGTTTAAGTTTTACTAGAAACTAAAGCTAACTCATGGGTAGAGCAGATGTGTATATATAGATTGTCAAAAGACCATCTCATCTATGAAGGTCAATTCAACACTTATTTTTGTTTATATTTATGATATTAATTCATTTTTAATAAAATAAATTATAATAATAAGAAACAGTATTATCTTTAAATAAATACTTATTGAGCCTTATGATTGAAATGACAACTATTCTCTTCTGGTGTGTAAATATCATCTGTCTTATGGAGCAGTAAATCATTGATTTTTTTTATTTAGTGATTACTGTATTAAAGAATTTGAAATATTGATAGTATTTCTTTTAAAATAAATACAATTTGTTTGATTTAAATTATTTATTTAATAAAGTCAAATGATCACCATCTCTTATGCTAGCTCTCAGATGCAAGGTTCCTCAGTGACAAAGGCCACAAGCCAGAAACTAGTCTGAGATATTGGATATGCAGTACTCTCAGATCCAAGGCTCCTCACTGACAAAGGCTACAAGCCAGAAACTAGTTTGAGGATATTGGATGAGTAGGCACTAGATGGGTATTTTATGCACAAGCCTTCTGGCATCCATTGATTACTCTAGTTGGCACAGGGTGGCATTACTGTATGGAGAGTTTTGCTTGTATAATATTTAGTAAAGTGTTGGTAACTCCATCGCCAGGAGGTGTTGCAATAATCCAATGAGATAGAAATGTCTCAGGCATATTTGGAGAATGTTAAATAAAAGCAAGGAAGTAATGAAAACATAGATATAAAAGATTTAAAAAAATTGGAAAAACTATTTATGCATATTTTATCTCTTGATTAACAACAGAATTAAAATTTGTAATGACTATTTTATTTTCTAACTAAAAACAAAATGTAAATTGTAACTGATCAATGGTAAAGTCTTACATAAATTTTAACAAGCTAGTGATAGTTAATGAGTGTAACATGCAGGAAGATCTGCATGCATCAGCTGTAAAATGCTTAAGTAAGTGACCTATATAAAATCTAATTTAAAATCTTTCTGAATGATATAAAAAACAGTTAATAATCATATAACTGCAGCCAATATTTAATTTTTTTTATTCATATTTGATACTCTTCATCTTTCCAGAATAAGGACCATATACAATGACATTATATTATTGTTGTTTCAATAAAACAACATACACATATTTTTATATATTTTCTTATACGCCTACCATACATTACGATGTTTTCTAGTGCTTACTAGAAATATATAACAGACTTAAATCATGCGTAATACTATTTAGAGTGAATAGTTAACATTTTGCCATATTTTTTAATCATAATATTGACAATAACAAGGGACTGAAATCATAAAAACCTACTAACCATTAGCATTTATTTATATTTATGCAATCATTTGCATGAATGTATAAATAGGGTGTACATTAATAAAAAAAATATTTAAAGACAAATTAAATTAAAATTAAAATCAAATTCTTAATTGCATAGTTTGATATTTGATAATTTAATATCAAATATATATACCTAATGCTAATCAAAACTACAAAATTCAGTTTATTAGATTCATTAGTATTTTAATTTATTTATTTGTTGCTGTCTTACTTATGACCATTGTGTACTTGAAGTAAAGGGCTCTATCCCAATATCACAACTATTGAAAAAAAATTGGATCTAATGAGATAAATTTCATATATATATATATTAAAAATTTTATACATTCATTATAATGAATAAATACTATATATTACCTTTTTTTTTTACATATAATATTATGACTAAACCTAAAAATATAGAGACAATATAGTATGGAAAATTTGACTTATAGCTCTATTCAGTATCTTACAAACTATACATTATCAGAATACTTGATTTGCAAAACATTTTAAAAAGTTAAATAAAACTATAAAACATTAAGGACTGCCAAAAAAGCTGAAGATAAATTTTATTTTCAAATACCTATGAACATTTTTTTAACAGCTAACTTTGGAAAAACTCTTTATCATAATATTCAAAGAAAACAATAATGGATTGCATGATTCTTATAGTTTATTACTAACTACTAAACAAGACAGTACCTGATACCACTAGAAAATTTTATTGAACAGTATTACAGTGCAAAGAAAAATTTATGAAATAGTTTAAGATTTTGAAAATTTATTATATGAATATTTAAAAACATCACAACTTTCTATAAAGTTTAATATGACAATTTTTTTAGGTAACAAAATCTTACTTTTATCAGGCATGCAATTCATAATATAAAATAAAAAGACCAATACTTTATTTATTAAATTTTTGTAGATTGATACAGGAGAAACAATATTTTATGCATTGGAAGTAAAAAGAAATCTCCGTAAATAATATATTGTCTGTTTTTACTGATGGTGCAGCAGTTGCTTAGAGTTTTTTTTTCACATACTTAAAAGAAGGCAGTTCCAAATGTGCTCGCTCTACATAATATTTATTCTCAGCAATTATTTGCCAGATATAAGAGTGAACATCAGTATAGTTTAAAATACTATGTTCTTAAAGTTATCAACAAAATAAGAAGCAATTTATTAAATAGCAGATTGCTTGGACATCTTTGTATTAAAAATGATAAAGAATTCAAATGCTTGCTGCTTCATATAGAAATTCACTGCCTATCAAAAGATATCTGTTTGGATCTTCATTTTCATGAATTCTTTAATTCAATATTAATGTTCTCAGAAAATGAAGAATGCTTTACAAGCCAATTATTGATTATGACTTGTTTAATAAAATAAATTTACAATTCCAAGGCAACAAGATGAACTTAATCAAAACAAAAACTGTTATTTCCATGTTTGAGGCAAAACTTATTTTGTACAAACAAAATTTAGAATGCAGAAAATTCAGCCAATTTCCAAATTTATCAACCATTAGAAAAACATGAAGAAAACTTGCATATCTATTGTTAGCATTAGATTACATTCTGACTTCAATCAACAATTTGAAGATCATAAACCTGATTGGATTTAGGACTCTTTCAATTTTATGAAAACAGAATTTCCATAATTACAAAAAGAACCAATAAAAATAACAACAAAGATGGCTACCAATTTTTCAAGCTGAAAAAGCAGATACCTATACTTTATCCTGGATTATAGCTTTTATTTTTAATTGAATTTCCTTCATTACATTTAACAGAACATGGACTAAGTGTGGGAAAATAAATGCAAATTAGCTTATCACGTTGACAAAAAAAGAACTAAACATTAATAATTTGGTAGTAAAACCAGTTTCATATTTTTCATTTGGATTAACTTTACTGTTATTCGATATTTTAATTTTATTCATTATTTTAACTTTTGTGTATAACATGAATATTACTTTGGTTGATTTTTTTAATCAACATGCTTCTTTACTATATTGTAAAATGTAAATAAAAATATTAGATAAATAAAAAACACAAATTTGTGATTGTATTTTCCTATTTGTTCACTCAAAAAAAAATTTGCAGGTGAAGTTGAGTGTTTTTTTTTCAAAAAAAGGATAGTACACCAAATAAACTTGAGGACTGTTGATTTAGCATATCCATTTTTTTTTGGATACCAACTATTACCAAATGGGAATCTGTAAAAATCTCAATCACAAAATAAAATTACTCATAGCATTATTGAGTTTTTTAATACTTTTACTGCATATATATATATATATCATTGTCTGAGTCTGTTCACATTTACATATAATTTCTGAAGCAATTAAGTCTAGTGATCCGAATGGTTCTGAATCGGTTGATACGACTCCAAGAATATCTAAGATCAAATCTAGTTTGCTTTAATTTTAAAACATTTATCTAACACCATTCTTCAATTAAATATATATGTATCAACGTTATTTTAATAATTAAGATAGAGCCATTACTAAAAAGATACGCATAATGGATAGACTAAATAATACTTTTTAAAAAACAATTCAGCAATGGCAACAGAAGACAAAAATCCCAAGTATTATCTTACAGCAAAAAATACAGCAAGAGAAATAAGTGTAAGTGAAAAAGAATATAAATTTATCTGAAGTTAGATTATATATATATATAAATTAAATGAAGATGTAATGAAAAAGTAAAAGTAAAAAATTCTTGAAAAGCAAAAAATAAAGTATTTAATTAGTTTAATGTCTTGATAAAACCCGGAAAAAAATTATTACCTGGGGGTACATTATAAACATATCAAAGATAAATGCAATGCACAAGGTTACAAAGTAAATCAATAACTTAAAAAATATTATTTTTTAGTTATTTATCAGATGAAGGATAACTTTTTTTTTATAAAGTAAATTACTTTATATATTTATGTGTTTTCTATATATTATTTTAATAACTTTTGCTATATTTAATAATCAGGAGATATCACAATTTTTATATGCTATTGTTCTCTTTGATGTTGATGTAAAATTCCATTAAATAATCAATAACATCTAATGAATATAAATGAAGATGTGTTTTTCACAGTTTATTTGGGCTCTTAAATGCCCATCTCTCTTACTTCTATTATTTAAGCTGTCCATTTTATAAAAGATATTTTTCGAATTGTATTAATGCCTGAATCAGTTTCTTAATTTAATCAAAATTAACAGCTGAAAACAAACATTTTGATAAAGTATGCTAATTAATACTTTTGCAATAATTAAATATCTTTTAAACTTTATTTATAATTTTTTAACCAGAAATTATTTGTACAATTTAGCCCAGTAGCAAAATGATAAGACTCAAGACTAAAAAGTTCTTGAAGAGAAGCTCAATCTATCATTTCCCCATTCTTGAATATCACACGACTTCTTTATAAAGAAATCATTTATTTATTTTATTACTGAAAATTGAGTCAAAATAATATCATTATTGCCCACTAGATTGGGACTATAACACAACATCATTGTATCCATGTTTCATGTTTCTTAATATTTTTGGAGATGTTACAGTGATGATAGTTCAATGGGGGAAAAAAACTGTTGGCATATACATTTTTCTATTAAACTAGAGCTTTGTAAAATGTCCAAAATAAAATAATTTATTAATATGTGGGCTTTCAATGAGTGGTAAATTACTTCAATGATTAATGTTGCATAGAAATTCTACTATTTCCTAATACAAAACAATTTTTTACTACAAAAAAGTTTCCTGTTAACTAAAAGGAGACCCTTTGAATCATCTTTGAGGTCTTAAAGGAGCTGAAAAGAGCAAATTGCTAATGTTTACTCAATGCATTTTTATTACTGCAGGTGTTATTACTATATGATTAATCATATAATAAACAAATATGGATAAGTTTCTCATTAACGTGTACCATCACATGTGCTAATTTATTGACTTTTTACTTCTGAGTTTAAGATCAAGAAACACCATGGTCTTTTTATCAATTCCATGATAGCCAGTGTGTTGCAGAGAAGATAGGCTATGAATCAGAAAAACTGAATTAGATTTGGTGAGGTTTTTAGTTTGCAGTGGATTAATAATGTTTCAAAATGATAATATACAAAGCAAATTTGATAGTCATATGTCAATATTAAGAAGGCTAATACTAGACAATCACTTTTTTTCTTTATTGAATTAGCTCTGCCTTTTTTAATAAAATAAAGTTACCAAAAGTACAAATCATACTAAATTTCTTGTTAATGTTATTTAATCATTGGAAATGACAATAGATGAACCATTAATAGAAGAATTACATAAATTGTGTAAGTACAATTTGTTTAACAAGTTCTTTTCAATAGTGTATAATTTTTAATGATTCAATTATTACAGAAGATATGTTTTTTTCAAAAAATATGTACTGATTTTCTTTCTTTTTCTTTGTGATATTAGACAATGATTATTCTATAAAATGTAATTTTATGGCAAAGAGTATTTTATAGTTAAAAAAACTTGTTGAACAAATTAAAAATAATTAGTAAATGAATATATAGTATCTACCAAAATTGAGTTTAATTTTGGTATGTGATATAAGATCATCAAGTATAATTTTTTTTTTTGTATTTTCATATTAAAAAGGTTATGTATCAATATGGAGAGTGTTGAAATGGTTGATATGACAACAAAATGTTAGGGAAAGAATGTATGGTTATTTTTATAATATAAATTAATAAATTAATTCTATTCATTTAAAAAGAACACACGTAAATAATAAAGTTTGTAACTTTAGTAAATTTTTTAATATTTCTTTATTCTTTTTATTTTGGTTTACTGTGATCATAATTAGTATGTCATGAACATAACAAATACATGTTTAATATTCTAAATGTGTATATTTTTATGTTTACATTATATGTGTAATGTTTAAGTTGAGATCATATGTATAAAGTATATGTTTCCAACATAATATTATGAACATGTAGTTTAAATTGTTTTAGTTTGCATTAATTTAAAGAACATTATAAACATTTTCGAAGTATAAATATTTTTTTTGTATAATCATTGTGAAATATTATTATATATATATTATTTTAGTCTTTGTAAAAGAAATTTTGGTTTTGGAATGCAGGATTGAATCTAAATTTAATATTCAAATAAAGAATGAGTGTAACCTTGGTTTCAATGATGAATATGACATCAATTATTGTGAAGATATAAATAAGAATGAACAATTCAAAATTGCTCTCTAATATTTTGACTCTCATTGAAACAAGTTCAAACATTTTTATATATTGTATTTATAAGCATTTATTTGATAATTAAGAAATGTTGGAGTAGAAAAGTTAATATATATGTTCATGAAACAATCTGGTTTCTTGAAGCACTTGTCAGGGGAAGGAGAAAGAAAACTTCTGAATTCAAATTCATGTTAATGTTTCTCTGCTGAAAGATGATTGTCAAAAATAAGAAAACCATTTTGATTATGAAACATCAAAATTAATAATATAATATTATAAATGAATTGTTTCTACTTAAGGGTATCATTTTTAATGATGATAGATTATTTTAATATATTGATTGCATATTATCTTCAATACAGAGCTTATAAGTACTGAAAACATAACTGATTGTATTGAAACAGCAATTTCTTAATATTATATTTTGTAAATAAAATAGATGAATAAACATATTCATTGTTTTAATTTATTTTAATAGACTATTATATTGTAAATATTGTATAATAATCATTAGCTTTCTAGTATTTTAAATTGTACATATGAGCAACAATATTTTCGTTTTACAATAATTCTCTATATTATATATTAAATATAAAATAGGCAAATCTTTGCTATATAAGAACTTATTTTTCTTGATAATAATTCGGATAAAGGATATACTTTATGATATCTAATTGGAATGTATATTATAGATGTTATTATTTATTAATTATTTTTATATTTGTCAATAAATATTAATTCTATTTAATAAACTTGATACAGTGGTTATTTTAATTAGTTATGCATATCTACCATCTAATGTAATTTCAATATTTAAAGGTTATATATTGATTTACACAATACATTTCTTACATTAAATAATTATGAAATATCCAAGAAATTAGTGATTGAATTGGTAACTGCATATATTGTTATGTGTTACTTTTTTATATTTATTCAATAGATATTATTACTATTATTTAATCTAGAAGCAATTAATAGAATAAATTAGTATTCAGTAATATTAAAAGGTACATAATAAAGTGATTTCTTATGGTTAGATATATGGTAACTGATCAAAAGATCATCGTAAATATTTTAGCGATTATATATAATAATTATATTGAATAACATTTATATTTGAACTAGTTTAATAATTTATAAAACGTACATATTTTACTATATTCAAAGCTAGTAAAAGTTGTTATAATTAGATGCTAGTATATAATTTTAAATTATTATTAATTGGGTATTTATTATGATAATTTATTATTTGATTAGAAAGACAATAATTTTAAGCAGTTATATAATTGAGGGTTGTATGCATTGAAATTCATATTTGATTATACTAATTAGAACGATTTAGTTTGTTTAAATTTGAAGTTTATTAATGTAGTCTATGATTAATTTAAATAGTAAGTTTTCTAATAATCATTTGATTTAAATGGATTCTTAGTAATATAATGCATATTATAGTTAGCTATAATTTAGTGTTAAATGATTAGGCTTTGTTGAGTAAAATATAAGCTATTACCATTTGTTAGCCATATTTATAAGGGTATTAAATAAGTCTTTTATCTATTTTACATTGCTATGATTTGGAAGCTGTAATTAGTAGGGCCATTTGAAGTGTTAGCTTTCATTTTTTTCCTACAATTTTAATTTGATACAAGTGATAGGGCTATATCAAATAAGTTGAATATTGCACATTTTGTTTCATTACAATTTTACCATTTTAAACATTTTGATCCATTACAATTTAGCATTTTCAATTGAGGGCTTGAATGTGGACTGGTTAATGAACCTTGCATATCTTATGCATTTTTATACTGTTACATTGTAATAACACGAAAGCTTGTGTTTTAGAATTAAGAGTTCCACATACAGTCATTATTACATCTGATTGGCTGTCACATAAGCATGTTTAAAGTGCATCTTTCGAAGGTTTTAGCTTTCACATTATTACAATGTTATCTGCTTGCACTTAATAAATTTGATATATTTATACTGTTACATTATATATCCTCATGAGTAAATAAAATAGGATTGATCTTTCATTCTGAACAATTTTAATCACAAAAAAAGTTCTTAAAACTATAATAATTGATTGCAATATTACTATTAATCAAGTTAGGAAATCTCTTAATACTAGGATAATTGAAACAGCATTATTATTATTAATCATCTAAGACTAATACCGAATGAGACTGATCTAGTACTAAAAGATGATAGTGAAGATAATCTATGTAACTGATTATTCTATTTTTAAAAAAAGGTTATTTATATACACTATACCCTAAAAATAGAGAAGAATGCTGCCAAACTACATCTATTCAAGATGATCACTGAGGACCTTAACCGATCGAAAACCAACATGTTGGCAAGCCGAATTATAACTATAAACTTTATATCAAAACAATATTTATAATAATAGCCACAACACTTCATCAATATAAAATGATATCTAAACCATGGAGATATAATGCACAAAATAAATGAAGACTATCTAGGGACTAAGCTCAGAAGATATGCTACAATACAAAGACCAACATGGGTAAGAATAGCAATAAATATTATGAATACATTAACATTTAATATTTTTTAAGAGGAGAACTCTAATACTTTTACTAATTATAATAATAACTCTTAAAAGTAAAAGCATACATCATAGAGTGATTAAGTTATATTAAATTCTCTTTCACATCACCTCCCATTACAACACATCAAATAACCACCATCAGCATCTCAATGCTATGATTAGATGCATATTTCAAATCTTTTGATAAAGACCAATAGATTTCTTATATTTTATGTAAAAATGATTTCTTTTGCAAAACAATTTCTTTAGCACTCAGGGTTTTTTAATTAAAGATTTATAATATAAAAAAATTATTATTTTCTTTCATTTAAGAACTATTAGACAATGAATGGAATTCTAATAGAAATATGAGAAGACATATTTTTACACATAAGATAATATAACTTAATGACAAGATACAAGGTCATATATTCTTTGGATATAACACAGATTTCATTGTAGGGCAGATTTTTTAAATTAATTTATACTAATGATAATAATAATGACAAGATATATAGAGCAGAATTGTTATAAATTTAATTGCATAATAAACTTGAATAATAATGCATTAAAGAGCATTTATATTTCTTTTATAGAGTATACAACTGTTCCAGTTATTTAATATAGATCATAGTTAAATGAAAATACAAGCAATACATTTTAAATAAATCTTCTACTACTATCATAGAATATTAATTTTGAAGTAAATGATCAGATAGTAATTTTTAGATGAAAGAGTAAATCAATAATTTTCATTTCACAAACTTAGGAAATATTTTCCTATCTCTAGTCTGAAATAAATATAAGACAAACATTTTCACAAGTAAATGTTTTCATTCCGCCACTAAGATAACAATAAGTAATTAAAATGTCATTTCAAAGTTCAACTGAATAATTAATTTATTAAATTCCAGTTATCAATAAATAGATTCTAATATCTGGAATTCAAATAGTATATTCATGGATAGATCTGAAGAAAACTATTATTTAAAAGATATGTCAATATTAATATAAAACATTTAAAATATGTGTTGCTGAAGAATAAACAATTTAAAATCTTGTAATGAACTTATTATTCTTTTCAGCATCTTCTAATATTTAAGCTAATGCATTTTAAACTATTAAGAACTATTAGGAAATACTAAAAGAGCATAAAGTCATTAACAGTCTTAATATTATTGCATAAAGAATGTTGAACTGATAATACAGTCTATTGCAAATAAAGAAATAAGAATCAAAAAAAGTTCTTACATAAGCATATTGAGAACATAGAAAATTTTCTCAAAGTACCAATTTTGCATAAAAATAATTTAGGAAGTGTTGAAAAATAGTTATTTAAACTTTCCATCAAGTTTAAAAGCAATGTATATTTTAAATTTCTTAGTAAACTTTTGCCTAGAATTTTAGCATCTGGATGAAATATTTACCTTTAAGTAAAATATAAATTTCTTATAAGCAATTAAACTGAATAAAATTAATTATTAAGTAAATAAATTCCCACCAGTAAAATTATTCAAGTAAGAAGTAACAACTAAATTAGCAATAAAGAAGTAAGCAAGCATGTGCAGGTCTTTCTGTTTATTAGAGGGAAAAAATATCTGTTGTACTCCTCATCATGTAATTGATTTTGATGATTAAAAATTGACATTTAAATCATCTCCTACTTCATACAATTCATTACAATTCAAATATTAATTAGTCTCCCTGGGGAACAAAGCTAAAAATAAACTCATTTACATACCATCTAGACTGTTTAATTAAAATATTACATTTTAAGACAATTATTTATAAAATAAAAAAATATTATAATAAAAATAAAATATTATTTTTCATAATAAATTACATTTTTTTAAAATAGAATATTAATTTACATTATTGTTTATAACAATTGTACACTCTATTTAATAAGTGCAAATTCTCAGAACATTTAAAAACTTTTAAATAAAGAAATGTATAAATAATTTTTTAATATTGCAAACAAGGAAAAGAAACATAAACTTCTTACTTAAGAAAACTCATATATTCCCTAATACTTTCTTTGTTTAAAATTGATAGCTTTTAATAATAAATTAATTCTTTATTTTTTTAATCAACTAACTTAAACATACTTTCATTGACTGAACCTTTATTACAATTAGCATTAATAAAATACACTCTTTATTAGAAAATGATTTGAATAAAAATGCATTTTAATAAACAAGTAATTTAAATATTAATACTCTATATTAAAGAATTAAAGTTAGTTATTAAAGTTTAATTTTTTGACACTAACTTTTAACATACTAGGGTTTCTATTAAAATAGTTTTAGTTCTTAATAATCTTTACATTAATTCACTATTATACAGGGTAAAATATCCCTAACATAGGTAATTTGAAATCATTTACAATTACAGATGGGTTTAAAGCACTACAGTAAAAAATAAATTTTAATACAACCAAGACTTATAAAAGTTATTTACAATGACTTAAAGGATAAATTAACATTGAAATAACAAGCTCTGATAAATTGGCTTGCAGTATAAATTAACTTATTGAAAAAAAATTATATATACTTAAACAATTAGATGATAGACAAAGAGCTAAAGATTATAGTACATATTTCAATAAAATTATTATGGTAACCAGTAATACATTACAAAAAATCTTACATTATACCATATTAACCATAATTTAAATTATTGATATAGTTTTAAAAATAAATAAGACAATAAAATGAACACAAAAATCAAGCAAAACACATATAAATATTTAAAAAACATTCAATTAATCTTTGAATCATCTCTCTCTCTCTCTCTATATATATATATATATATATAATTTAAACTAAATAATACAATAAACTGAATATAAACAATAATAACATATATTCATATGTATTCCCACTTACATGTGTGCACCTTGTATGATAATTATATCAATTTATTAAAAATGTTTTTAAATGCATTTAACTAGTTTTTGATTTATAAATATATGACAATTCCTATGGAAAACTGACTATACACATATAAATAAATTTCTTAGTAACTTATAAAAATTTACTTACATATAGGAGAGGATTACAAGTTAACAGAAGTAGTTCAAAGATAACTTACCTAAGAAAAAAATATAATAAAAAATATTAAAATTTCAAACAATAAAATAAATAGTAATTAAAATAAAGATAAAAATATAACAATTAAATACTCTTTAACTACTCCACTATGGGACAATGATCACTCCAACAGACCATTAAAAAAGATTAGTAAAAAGATATAATTTATTAAAAAATAAAAAATAAATATTTAAAATTTATTAAAATGTATTTAATAAATAAACTGAATATAGCATGTTAATATATAATACATAATTAATTATTTTATTAATATTAAAAATATATAAATAATTCATTCTGTTAACAAAGATTTAAAATGATTAATAATATAATATTTTTTAAAATATATTTTATATATTACAATTATTAATTTATGCACAAAATTATATTTATGAATAATTTAATAAAATTATAAGTTTTCGTACTTTATAAATATGTATAACAATTATTATATAAAATATTAATATTTAACACAGCATTACGCTGTTGCACATGCGCTTTGAAGATTTTAATTAAACATCGTTCGTATTTTTCAGACGCTTATTTCTAAGGTTACAGCCTTAGTAAATTATTACATAAAATATTAATGTAAATGATCACATGCATTAACATTATAATCTTTTCTTACAATTAAGATTAATTCACATGATAATTAAGTAAACCATATATTGATACTTATAAAATATCAGCATTATTAATTTTTGCTGTAATAGTGGTAAAGGGTGAGAAATATGACATTCGTGCACTTTCATGGTGGAATTAAACAATCCATTCAATATAGTAAATTGAGATTTTGTTTAGATTTGAATGATATTATGAAATACTTCTTGTAGATTGAATAAGTTTATATCAACTTTAGCTTTGATTATTGATTTACTTCAGCTTCTTAAGCCATGAAAAATAAATGAGCTATATATTTCATTCTAATAACCTCTTTATAGTGTGCAAAAAAAGAGAACATTACATTTATTTATTTTATAATTTTTAATGAATTATATTTTAATTACTTATATACTTCTAGTCATTTATAGAACAATTTAATTTTAAAAAAAAAAAAAAAACAATTTAAAATGTTTTAAATTTAGGAAGAAAAAATATTATTGTTTTTATATTGAAATATCTGATTTATACATAAGAATTAATTACTTACAAACTGTGGCATAAGATATTACATTTTAATTTTAAGAATAAATCAATAATTGCCTAACATTAGTTGAAACTCAAATATAAAAAAATTATTACAAACCAATGCTGCTGCAGTATTTTAGCATTGAGTTGTATTCATTTATTATAATTTTAATATATTTGAAAAGGTAATTTTAAAAATCTTAACATAAGCCTATTTTTTATTATTTTCTTTCTGTGATATTTTTAAGCAGCATAACAATTAATTAAACAAATTGACTTAGACATAAAGTTTAGATGGTTTAATCTTAATTTATTAATCTGAACAATATAAAATAAATGAAGCTATATGTTGAATGTGTGAGTACTGAAGAAGATTAGTAGACAAAAATAAGTCTGGGATATGGATATTGCACTACCATTTATTATTTATTGATTACTACTGCTCTTAATTAATACAATATAAAAAAATAAGCTAACAAATGCATATGGCATTATTGCTTAGGAATTTGTAAAAAGTTCGAGTACAAAAACCTGCAAGCACCAGAATCGATCTTGGGACACTCTATCAACCATGCCAAAACATGCTGGGCATTTTCAGTAAAAAAAAAAAAATATGTACACATAAATAAGTAGTAGAGTTGTAAATTTGAAAGGAAATATGTCCGGACCAATTCTCTCTCAATTGAATAAAAATATCTATTTGGTACTGTTGAACCTATTCACATAAGTGCTCATACATCACATCTTTCCAAGAATCTGCCATAAGAATATTTAAATTACATTAATTTTATATGAAGTAATATAAATGTTACTGTTTACAAATGCCTGTCTAAAATGCACGTGGAATGCAAATGATTTACTTTTATTACAATTCTTGTTACAAGTTAAAAAACGACAATATTAACATATAAATAAGACATACAGTATAAAAAGAAAAAGGAACTGAAGGAAAGAGAATGAAAAAAAAACACTTTAAAAGGTTTTTGTTCTTTTAGCCGGAATTCATTATGTGTAAAATAAATTCTTTTTTTAAAATAAATATTCTTTATATTGCTTTTCTTAGAACTGAATGGAAACTGCAATCATTATCATGAGTTATTTATCAGAAAGTCAAATACCACAACCCACACTATCTTCTCCGTAAATTCTAATTTTTCTGCCCTTTTTTAAATAATAAAAAAAGATAATTATCTTTTTCCTTAAAATTAGATAATTATCTCCCCCCCCCCATGATAGTCTCTCATACATTCTTATTTTAATCGTACATTCAATTCAATTTTTTTTCTGTTTTTTTATTTCCTTAATATATATTTCATTCAGCTATGCTTTTAAATACAAGTCTGCATTACTATTCTTATATTTTCAATCATTTTTGTCTTTCTTTGCATAAAATTTCAAGCTTCTGCTTCATACAAATTACAACTTTTCAAAAATATATTAAGATATTTGCTCTTATACAATTTCTATAGATTGTAAATGAATCTCTTATTTTTATTAATCATTTATTGGTTCACTATTGGTTTATCACTTCAAGCATTAGTTTTACAGTACTTTATAAATCCAAAACTTTGATGTTTTTGTGATATTTGACTTGATATTATTAAACTTTGAAAACTATTTATTGCTATGATAGTTTTTCTTTCCATTCCCTTATACTTTTCTTTTGCATTAATGTTTTTCTTATATTTATTCCAACAGTATGTGCTTGCCTGCTATAAAAGAACACTTTTATTGTCTTTGATTATTAATGTTAATATACATTAACAATATTAATGGTGATAACAAAACAATATTACATTAATTTGACCTTCTCTGACCTTTTTCAAAAAAAATAGAAGAAAATTTTGTACTGATAAAATAACCTATCAGAATCCAATTTCTATCTTCTTATTTGAAAGATCCTAGAGATTTTTGCAACATTTTATTTTTGCAATTAAATTTTTTTCTATATCCTATATTAATAATCTTTACATTATTTATTACAAATATAAACATACAAATGATAGATATTCTAAAAGTTAATATTCAAACTTTACAAAATAGGAAAATAATTTACTAAATGGAATTCATTACTATAATAATAGTGCTTTTAGTTATTGGATGAAATGTTGTCTATTCATAAAATATTGTACAATAAAATAATTGTTATAGAAATAAATTTTAGTTTAGTCATCATTAAATAAAGAAAATATGTCTTAAAATTCAAAATTAGATTTATTATTGTTAAAAATATAAATAAATTTCTTTACCAGTGCTATTAAAAGCAATTTTTGTTAGCCAATAAGAATTGCTTCCTCTTATCATGTTTTTAATTAATTATCTTCTTAAAAACAACTATTTTCAAATAAATTTTAATTGAAGTCACATAGTCTGTTCATTTAAAATAAATATTTTACAAATATATTGCATAAATAATGTTAAATATATAAACAGATTACTGAAAATTACAATTTTTCTTTTAAAAAACACACATTCAAAATTGCATTGAAGAAAAACACACCACCTATCAGAAATTGTCACTTGTATTGAAATCAAAATGGGGGCATCTATTTGCTTGTTTTATATGCAAATTAGTATTCTAATTTTTTGTAAAACTTTATAATACTGACAACTCAGATTTTTTTTGGAACTAATAATTTTAATATGATTTCTAAGCAAAAAAACTAGGTATGGTAATCTAACATTATAAATAATCAAAAGTGATGAAGAAAATCCAAAAGTGTCATCAGTGCAACTGTAATGCTAAACATCTCAAGATAGGCAATTTAAATAAGAACACATTAAAAAGAAGTAATATTATTTTATGCTAAAATTAAAAGTTTTACTGATTGTTTTTAAACAAAAAATAATATGCATTAAAATACGTTAAAAAGTGTGATTACTTATAGAAATTAAAACAAAGAGAGGGAGAAAATATCTATCAATACTACATTTTATATTTTCATCCACTGAAATATACAATTGTTTTAGTTTATTATGCCAAAATTATATCACACTAATATTATATACATTTTCAAACAAAACTACAAAAGTAAAAAATGAAGAATAAAATTTAAATTTTTAATACTGAAATATACATTAAAATATTTTAATTACCTAATATTAATTGTGAAATGTCTTTAGAAACATTCAAACTTTAAACTTTTCAAATACATTTGGCTATTAGTAATAGTATATGAGTTAGTATAAGTGAGTTACTAGCCTGACCAATTATGAACTTTTGAACAAGGCAATTCTCTAAGTATAATAATTAATTGATTAGAGCATCATCTTAAATTCAATATGGATGAATCTAAAGGTTCAGGTTCAATTCTCTTACTCACTAGTAGTGGTAAAAAAAGGAAAAAATTACTAAAAGTTGAGTGTATTTGAATTTTTACAATTAATATTAGATAATAGAAATAGTCCAAGAAATAATTCCCACTAAAATACCAACATCACGAACTTTCCGATAAGCACAAAATATTTATATCTTCATTTGACAAAAATAAAGCTAATAATAAAATTTAATTACTATTAAAAATAAAATAAATAAAAGGAAACTGTATGCAAAGTAGAAAAGTCCAAATCCTAAAAAATAATCAATATACTGTTCATTGATAACTCTCTTTAACTAAAATGAATATTTTTCAGTTACACACTATTGTAATTTTACAATGAGTTGGAAATAATCTTGGGAAACAAACTATTAAATAAACTTTCTTCACATTAACATTTGTTTTCTAAGTTAAAAGACTATCCAAACAATTCTAAAGTAATTCCTATTAAAATATTTTCATTGCTACTTTATACGCTTAATACATTATCATCATCATCATTTACAGCCATTATCAATTCACTGCAGGATGAAGTTCTCTCCAACTTCAATTCATCTTCTCCAATCGCTATCCTCTCATCTCCACATCATACCAGTACATTTGTTTATTTCATCCATCCATCTCACATGTGATCAGTTTCTGAGTCTTTTACAATCTCTTGGAATCCAGCTTAAGATTTCAACTATCCATCTAATATTATCTATTCTAGCAATATGTCAGCTCAACTCTACTTCAGTCTCTTAATTCTTTTAATGATGTCAATAACATCTGCTTGTTCTCTCACTCATGTATTTTGTTTTAAATCTCTTTTTGTTATTCGTGACATGCATCTCTCCATACTTGTTTGAATGCTCATGCATTGCTCTTTTGTTAAATGCCCAAGTCTCAGATCCATAATTACTGGTAAAACACATTTATTAAAAACCTTCCTTTACAAACACAAAGGCATATTTCCTTTTAATATTAAGTTATTTCTACCAAAAGCACTCCAACCAAGTTTAATTCTATAATTAATTTCATCCATTATGTTTTCATCTGAACTAATAATTTGACCAAGGTTTTTGTAGTTGTTAACATGTTTCTAACTCATCATTATCAATCTTTATTTTCACCTTTTGAGAAAATTCATTGAGCATTACTTTCATTTTTTTAACATTTATTTTTAATATTATTTAGTTAGTTTCATCTGATAACTCTTGCAATATTGCCTGAATCTCTAAAGCATTATTTTCAAAAACAACTACATTATCTAAAAAATCTAGATGACTCAAATAATGTCCACTTACCTTCATTCCCTTAGATTCCTATTTAATCCATACAATACTTCTTGCAAAATTGTTGTAAAAAGTTTTGGAGATATGGAATCACCCTATTATGCCTCCTTCTCAATAAAAAAAAATGTTATTTTTTTTAGTATCATTACATAATCTAATTTTTATTGTCACATTTTTAAAAATATTCTTCATAATATGGTAGTGTCCTCAGTCTCCCTACCCCTTGATGATCCAATGATTTAATCAGTGATAGAATCAAATATCTTTTTTATAATCTACAAATCCAAAGCATAATGATAACTCATATTCATTGGTTCTTTCTATAACTTTTTTCAATACTTGGATATGATTTACTGTAATAAAGCCACTTTTAAATCCAGATTGTTTTTTTGGTTGGTTAAAATTCAAAGTTCATTATAAACAAATTGTAATTATTTTGGTAAAATTTTTGTATAGAACCGATAAAAGACTGATAGACCTATAATTTGCGATATCTTCTTTATCACTTTTTAAAAAATTAATATTAATACTGCATTCTTCCAATCACCTGGTACAACTTTATCATTTAAACATTTGGTATATAAATTTGCAAAAAAAAATCTATTTTTTCACCTGCTTCTTTTAAGATATCAATTATAATTTCATGATTACTTGGAGCTTTTTCCTTCTTCATCAATTTCAATACATGTTTCACTTCTACATTTAATATCCTAGGCAATTCAAAAAATATACTAGTTGTATACTAGTTGTAGGAGGTAATTTTCCTTGCTTTTTATTGCTATATAATTCTTAATAGAATTCTACACATTTCCCAATGTCATATTTTTTAGTAATACTTCCATCTTCTTTTTATTGCAACAATAATTTTTTTTACTAATAACAAAATATTCTTTTACATTTTTGAGACATTTCTTCTTTTCTATCTCTCCTTACTAGTTTACAATTATAATTTCTTACATCATTATCAACTCTTTTTCACACCATTTTACAACATTCAAGATATTCCATCCTTCTTAATGCATCATTTTTATGTATTTTTATATTCTTTGTTTTCTTCATAAATTATCTTGTCTCAGTAGAAATTTTATTGGTCAATTGTTGCTTCTTTGTACTAGCTATCCCTGTTGCAGTTTTTAAAAATGTATCAGTTATCTTTCTATTGATCTGTTCAAATCTGAATTATGTTTAAAATCTGTTAATATTTGAAAATGATTTGCAAGTTCTAATTTAAATTCATTGGAATGTTTTTGAAGATTAGGAATATTATCTGTGAATATTGTTTTTCTTAATAATTTTTGTCTTTCTATATTGTGTAAGGGGCACATTCGCCGTTACATTATTTTGTTATTAAAAATGAAATTAAAATATAAAGTTCGCAAATAAAAAAAAATTGTTTTTAAAAAAAAAATGCAAAATTCAAAATCATCTAAACTCTAATATATATATAAAATCGCACAGATGAGAAATTAAAAAAGAAACTTAAAAAAAAAAAAAAGTTTTAAAACTAAATCTTCAACAAAAATTTAAAAAGATTTAGAGATAAAAATATATCTTTAAATTTGGGAAACAAATTAATTAATTATAAAATGGAAATGATTGTTTTAATTAGGTAAAAGTAAACTAGCCCTTGGGCATTTAAAATGTATAAGCAACGGTTAGATAGGAGAAAACAATAGAAACTAATAGCCAATGAAAGAAATCCCTCAAATCGGACCTCAGCAAAAGGACCATCACCATCGTCATGACGTAATGTTGAGTTAATCCAACAAATTAATATAAAAAGAAAAAGTTTGGAAATAAATTTTAGTAAGTGAAGAAAAAGCTGGGAGAGATGTGTGATAGCAGTGGTGATATGTTTTAGTGTGGAGTTGAAGGAGAAGGGATTGAAAAGATGCACTCTTCAATCCCTTCAGTTCTGCTAAAAAAGAAAGAGAAATGACCAATCATTTTCTACATTGAGAACCAGCTAAAGTAAAAGACCTCTGGATGAATCAATAAAACAGCCAACAGCATACTGGTCTCCCCAGGACATCAGGACAATTAACACTGGAACCCAAATGGCAATGGTTTAAAGATGAACTTTTCTAAACGTAAGAAATATATAATTAATGAACATTTCTAAACAAAAAGAACTCTAAATGCTAAACTTTTCAATATTCTAAATAGAAGAATTTCCTATCTGACTAAATTATTTATTATTTTATTGAATGTATTTTTTTTTAAATCATTTCCTTTTTTTTTTTTTTTTATTAATATTGTAAAATTTATTTACATGCATTAAATTTAAGTTGGGTACAGATGCTTGCATAGATTCGTTTATGGTTAATTATGTTTTTTGGTTTTCATATTTGATCAAAATATATAGACATTCGGTAAATAATGATATCTTACGGTGAGTATCTAAAATGTATTTATTCGGATGTCTTTTAAGTTATTGGTGTCAATGTGGCATCTTATGATGAATGCCATTGGGTTTCTTGTAAATTTCCCTCTGCATTTCCATCAATGACTTTATATTTTGATCATTTATGTTTATTTTGAAATGTTTTTGACCATGTAATCTATGTAGCCAATCTATACTCAACATTATAAAACAAACTTTTATTAAACTCATCTGCATGAACTTATAATAGCTTATAAAAGTTAAAATGTAAAGTCAAATTCTAAAATCAAGTTAAAATCCAAAGTAAAAGTTATTCTAAAATAATTTTAAATCTTATATATATATGTGTAAATAAATGTTTGTGTGTTAACTACTGGCAGTGGCTTATTTATACTTTTTTTAAAAAAAATATTAATATATTTTGATAATATATATCATTATTATTTAATCTCTACTACTCTGCTGAGCTAGTGACAATGGGCTAACGGTCCGAATCAAAATATATAAAATAAAATATATATATATATATATATTTTAAACTTATGTATCTGCCTACTATATAAATTTTCTAAGTTCAAATGCCTAGTGGCACCCTGTAGTGCAGATATATTAAGACTCCTATTCTCCCCTATCATTATAATTGCATTAACATGTATCTTAAATCTTACTAATCGATGATCATTTCCTGTGTTGAATTTATTAAGAACATTGCAATCTTGAAATACAAATTTTCTGTTAGTCAAAATGTAATCTAATTCTACTGTGCTTTCATTTGATACCAACATATCCATTTCCATTTTTTTTTAAAAAGAATTTGAAAATATAAAGTTTTTCTTTTTCTGCAAACTCTACAAATCTATGTTCTCTCTCATTTTTATCATCATAACCAAATTTACCTACAGCATTTTTATCTTTCAATGCTTACCAATTATAGCCTTAAAGTCTCTCATGACAATTTTAAAATGTTTGGACTGAGAAAAAGCCCTTTTATATATTCATATAAAAATTATCTACTTCTTCATCAGCATGACAACTTGCTGGGCATAAACCTAAATTATCTGTATTTGGAATCTGTTATTAAGTTGAATAACTAATTTTGCCACTCTGTCCAGTACATCATCAATCTCTACAATGTTGTTCTTTTATTTTTTATTCACAATAAATTCTACTGCACTTGTACTTCTAATATTTGTGCCTTTGTAATATAGTACATATTTACTTTTATAATCAATTGTCTCTTCATCTTTTCTTCTAATTTTACAAAGTCCAGTAATGATCCATTTAATATTATATAGTTCTTACAATTCTTGCAATTTTTTTTCACTTGAAAATGATCTGCAGTTGTAAGTATCTAAATAAAACATCATCATCAAATGGAAGCCTGGGTCTGCAAATAGAAGATTCTTGGCATTCTCTGCCTTCAGTCAACTGATACCAAGGCTGATGACTTTACAACTTCCTGGGAATAAGGGCCATGATTTAGTTTCATCTATTATGATTGTAAATATATCTATTAGAAAAAAAACATTCACACACACATTGATTCTGTCTTCAAAAAAACGCAATAGATATTTTAGTTAAGAGATTTTAGGCAACTGAGAAGAAAGACCATGATATTTCTTGTTATTAAACTCAGAAGTAAAAATAATAAATTCACCACACTGATTAATGTATGTTGATAAGCAGTCGATCCATGTTTGTATATTATATGAATAATTACATAGTATTAATGACAAGAACGTATGGAATCAACATTAGGAATTACACTAATCAGTTTTTTAAGGTCTCCAAGAGAAATTAAAAGTTCTCCTTTCAGTTAATAGCAAATTCCTTTCTGCAGTCTATGTTTAATTATTTAATCCTATTGATGTATATTTAATTTATATTGCAATTTATTGTCTCTACAATAAATTGCATTGTGAAAAAGCATCTTATTTATTATAAATGTTTTATTTTTTATAAATTTATAAATATATTATTTTTCCCCATGAAATTAATATTATAAAAACTAAAGAGGTAAAACTGTGCATTTTTGCAAAGATGGCATATACATCAATATGATGAAGACTGTATAATAAAATGAATGAATGAATACCTAACATTAAAAATAATCAGAAAATAAACTGGATGAGTGAATGTTGATAATAAATGCAAATATAAATTAAAATAAATCAATCCAAAATTGAATTTGTGATGAATAAATAAACTTTCAAAAAAAATGTTGGGAGGGGGAAAATTCATGGAAAAACTGTTCAAATTGATTAATTCTTGTTAAAACCTTTAGAATTGTATAAATTCCTTATATATTATTGGCAGCAAATTTTAATTCTCGTTTATTTATTTATTTTTAAATTAGAATTTTGATTTTAAAATTATATACAAAAAAAAAATTGAGAGAATGAAAGATTTTATTCTTCAAATAATCATTAAATTCTTTGTCCATGCCCACATCAATTCAAACATCTTACACAAATGATTATATTCATTGTGGTCTTTAATGTACTCTTTTATTTTTATCAAAAATTGCAAGAAATTATGTTTTCTCTTTGTTTAATACTAGCCGAAAGGTCACCACAGCTGTCTTGCAAGCAAGCAGTTGTTTGCAGACAATTGTTGCGGGTTCGTCTCCCGGTGATGCTATGACAAATGAAAAAAAAATGTAGATTAGTTTTAGTTAATAGATGGAACACTAAACTAAAAACAAATGGCATAATTAGTTGATTTTTTTTTTTTTGGTTTGGTGGAATATAGTTATGATGCATTTAAAACAGTGTTGGATTTCATCTCCAGTTTGATTTAAAAAAAGGTAGAGTACTTTTTAACTTTAATGTAATTATTCCATATTATTTTACTTAAAAAATATACACACATATATATTTTTTAATAACTGAAATGTAAATTTGGGACATACCAGGCAAGCAAATAAGTGCAATATTAATTTTAAATCAATTGAATTAAAAATTATTTAAAATATTTCTCACATTTTATTTTTATTTTGAAAATATATATGAAATAAATATGTACAGAAATATGTTTTAAAATTAAATAAAGCTATAAATTAAGCCTAGATATCCACATATGAAAGACACTAAAAATTTCTGAGCTTCAAAAGGATATTAGTCACATGCATTTTCTTGCAAGAAAGTAATTTTTAATTTAATTAATTAATTAATTACTTTTTAAGTGTATTATAATTAACTAAAGTTTAATACTTGTGTATTATATATGAGTACTAAGTCTTTATGCTCATGGCATTATTAAACACTCAGGCACTATCATTAAAAATATGAATGGCATCTACCATCCTGACAAATTACCCCATACATTAGTCATTTTGATGTTCTATATCCAGGGTCAGTAAAGTGCAGCTCTTGAGCCATATATGGCTCTTTTATTCTAACCTTATAATTCTTTTTATCATGATAAATATAAATGCATTATTCATTTCTTCTTGTAATTTGTAAATAAATATTTTGATGACTTTAGGAAAGGAAAAAATTTTTTTACAATGTTGTTTCTTGAATTCAGCCTTATTATAGAATAGTAATTATTGTATATGATCAATGTTTAAATATTAAAAATAATATAAATAAATAAAATTATCAAAGTAATTTTTTGTTGTCGTTTGTTTATTTTTACAAGAATTCTTATTGTTGTTGAGATGTATATAGATTCTTTTAGTAAAATAAATGGTTAAATATTAAAGATACCAAGTTATACATCATGTTACTTGGTTTCTTTACTATTATAGTTTGGCTTTTAAGGTTTTGGCAATATTATATTGCTAAGGTTATTAATATATCATGTATCTAAATTTTGTTCAGTCCTATATGGCTATTTAAGTTATATAGATGGACTTAAAGACATATAAATGTCTGAAAATTTCAGATTTTCTACTTAATAGTCAAGTATTCAATAAATGCTGGGATTGAGTTTGTATTTTAGATCTAGTGTCTGAATGTCATAGTCCCTCACTGATGAAAGCCATTAAATCGGAACTGGTTTGGGAATAGAGACAATTCTAGATAGAAATTTAAATTTTTTTTCTTGCAGCATTTTTGAAAATCTTATTTAGAATTATGAGTACACTCATTATATTATATTATGTTTAAATATATCCATAGCTATTCAGAAATTAATATTTTTCATGAACCTATTTTTTATCTCTTTCTTTGCAGCTCTGTTATGGACTAGTGTGTGTGGATGGGTGGGAGATATTTAAACAAAATGATGCTTCATATTAAAAAAGTTTGCCAAACCTTGCTCTATATCATTTATTTGATTTGATTGTATTAATAAGTATAATTCATAATTTATTGGAGGCATTCTATTAGACTAAAGAGATTGTTTAATTAATTATCAATGCCTCAGTAATTATCTCTTTTTATTTTCATTACAATATATATATATATATATTGTAATAGAATACATTATATATATATATATATATATATATATATATATATATATATATACACACACAATGTATTCTTTAAAAATATATAAACTAATACAATTAGTATTGTAATAATTAACTGCTATGTAACAAAATGTTTCTCATACATTACTAAGGGGATCTTAATAATATTGTATTATAAAGATGTATAATAATAGAACTTAAGAAAAAATGAATTTGAAATTAAAATTAATAATTTTGCTTGGATTAAAAATCAAAAAAGTCAAGAATTAATTCATTGACAATTATATTTTAATGAAAAAGTAAAATCAATATCAATGCAATTAACTGATTATCTTGTTATTATTATTATTTTTTTTTTGCAAGAAGATCTGGTGTTTAATTATAAAGGTTTCATATGTGGTACATGAAAGATTATAAAGAAAAAAATATAGTATATTGTATATTCTTTATCATTAAGTTAAAACTGATATAATGATTGCAAAAACACAATAAACATTAAAACAGTAAATATTTTTTCATGCAAGATTTAAGTTGTCAATTTGATTAGCAGTGAAAATATATTGTACATTGTATTATATTTTATTTATTGTGTAGCATTCATAAATGTAATTATGGTCATAAATTTAAAAATCTGAGTAACAAAAACTGAAAATCGATTAACTTATTATGAAAAAAAAAATCCAAACAAATAAAGTTGTAAAATTTTTAATGAACAAAAATGTAATAGCAAATGTTATTGGTTGACAATAATCACACAAAATATATTTCAGAGGCTTTCTGCAAGTTGAGTTAGAAAGCTGATTTCTATTAGAAAAAAAAATTCCAAGTGAAAAAGTGAAAATAAGGGGAGTTTTATTAATAAAAGTTTGTTTAGTGAAAATTAAAAAAATAAAAACCAGAATTAGAATGTAGAATCAAATGAAAAAAAAAATCCATATAAAAAGTTATAAAATTGTCTTCTAGCAAAAACACTGTAACAAGTATCCATGGTGATACAGAAGATGCATGAGCAAGATATTTCAGGGCCTTCTGAAAAGCTGAAATAGTGAACTGATTCTGACATGGGGAAAAAAATTTAATTAAAATAATAATGTAATTTTTTGTCATAAGTTTATTTTTATTGTTAGAAGATCATTTTCACTATGAGGTAGAAAACAGACTTAGAATCTATCATAATCAAAAAAAATAATAAATTCCAAACAAAAATGTGGAACCACTGAAAATAAGATAGTTAAATTAAGATTCTGTGAATTTCTATTAAGATTTGCATACATTTTATTTTATGTTTTTAAAGGTTTTATTTTAGCTTTCATTAAAATTGAAGTATATAGTATTTATAGCAATTAATTTTTTATTTATCATGCATATTTTTGATATATATTTTCCTGTTTAAATGTTATTTAGAATAATTATTTTGGCCTAGATCATGGTCTTGGAATGGCCTAAATATGTGTATTATAATGTAAGGTACAATGAAAGGATGATATATTGAAAGATGTAGAACCAATTAATTCATCATACAAGACCACAATATATATAAAATAAAAATATTTAAAAACAGGTTATTTTTAAACATATTGGGGGCAAAAAAATGATATTCATTATTTAGAAGTAATGTCAGTTTTACATTTAGAAATTTATAGGAAAAAATCAATTTTAAACTATTAAAATGCATATTTAAAACTGTTTAATATTATTTTATTAATTTTAACATTAATCTTGATGAATAATGGATTGTAAAATAATACAGAGCTGTTCTAGACATATTTTAGTAAATCAGCATTTAAAATATCTTCCGTGAAATTAATTGTATCTATACGAAAGGTTGTAAAAAAATTTAAATAGTATTTAAAAAAAAAAAAAAAGAATTTTATAGCAGATTTTTTTACTAATTGAACATTATCAGTTTTACAAATAACCTGATTAAAGACATAAAATTAAAATTATTTAAAAAATCTTTTATCATTAGCAACAGTTTCTTTAATGCAATTATTATACAATAATATAATTAAAATTATATTATAAATGGATTATACTACAATGAATTTTAAAAAAATACCATTGGGCTGAAAGCATAAGAGTTGTATAATAATTGAAATCTTCTATAAATACATGTATAGGAAAATATGAAGTAAAAGAGTAGATACAATTTTTATTGAAGCATTTTTTAATATTGCACATATAAAAATTATCTATCCTAATGAGGATTGTAGATCATTTGAACTATTTTAAATAGAACATTTTAGAGTCATACTGCTTTGATTAGAATGTCAAGCATTATTTTTATCATGGTTTGTAAAGTACACGCATTAATTTTAGTTCAGATATGTGCTTATTTATTCTTTAACAATAAATTTAATTTATTTGATTACATATTATATTATATATACCATATTATCCATTAACCACCAAAATTGAGTGAGAAAACTAAACAATGCAGACATGAATAAAAATGGTAGATTTTACATGCAAGATTATTTTATTATGGAAAGTATGATTATACTTTTTATTAGGGAAGGATAATTTCCCCTGTTTGAATGACTGTGTTAGATGATAATTTTGTTCTGTGCTTTGGGTGTGAAACAGATTATTTTTTCTCATGTGTCATAGCATCAGCCAGGAAGCGAACCTGCTAACCTGGGACAATTGCTTGTAAAGCAGCTGTCACAGACCTCTCGACTGTCAATGCTTGACAACAGATTATTTTTAAATAGAGATATTTCAAAGTATCCAAGAATGAACTGAACTATAGCAAATGAGAGTCTAGAACCAATTATAATTATATATTAAACTATTTACATTATCTAACATGAACTGTTAAATGTTTTTAGAAAAATTCAAACTTTATTTAAACTTTCCAAATACATTTAATTGTTAGCAATGGCACATAGATTAATATATAACATCTATCATTTTAATATTATATTCTCCTCTTATTATCAAAAATGTTGCTGTCCTGATCAGTTACAATACTAGTAAGGAAATCAAACCTAGAACATTTAGATTCGTGAATAATGCCATTTTAAAGCTAATTCTCTATTCTACTAAGCTATTCTGTCAAAAATAAATCAGTAGAAATTTCCTAAAATTATCTATAAAAGTCCTCCTGATTTCTCCAATATTTTTTTGAGGGTTAATTAGTGGTTGTCAAACATTATGAATTTTGCCCTAGGGGCTGTTAGTGTGATAATTCATGATGTTTAAAAACCACTAATTAATTTTAACCCCAAGAAAAGAGTGGAAGATCCTCATAGATAAGTGTATGAACTTTTCACTGATTATTGCTTTTGATAGAGTAGACTAATTGATTAAGTCCCAGGTTTGATTCCTTTGCTAGTACTGTAACTGATCAGGCCAGTGGCATCTCAAGAAAAAAGGAGAAAAATACCACTCAAAATGATGGGTTATATACTAATCTATATGTTATTTGAAAAATTTAATTAAAGTTTGAATTTTTCTAAAGACATTTAACAATTAATATTAGATGATGGAAATATTCGTGTATATAATTATGACTTCAATATGGTCATCATAACCTTTCAGAAACACACTCTAGACTCAATTACATACAGTTTAGTAAATTCCACTTTGTTAATAAATAATTAAACTGAATAATTTATACCAATAAATTCCCCAAAATGTATAAACAAAAAATAAAAAATAATGTATATAAAAATCAGCATATAAGTCAATGTTCAATTCAAGCTTGATTTATGGCTGTTAATTTATTCTCAAGTGAAGATAACTTGAGTACTTGTTTAAATTTTGAAATCCAGACATTTTAAGCTTTTTCTGTATTTTATCTGAAAATTAATAAACATCCATGAAGTAGACATGACATTAAAATGTTAAATACTTATTTTGGCAATTAAGACTATATTTAAAATTACTTCATGGCAAACAGTTATGTTTTATTAATATAACAATAATGACAGCTATTTAGAAGACTATATGACTAGAAGCACTCAAGTTCTGAAAAGAGTGCAACAAGTTTCATTTATGGATTGAATTAACCCTTTTAATCGATGTTTTTCAGCGTCAATCCAAGAACTACTGGAAGTCCACCACTCTAATACAGAATTAACACACATTTAATTAATGAATAATTAATATTTATTCTATATCCTATTCCTCCATTTTTTATTCAATTACTTTTCTATACTCCACTAGTTTTATGTTTTTTGAAAATAACATTTTAATTTAACACATTATAGTATATAATCATGGTGATTCAGTATTTTGAATGCTTAAATACTATTATTTTATTATGACAAAATATGAAGCAAGTTTTTCTACCATAAGCATTTTCCCCACTCATAAAGAAAATATTATTTTATTTTAAACCTGTAATATATAACTAAGCATGCTTTTGGCTTAGATAGTCAAATTCATAGCACTTAAGTCACTGTGTTTGAGTGCTACGAATTTAACTGACTAGACCAAAAGCATGCTCAGCTATATATTAAAAGTTTAAAACAAATAATATTTTATTTACAAGCAGATAAAACGCTCATGACAGAATTACAATTTATAGAAGAAAAGAAGTAAATAATTGTAGAAGCAATTCTTTAATTAAAAAAAAAAGATGTTTTTTCAATAGTTACGACTACTTTATTATAAAATATATGCTTATATTATTATTTATCTATATATTAATTAAACACTTTAAACTAAAAATATGAACTAGTTTTATTTTCATGCATGCAAAATTAGTTTTGATCTATTAAGCTGAAACTAGTTTCTGAATCATAATAATCACTAAATGATAAAAAAAGGTGTCAAATCTTAACCATTATAATGCATTTTTGATTACTGTTAATCAAATTAGAGAGACAATTTTTTGCCTTGAGTACTTATCCATAGCCAACATAAATGAGTGTTCGTTCATACTGGCTGCAACCTGACAATGAGTAATTCTTGGCTAAAAAAATAAAGACTCATGGTAATGTTTATTGGTCAATTGACTGTAAACATATTGACTGCAAAAAACTATATAATTTAATTTTCACCACTGTAGCAGAAATTCCATATATCCACCATTGAGTTCAAGCTTTACATCACAATTCCCATTAGATTGCCAAATTAGTTGATTGATTATACTTTGTTTTAATTTACATATTTTATTTCTTAATAAAAGGATTTATAAATAAATTCATAAATAAAAAATATTACACCTTAAAACCACACTATCCCTTTTAATCACATATAAACAGCACTTATATGTCAAGAAATGTTGTTTACACATATTTTCAGAAGTGTAGTTAATGTGATTTAAATTCCATATGCATTAAACTATGGATATTATACATAAATATAAATGAAATATCCAAGTACATTCCTGTATAATTTATTGAATATATATATAATAGAAAAATCATATAACATTACAGTACTAATCAAAATCATTTTACTAAAATTCTTCCACAACCATGATTTCATCTATTAACAAAAAATATTTTCAAGTGAAATTCAACTTAAAATACAACATATATAAATATACAAAACAAAATAGCCTTCCCATCATTCACTTCAAAAAAAAAACTTCCTGCTTCATCAAAGAATGTTTTCATGAGATTAATGGCCTCAGATTCAAGAAAATTTATCATCAAAATTTCTTTTACTCTTCTTTTTAATTAACTTATTTCATAAAAGATAACTTCTGCATTGTCAAATAATATTTTAGGACATGTATTCAGTTCATAAATATACAAAGCTGAATTATGATATCTATTTTTTAATTATATTTTTATGAACTTTGATCATTTCATTAAGACTTAATTTACTTTGACCTATATAAATTTTATGATAATTGTAAAAAATCTTATAAACTATACCAAGAATAGGATCTACTCTTCTGTTCCTTATTCTGACATTATAAACCTCATATAATAATAATGCATTTCTCATCATATTTATGACTGAAGTTTTAATTCTGGTTGGATACATTTTTCAGATTTTAATTAGATGTGGATTTTTCTTTCAGGTAACCAATCCATGGTTATGCCAGCTAATCATTCAATATTCGGTTGCAAATAAAAAAAATCTACCTACTACTAGCTAGAAAATAACAATGTAAAAAATATTCAAACTCTTACTAATTAGTTGGTTTAGTTCTATAAAACGTTCAGGAAAGATTTGTGTTATATAAAAACTGTTTTATCTTATCCTCTTATTATAACATTTGACATAGTAATTAATGTATCTCCCATTCTTCTTGATATCAATTATCATTAAAAGTAGGAACAATAAACTATTATAGTATTGGTAAAAGGGATCCCAGAGAAGGTTTTGTCAGCAATCTCAAATGCACATTATATGTAGATTAAAGAAGTTAACCCATTTGTTTGGAGTATAACATTTTCACAACTAAAGACAATAAAAGTAATAATAATCCTTATTAAATGTCAATATAAATGTTTAAGTAACAATTTATATATAATTTAATTATGGCATATAGAAAAAGAAAAAAAAAATTAAAAAAGTTAAATAAACTTTCTTGATGCTAATACTTTTTTAACATTTCTAAAGCTTAAACAAATCTTTTCATTTCTTAAATACTAATTTAACGTTAACATCAAATTCAATATTTAAATTTTTTTATTTAAAAAAAAATCAATAAAAAATCAATAATGGTTTATATTAAATGTTTTTTCTCTCTAATTTAAAACAACAAAAAATATGAAGAATACTTAATTAAGATTAAACAAAGTTTTGCATATGATTTCAAAGGGGTTTGAAAATAATTAATAACAAAAAACTTTTTTTTCTTAATTACCGATACTCATTAATTCACCAATGTTTGTTATATGGTCGGAGATTTTTTAAAAATATTAATTAAAATGTAAATTTAATTAGACTGTATTCTTTCTATTTAATTATATATGTACTATGCACTTGATAAATAAATTTCAGAGTTACATAGTTTCTATTAATTCTTAAGATTTTGTATATTAATATATGAAAGAAACCAATGGATATAAAAGTGACCAGAGTAACATCTTCACTCTCTCAAACCAAGATGCTTCCAATTGGTCTATATAAATCAGAATTTTGGTTAAAGATAAGATGGCCATTCTTATCTTTATAAAGTCTCTATCTTGTATTTGGGTTTGAGAGTTTTACTGTACTCAACAAAGCGTAGCTGAGTTTAAATAAATTAGTATAGTGCATATGTGAAAAGGTGAACATCATCTCCATTTAATTAAATATAATTTTGGAAAAAAAATATTTATTAACTAAAAAAAACCTTTTGAGGTCTTATATCTAAAAATTAAAACAACATGGAAGATCTGTATATAAATATTAATCCATGTATGTATATCTATTAAATTATTTTCCAGAAGACAGAGTGATAAAAGAGTACTACAATCAAGCATTACTATTCCACCATTACCAGTAATAGCTTGCTATTTTCTGAAACCCTGAATATTTTTTTTAAAATTATATTTTACAGCCTCATCATATAAATATTGACATAGCATATGATAGAGTTGCACCTAGAAAATATATGTAAAAATACATTATTTTCTAAGGTAGTATATAATTTGCTTATACTTTTTAATAAGATTGAGACAAGCTTCATTTTTTTGCATAAAGTGCAATATAAATTGCTTATACTGAATGATATGTGTAAGTAGAGTGATTTGAACTCAGTATTTTTCAGTCTATTTATCCTCCACTTTCTCTCAAACATTCAACACACATGATCACACACATGTAAAAATATACCTGATCCCCAAAATACATATTTCATGCAGAACCAGCACTCATCTTGGGCCAAATCAGAATCTTTCACACACATATATACAATTAGTGCTCAGTTTATATTGAGATAGCAGCAATTCCTCAAACTTTAATGGACAGACTTCAATCTTCTCACCTTTTCAACTATCCAACCATTTATTTCATTGAAAAACTGACAATGGA
Organism: Epiperipatus broadwayi; assembly: GCA_028023455.1. Lineage (NCBI taxonomy): Eukaryota > Metazoa > Onychophora > Udeonychophora > Euonychophora > Peripatidae > Epiperipatus > Epiperipatus broadwayi. The sequence continues at coordinate 3,026,370 of JAQFVV010012437.1, forward strand.
ATGTTCAAAGACCTTATTGTATTTGATATTATAGTCATACCCATTTAGAAATCTCCTATTAATATATATGGATATGCAATGTTTGATAATATGAGTTACATTCACATAATGGAATGCTGAAAGACCTTGTTGGATTTGATATTGTAGTCAGACATTACATCAATCTAACCCTCTTATTATCAGACATTATGTATCCATATACATTAACAGAAGATAGCTACATGGGTATGACTATAATATCAAATCCAGCAAGGGCTTTGAGCATTCCATTGTCAGTTTTTCAATAAAATGTATGGTTGAATAGTTGGAAGGGTGAGAATATTGAAGCCTGTCCATTAAAATTTGAGAAATTCCCTATCATAATATAAACTGAGTACTGACTATACATATGTGTGAGAGATTATGATCTGACCCAACTGAGAAATGCTGGTTCTGCACAAAATACATATATTAGGAATCATATATCTATTTTTCACGCATGTGCCCATATGTATCAGTTGCTTGAGATAGAGTGGAGGATGAATAGACTGAAAAATTTTGAGTTCAAATCTCTCTACTTACATATATAATTTTAATTATTATTTCAACAGTAATTTATAGTTAAAATATTATAATTTTTTACACATGCATTTCGCAAATATTAAAAGAATTTATTAAAATAAAATATATAAGTAAAAACACGCTCACATATATATGTTAATATAAACTTCATATTACATTGATTGCATATCTGTCATACCTAAAATATGGATTTAAATACAGGCAGTTGGATATTGAATTTTTTTTTTTTTTAGATTTTAATCAGACAAGTTATTTATGTCAGATAGCCAATCACAATCAATCCAGCCAGCTATTCAATATTTCTTAGAAAATGGTTATTTATATTTTCTTAGTTAAAAGATGAATTCTCACAGGCTGGAAATACCAAGCCTGGAGATTAATATTTTATTCTTCATTATTCTTTTATAAAAGGCTGCTGAAGACCCTTTAACTTATAATGGGATATTTAAAGATTGTTTTACCTATAGTAATGCAGAGTTGACAAAAATATTTGGAAATAAATAAGAAATGTTAAAAAGAACAGCAAAAATCCACAAATTCATAAAAAGTTTGAGCACCAAAGTTATAGAGCTCCATTACAACTTATGAACCCTGAGCTTCATAGTCTGCTCCATTATGACTATACTAAACTAAGTAGGACATTAGAAATATTTTAAAATATCTAGTCTTTTTCAAATTTTAAATATAGAAAGGCAACTGTAAACCGCAAGTTCAGTATTTGTTAGCACATGATACCTTCTCTGCTATTAGTACATTTCTCATCATATTGTTATTGTGTTTTTATTCTTGCAACCAATATTTTGACAATTATATAATCAACAAAGATTGTCTGGGAATTATCTTGCTCACTGGTGAAAATAGTAAATGAAATTATATATTGACCTTACTTTTTTATTATAGCATTTTGGCTTTTTATATCAATGTTATTGCAAGTTAAAATTCTATCCAAAATAATCCACTTCTTCCTATCCATAATTTTTCTGCTTCATTTCAACTATTTACATTGTCTTGTTTGTGTATTTTGTATGTGATCATTATCAATGGTAGTTTTTCATTGCTTATCATCTTCTTAATTATTATAATATCTCATATTTTAATTAGCATCATAAATCCTTACCTCTTTAAAATGTATTTTATATTCTCCTTCATTAGTAAATTTAATTACATTAACTAACCTCTTTATCTTTCAGAATGGACAACTAATCAGTTAATGTTATTAAGATAGAGTTTTGTTTCTTTTTTCTTCTTTTTGTTTTTCTTCTTCTTATTATTATTATTACTACTACTATTACTATTATTATTATTATTATTATTATTATTGCTATTGTTGTTACTGTTATTGTTGTTGTTATTATTATTATTATTATTATTATTATTATTGTTGTTGTTGTTGTTGTTGTTGTTATTATTATTATTATACAGAGTTTTGTAGATATCTTCAATTCACTTCATAATGTCAACCCTGTCTACTTAGTAATATCTACTTTTCTTTTCATTGTTGAGTTAACTACTCTTCAATATTAAGATGTTTTATATTTTAGAGAATTTTATTTTTGATCTTTTTATAATTTCACAATCATATTTTATCATATTATTGTCATCACCTTGCATAGTTTGGCATACTTGGTACAGCATCCGACTTAAGGAGGAATATCCCAGGAGTGATTCTGGAACTCACAAGTCTGGTTATTGAACTTCTTATAAACTCCTGAGCAATAATTCCAAATGTTTTATTTTATTTTTATATTATCATCAAATTCTATAAATATTACTTTTACCTTTTTTTCTATATTAATTGTAATAATTTAATAAGTATCTAAACATTTAAACAGAAAAGGCTTTCATTGATTTAAATCTCTTTATTCTTGTTAAGAGCATTTGATTGATACTTTCAGTATCATAATAACAGCTTTATGATTACGATATTGGAAGTATCGAAGTGCTTAGCTAGAATAAATAGATTTAAACCAATCAAAACCTTTTCTATTTAAATGTTTAAACATTTACTAATTTATTATCATAAAATCTAATTTGGATATTTTAGGAATGTCATTCATTCAGTTACTCTAAATATTTATTTTTATAGAATCCCACTATTTTATATCTTTCAATATAAACTTTATGAAGAATTGTTTCATTTTGTCACTTGTGCTATGTCATCATGGTCAAAAATGAGTCAAATGTTTTAATAATTTAAAATAATTACATTAGAACATTTCTTAAATTTAAAGATATCAAATGTTGTTACCAGACTGCTTTAATAGTTATTTCTTCCCACTTGTGCAATAAAAACATGTCTTAAAATTAAAAAAAAAAACATGATCACAGCTTACACAACATTTTCCAGGAGCAAATTATTTACTGTATTTCAATTCTGGTTTCAACAATCTGTAAATATTAGCTAGACAAGGTATATTCAAGTTTAATCTAGTTTCTCCAATCCATAACTTTTCTTGTCCAAATCACTTCTTATTTTATCCAGCTCACATGTAGTCTCTTTCTAGGTCTTTTATTATCTTATGGGATCCAGTTTAAAGATTCAACTGTACATCTATTATTATCTCTTCTCACAACATGTCAAACCAAGCTTGATTACAGATTTTTAATTCTTTCAATGATATCAAAGATATCTGTTTCTTCTTTCACACAAACATTTAACATTAAATAAAAAGAATATTATTATAATAATATATTTGTCTAAATCCATTGCTGTATATTCTAAACATGGACAAATTATTTATGGGACCAATCAACTTAACTCTTCACTTGTGATAATTATCAAGTATTTAGATTTAAATAAGTTTTACAAAGCATATATTAGACTTTTTGATCATTATCACCTTTCAAAAGTAACAAAATTTTATTGAGCACAAATTAAATTTGCAATGGACAGCTTTTATTTATTATGATTTATGATGACTTTGAGTTCTACCTCTTTAGTTTAGAGCACTAACCTGCAGATCCAGATTCAAATCCATCTTATATTTTATTAAATATCCATCACTTATCAATAATCCCTAACTCATAGAAGTAAAAATGTTAAATATGATGCTGCACAACCTTAGTGAGTTAATTTAATAACTATTTTAACATTATGGTATGTAAGAATGAGAACTAAATAAAAATAAGCCATGTTCAAACTTAACTGTTTTATCAAGCTAATATATAATAATAACAAATATATCACCTTTCCACAACAATAAAAATACAAAATGAATAGAAATTGAAACAATACATCAACAGGTATTATATGAATATACATTAAAATATAACTTTTAATCTTTACTCTAAAATGTAGAATTATGCTAATACTATTTTAGAACCATGCATAACTGAAGTTTATTCCAAATAATCCATAAATAGTAATAGTAGTTAATAAAAATTAATTTCTTCCCCATCATATGCATTTTAACATATGGCTAGAATGATACTTTCAAAATTTATATATTACATTAAAATATAAAGTAATACTATGTTCCTAAGAGTTTTTTTATGCAATTTAATATAAAAAAGTTTTACTAATGTTATTTATTATATTTATATTGAACCAAATATTCTCATGTATCTTAGTTTAAATGTTTTCCCATTTCAGAATATGGCAGCTTCTTTCATGTTGATAGGTACTATATAAGATTTACATGATTTGTATTTTCAAATATAATCAACATGAAATTATTTTCAGTTTTCTTAAATAATGCTGATGAACTTATATAACATCATTTTATCTTCACTGAAATGGAAAATATTCTGGAAAGAACTTCTAAGTAAGGATAACACATTTTTCTATGATGGCAGACATCAGGTCACACCATAATTTATGCTGGGGTTAAAAAGTAACTAATCTCTTCTGGATGCTACATTAATAAATAAAAAACAAAGCAAATATGTTTTCAAAGCATCTTTCCAATTATAAAGACAAAGCTAGAATTGTAAGTTGATTGATCATTGCTTCAATGGGATGTAACTAAAAATATTCTCTGCATGGATGACCATCTGAGATGAATTAACATGCATTTAATTAAATTTCATCAAACAACTAATAAATGATATATAAATCTTATTTCTAATCTGATTTTTTAAAGAGAATTTTGTAGCTCAGTTTTAAAAATAAACTGCTACTATATCTTTTGCCATAATTATTTAGCTGATTAAAATCTATATTCATTTTTCTTTCCAATCCCTTTTTATAATTTCATCTCAGCATACATTTATTATTTTTAAAAACATGATTTCATTAATTTAGAAATTAATTTGACCATCTGCTTAGAATATTTGTGGCAGCATATTACATGCTCTTGGAATATTGTTAATTTTAATTAACTCTGTGTTTATTCTGTAAACAACTTCAATTAATTCTGATTGATGCTAAAACAATTTTAATAATTAACTAGTGATTTAAAATAAAATTTGATATTTTAAAATATTAACACACTACAGTGCAACATATATTCATAATTTTATGGAATAACTTTATAAACAAAATTCAAAAAAATTATTATTGTAAATCAATATTAACACAATAAGTTGAAAACCTTTAAGCCTATATATTTAATACTTAATGCATAATTTGTATTCCATTTTTATTTTGAACACAATGATTGTTTTGAAAAAGGTGCTTAGCATTAAAAATGTATTAAGATTATATTTAATGCTTCCGATATTTTCCCTGTGTATAACACAAATTTAATTTAATAGCATTATACTTATAAAAAAATGACATGAAGCAAAATGAATACATTGTATATTTTTAAAATATACAATATATTTCTTTATTCATAGAATCAGATAAATGTGAATGTAATAATAAATATAAATTTTATATGTTAATAATACAATTTCTATTTAACTTGTAATTAATGTAAAAACAATTTTTTTAGATGTTATTATAATTTTGAGTTTCTGAAAAATAAAAATAAAAAAACTATTTCATTGTTTATTTTTCTGGAATCAACAATTATGATTATATCTAAAAGAATGTTTATTTTTCAGAAATTTTAGTTTAATTACTAAATAGAAATCATATGAATGCTTTAAATTATATACTAATGTATTTAAAAGTTAGTTATTGTATAAATGCAATTTGGTTGCATTTAAATAAATATATTGCATGGAAAATGAAGGATATGGCACATTTTCTTTATTTAAAATAAATTATTTATGATATTCTTTATATCACAAATCCTAGATGAAGTAGCCATCTGCTTAACATAAAAATATTAAGTATTCAGGACATATTATAAAGATGCTCCTAAAATGACTATTTTGATGAAATCAGAAATATTTTTTAAAAATATAATACTGGCATAATAATATGTGCATGGTTACACAAATTTATGTATTTGTAGAAGTTTAGATCAAATGGAATTTTTTAAGGCTCAATTGATCCAAAGTTCAATGGTTTATATGATTTTCTGTTAATTCTTATTTTCCTTTCAAGCTTCTGTCATTGGTGAGAATGTGAAAGATGGATTAATATAATAATTATACAGAATAAAATGTTTGATTATGCCAAAATTTTATGGACTTTTTTGTGGAGATCGTAATTACAAAAATTCATACCTACACACATGCTTGAACAATTCCTTTAAATCATAATTTCATCAAGATAATATTGACAAATTAGTCCTTCAATAGAAAGAAACACATGATATTGTGCAACAATTGTTTAGAAATTTCTCAATAACTGCATTTTCAGTTATTAAATCAGCCACGGAAAATCTCAACCATGGGAAGTAAAATTTATTTGAATTAACATCTTTAGATTATTTTGCCTGAGGTTTTATTAATTTTAATTTTTAAAGATATGTTATATTAAAATTTATAAGCAGGTAACTAGAGTGAAGCTCTAAAAAAACCTGAAGCTAGAAATATGTATCTAAAAAAATTGTGGAGTAATATCCTGAAATGAATTTTTTTATGGTCAAATGTTTATAATTTATTAGCAAACTTTCCAGTCATAAATTCATTAGTATGATTTATTATTCATCTTTTTATATAGTAATATCTTCATAATAATTATTTTTAATTAAATAAAAAAAATAGACTAAAGTCCTTCTTACAGATATTAATATAAAATTCTTGATTCAATATTATGATAATTTAATAGTGGTAAATGGATTAAAGATGATAATTTAGTTATAGTCAGCAAATAGTTATTGCATATAATTTAAAAGCACTGAATCTCTCCATTAAGCAGATAGTTGATATTGTGAGGTGCTAAAATAATTGAACGATAAATGAAATAGTTTTCTTTATTTTTGTTTAAATAAAAATAACTAATCTGCTTATAAATTCTGCAACAATAGCAATAAAAAGGATTTTAGGACAATATAAAAGATTAATTTTTTACTGTTATTTAAAAAATATATAAATATTGTGAGTACAATTAGAAAATAAATATATGTGTATATGGTTTATCATAAAATACCGCTTTTAGGACTCGTACTTCATGAAGTATACAAAGCATTTCCTAGAAAATATGATCAATCTTATCCTTACTTTTCAAACATATACTTCATTTAATGGAAAATAAATTTAATAGCTTACCACATAGATTACCATATCTTTCTATAAAAATAATATATATGAACTTTATTAAATTGAAAATCTATCTAAAATTCAGTGAAATATAAAAAAATGATTAATAATCATTTATATATTTAGTGAAAAGTGATTGTTAAAAATAGAATATATTTGTATTACTTATATGTATTTATTTTTTATATTCAACATATCAGAAATGAAGAGCTAGACTTATAAAATTAAGTAAACTTTTACAATCTTCTGATGCTCATTTTGCTTTAGAGTATAGTATGAAAAAGTACTAAAATGCTCTTGCTATCTTTTTCAGAACTTTCCTTTCAATTAGAAAGTAGTGATAGTTATTTATCTTTCTAGAAGCTAATTAAGAAATACACATAATAGAAACAAAATAATAATGAAATCAGATCTTCACCTTCTCATGTAGAGGAAATGCCTTTCATTACAAAAACCCAATGATGTTGTATGATTTCATTTTCACCATTTGTTTCATTGCAATGGCAGTTATAATCTGGTTCTTTATATTGAAATAGACAGATCGAAGAATCGATCTTAGTTTCATGGTTGTCATTTAAGAACGGTAATTCTAAACCACTATTTACCCGCAATGAGACTTTTTCTATTCCAAGCCACATAAATTTTAAGTTATTTATTTTGTGTTTGTTTAAAAAGAATTTAATGTAAAGAGTATGAGTATAAATGTCACAAATCATGATGAATAATATTCGTGTGTGTGTGGTTTGTGGATTTATATTAGCTCAATTTAAAAGTTTCAATTGCGTGGATATTTTCTTTAAATTTTAATTTTGCAAATTATACAAAGTCATTTAAAAATGCTGATCAAAAGTCACATTCCTTTGATCAGTATTTGTAATCAAAATCTTACTTGTACAAAATGTATACAATAATTAATTTGTACTTTGATAAATTAAGATAATGAATTTATATTTTGTATTCACGAATTCCGATGTAATTGTTTTGTCAATTTAGAATCATGTATTAAATTTAAAAATAAATGAAAACCGAACAATGGAAATGAGAAACGTAGAACTCTTATCAAGAAAGGCAAATGCTATTGTATAGTCAAAAATTAGATATTGCTGGAGGCCGGAAAATCAAAGGAGGCGGAGTCATGAACTAAAACTAGGCAGAAAGGTCAACCGTAGCCATCTTAGATATGATATAGACACTCTAACTTTTGACTTGGCTGTGCTTAGATCGTCTCGAGCTACAGCAAAGTAGTTGTTCCAGAGAAATCACTTCAACCGTTATTAAGAAGTTGCCCGGTAAACTGCAATAATGATGGGCTAAGTCCAAGAAGCTGATCCCTGTTCTGCCAATTTAAATCTTTCGTACCGTTGATCTGTAATGTTTTCCGTGCTTCCAGTCTTCCAAATTCCAACATTTAAATTAACCATGCCGTTCTAAGAAATTCAAAATGCGCGCCTACGTTCTTCATACATATCACCGCAAGAAGAAAAGCCGGACGAAGAAAGAATGGTAACTTTTGTTACATGAACTTTTTAACTTTCCTCTCAGTAATAATTTTAAATTTAATCTGTTAACCTAATTAATTGCATGTAAATTTCTTGTTTTCCATTTGAAAATGTTACCCAAAAACCTGTCAGTAAATTTCTTCTCTAATATTTCTGTGCTCTAGTCTTTAGATGATAATTATTAATATTTGTGCCTACTAATAATCCATTTGTGAATACATTTATATTTTTACTATTACTTATTTTACAAACAAACGATGCCAATAATAATATTTCTCAACTCTAATTAAAGTCAGTAAAGTTTATCTCATAATATTTATTATATTCATTTTAAAAGTAATTTTCTTTTATCGAACTAAAAATTGTTTCATTTATGTTGAGTTGAGAGATATTCAAGTATTTTTATTGTTTCTTTTACTTTGTCATGATATTTTAATCTACACTCCAAATCTCAAATACTTAAAATAGTCTAAAATTTTATTATATTTTTTTATATATTATTACGGAGTAATAATAATAAGTGAATATTTTATTGCTATTATTACCTTCCGAACAATCTGGGAGTTATGGGTTTCAGAGTGAAATTAATTAATTGTTACTTTCGCGATCGTTTGATTTCGCCATGTTATTATTGAATAGTTATATCAGGCTGTTGCGTAGAACATGTTACGGATAGATAACATGGTTTATATAATTTCGTTTTAAAATCCACTTCCGATCACTCTTCCTCGATGTTACGGTGGCAATGCCTTTACCTTCGCCTAAGTTGGCGTCTCGTTTTACTACCAGATGGAGAGATGGAAATTCTTCTCCAGGTAATCTCTTGGATCACCGGGGTTCGAAAATGATCCCGGCTGGTTGTAGTGTCTCGGATCTACTTGGGGGCATTAAGACTTGTCAAAGTACAAGCCGCCCGGTATTCCGTCCATGCACCGCAAGTTATTATCGTAGTGTACCTTAATCCTTGCAACCATCAGTACATCAGTATTATATATTATATTTTTATATAAAACCGCCTCCCATTTATCCGTATACGCAATGGTTTGAATCTATTAAATAAAACAACTTAATATAAGCTAGTAGTTAAATATTTTAAGTGCTCCAATTACTCTGATTCTCATATCAACCTGTACAACCATTTAAACACATAAATATTGGCATGAGTTTGTTAATCAGTACAAACCGATTATTGATGACTAGCAGCAATTTATTATAAAATACATATGAGAGTTTTACCATACCTGTAAATAATATTATTCAATGCTTTCAATAATTTATTAAAAATTTATCTAACCTAATTTTGTCTCTTGCATTACTACTCTCGATATCTAGTCAATCACCTGCTGTCTGTATTGACAACTTAAATATATACATTAAATTATTAGCCGTACCAATATCCCGACTATAAGGTATCTATGAAATAGCTGATTGTAGGTAATTTAGTCTGTGTTTTTCGATGAGCTAGTAAAGGGGAAACCCCGTACCGTTGTAATATTGTCATCGGTGGGTCATGCCAGGGTTTTGGGTTTGAATTTAGTTTGCATTTTGGAATTTATTCCTAGACGTGGACTGGGTTTGAATTCGGATTACTGTGTGTGATTAAGCATGGTGATTTTTACCGGTACAATATTATTTATTAAATTGCATAATTCGTAATAAAATCAATAATGTATCTCTGAAATTTGGAAACAAAATTAACTGTCTTAAAAGAGTAATAAGCAATAGCAATCTATTACTACAATAACAAAGTGTTATCAAGTGATTATAATATTCATAATATTCAGGCAGCCATTTTAAAATAAGAATAAATAAATTAACTATTTTTATTTCACTCAAATGCTGTCATATACTGTAAGCTTAAATAATCAGTAGAGAATAGATAATAGTGCTATCAAACCCATATCCAGGTGTATTCTATCCATAACATGGATGAATTTCCAATTTATCAGTAAAAAAAGTAAACCAGGATATATTTTTATTTCAATATATAAATAATCATATGGTTAATTTCCCAGGAAGTCATGTGATATTCTAGAATCTCCAATACTTCCATTCAATTAACTCAACTGAGATTTACTTTTTAAATTTATACAGAGTAAATGAAAATTGATCCTGGAACTTTTACTTCAGAGTCCACCAATGTGCAAAGCAAGTCATAAATAAAACTTAGTATACACTACTGGGTAGTTTTAAAAGAATATATTATTTCAGATAAAGTATATAAATAACTTTTTTAATGACATAAATAAGTCAAAAATATAAACCTTCAGATTAAATTATATTTTCCAAATGTGATACCACAAAGCTAAATAACAATGGATTTACAATAATCAAATTTTTAATATGAATATTTATTCAAAAATGCATAAAAATATTATTGTAAGAGTTTGAATAATAAGATGCTTGAATACATTATGCTATCGCTGATAATGATCAAATATTATAACTTGTTTATAGTAATAACATAATTACTAAATTATTTCAACTTGCCTTCAGACAAACACAGACATTAACATATATATAATCATTACTATCAATAACAATCAACAATTTCAAATTGTTGTCAAGGCAATGCAAAGTATACATAATTAAAATATTGTTGCTTTTATTATTTAACTATAAGACATAATTATTCTTTAACTTTTTGTTCATTGTTTTTCTATAAGTTTATTTTGAAATTATAATATTCAAATTCGGACATGAATGGCTGCGAATGGTAATGGTATACAGAAATGAAAATTTGATATACTTTAACAAATTACATTTATAATAACTTGTAAACTGAAATATTAAAGTAAACAAGGCGTTTTGTGGAATAACAAAGGAATGATTAAAATAATTAAATAATTACTGAATGTCTGTATATATTTATTAAAGTAAAGAACATATTGACGTTATTAAAAAAATGTACTAATTATGTTTTTTTAATTTAAAAATCAACTCAACTATACCTATAAAAATCAACAGATCAATACATGTATATATATATAATATGTATACAATGATTTTATTATATTCTAGAACCTTAACATCTTATTAGAAGTTGAGCATGGAAATCATTTTGATGAAGTGCCTAGCAATTTATTGTTTAAAAAATCCATCAGTTGTAACCTAAATCTGAGATTTAATCCGAAGCCACATAAATTCCAAAATGTATTTAAGTAACAAATAAGCTTATGATGTTGCTTTCATATTTAAGGCTTACATTTTATCATCTAACTACTTAATACTGGATGGCAAAAGGATATTTAACAATTCTTATCCAGAAAATAAGATTCAGATTCATCAAATGTTGATGCTTTGACTACAAAAGTATTAGAAAATTATAATACGATGTGATCTTTATTATAGATGAATGAGACATTAAACATAGAACTATGGTGACAATCATATATATATATATATTCATTATTTATTTCATGATGTCAAATACTGTTTATTATATAATACACAATAAGTCTGCAGTAATAATAATTGTGATCAAACAAAAATTATTATAACAATACGACTATATTATTATGTAATACTACTTAAGTCATTTAAAACATGTATTATCCTTGTGAAACAAAATATGAATTAATATAATTTATATATAGTGTAATTATTAAAAACCTTTTAATCAAACCATATATTATGGCTGTAGCCTCAAGCACATGCATATAAAATGCGATAGTAGAGACCTCTTTTCTTCCAAAGAGTAAGCTTGTGGTTTAAGACCTGTAGAGGTCCCTACTATCGCATTTTATACACATGTGCTTGAGGCTACAGCCTTAATGAATATTACTTAAATAAATTTATAATCAAACCATATATATAAAGATACATTGCAGACATATATAATATTGTGATCTGAAATGATTAATAATAAAACTGACAACTTAATAAAGATTAATAAAAATTAATATGTCAAAGAACGTTTGTGTAGGAGATGAACAAGTTAAAAATAATGCTAAATTAGTGTTTCTAAGTCTATAAATTATTAAAATACAAATACCATATTATCTGACTAAAATTTATTTAGTGTAATATATATTTTTGGATAAAGTAATATTTTATTTTTTAACTTCTTTGCATCATTTATCTAAATAAATATTTTAGCAAAATAAAAATGGTCAATGTTTGTTTATTTTTAATTTTCTTAATTCATACAATTGTTTTTACCAGTTTATTAATATCGATATTTTCACTTTATATGAGAACTAGCTTAATCATTTTCCTTTTTAAGGAATTCTTAGATAAGTTAGAAAAACAATATAAGGTTAAAAATTAATTTAACAATGGTATCCATGTCTTGATATATCAGTGATTATATTCTAACATTAGGTCTACAATAAAAAAAGATTTCATTCTGTACTGAAAGTATGTGGGAGATGATGATCTGGATCAACTTATGAGTGCTATGTATATTGGAGGTCATTTATCTTTTTCATATGAATGTGGTAATGAGTAATGATTGTATGAAATAGATTGGATAGCTGAAGGGAGCTTGAAAATCTGGATTCAAATCTCCTATAATTACATCTAAACTTCATGGATATAAAATATAACTATGTAAATATAAAAGTATTACTATATATTAAAACAAAGAAAGTATGGACTTTAAAATACATGTTACAAAAAACTAGTAGATTATGGCCCAAAGTTTGTATACTGAATTTTTGCTGCAATTTATGGATCAAATATTATAAATACTTTTGTTTAGAAGAGAAAGAACACGTAAATATCTACTCTCAAAACAATAGTAATTATGTTATAATGATTAATAAAATAAAAAAAAAGTTGATATTTCTGACAATGAAAATGATATGAGTGGAAAATTTGATGTTCAGATTTTAGAAGCAATTACTATGAACAATAGCCTTTAAATATTAAAATTTTCAATTTGAATTGATATATTACTGGAACATGGGAATTATTTTAAAAGTAAGGTACAGATGTAAGTAAATCTGTTCTTGGGTTAATTAAAAAAATAATTCTGATAGTATTACAGTTCCTTGGTTAGAAAAAAAAAAAAGTGAGAATTTCAGTTTGACAGAATAATTTTGAAAAATGTAAAATCTCATAAGTAATACAGCATTTTGCAAATTGCCAAGAAGACTTAAGAAAATGATGAGTGGATTAAAATTGCCAAAAGGATTCAACCATTTGTTGAACATAGTTATTTTATATCTGTTTTGAACATTAACAGTATCATACAGTTTTGAAAAATGATATATTATTAAATCAATAAATAATACTCTTATAATAATGGTATTTTAAATAACTGATGACAATGTTTTTAAAAAAATCAGAACAATCATTTAATAATTTATCAATTTTTTTGAGATTTGGACAGATATTTACAGCTTGATAGAATTAAAACAGCTCTAAGTAATTTTAAATTTAAAAAGTTGAAGATCCTAATAGGATTAATGAGGCTTTATAGTTCCAGTTAACAAAAATAAAAAGGATGGAATAAATTGCCATAATTATAACGAAATATCATTGTTATCTAGAATAATAAAAGCAATTTCAAGTATGTATTATTGATATTCTTAGTTAGCAAAAACAATAATTTTAGAGATTCAAAATGCATCTTAAATATAGTTTTTATTAACGAACAAATTTAAAAAAATTGCAAAGGAAAAAAATATGATTTATATTTCTTTTATAGACTTGATCAAGTCATTTGACTAATAAACTTGATTGCCCAGCAAAATTTATTTATATTTTATAGTTTTGTATAATAGCTTGAGAAGGTTACTGATTGGATAAAAATGTGAAGAACTAAAAATAGATTTTATTTTATGATGATAATCTGTAAAGTAGTTTGTAGATAACTTTATAGTTCGAATGTGTGTGTTTTAAATTGGGACTCATTCAAGCAATAACAAAATCTTATCTTCTTCACTTCTAGAATTACAATATGCTGATCAATGTGATAAGTTTTAAAACATTCTTAATATTTTGAAGGCCAACGATGAAGAATGTGTTTTAGTAACTAATATTTAAAATATTCAGTTTAATTTTTAGACAATAAGGGAAGATTTAAAAAATAAATCTTAAGCAACTTTTGTCCTCAATAGCTGTCAACTTCAGAATACAGATTACATTAAATATTTTGAGTTGTTAGGAAAAAGGAGATTGAATAATAAGATTTAAGATATGCTGATACTACATTTGACAATATAAATAATAAAATATTTCATCATATGCCAATATAAAAAATATTTTATCATAGTAATATAACTGCTGCATCTAAATTGTTTAAATATAGTGTTAGTATTTTAACATTTGTTACATTTTTATTTACCATTGTCAAACTCACTCCACTCACAAATTTGACACCATCCATCTCAGATAAATACAATAATGATTATTACTAATCATTTTCTAAACTAAAGGTTATCTCTAGCACAGATATAAACTTTAAACCTCGGTTAAAGATTAATATATCTGATTTTTTAATTTTAAACATACACACACATGGAGTTATTCACTTTTCTCTTTCCCATTTGTATTATCTTTATAGATATATTAAACAACCTCCATATTTCCCCATTCTTTTTAAATTCATATAAATAAAATACAATAAAAGACAAATGACCCCCAAGATGCATTTCATGCTGAACCAGCACTCATCACTTGGCCCAAGTTATTATCTCCCACATATATCTCTATTATATGAAGACTATTTATCTATAGCAAATTGTTTCATTTTTATTTACCATTGTCAAACTCACTCCACTCACAATTCTGACACCATCCACCTTAGATAAATACAATAATGATTATTACTAATCATTTTATAAACTAGAGATTATCTCTAGCATAGATATAAACTTTAAAGCTTTAAACCACCAATGCAAGACAAAATAAATAAGTTTAATAATGATATTCCATATATTAATACCTTATTAGCAGTTATATGTGATTTTATTATGTTTCATAAGGGCGTTGAAATAATTTCATTTATGAATCCTCAATATTACTGTGAAAATATGATGGCTAGATCTTTTTTTAAAATAGGATGATAGTGACTAACAACAGTAAAAACATTTTTCTTCATTGACCTAGTTATACAAAAAGATAAATGTTCACAGACATACTAAAAAAATATTTTATTATTAATTAAAACATACTTTTTGTTAGGAGAGATAAATTTTGTTCATTTATAAAGATTTTATTCAAAGCACTATAGAAAATTTAATATTCATGGCATTCAAAGTATATGTTAAAGAATATACTGCATTGAAAAGTTACAATTAAGTAAGATTTTGGAAGTTTTCTATCAGAAATGTTTTCTAAAGAAGTAGAAGAACATTTACCAAGATATCAAATAAAAAATTAAAGATTGTGTAATATATATGAATAGATATATTTTATAGATTAATTTAAATAATTAAGAACATCTTTTAATAAAATTAAAACATTAAAAATTACAAATAAATTTGTTAAAGAATAAAATGCCGCTGTCATTAGCAATAATTTTAAACTAATTATTGTTTCATTATATTTATTTCGATCGCAAATGAAAATAAGTCTATTCAAATTTAACTTTTAAAAAAACAAATCAGTACTCTATCTACAGACGTTCTTTGAAAACATTAATTATATTTATGTTATTATTATATTAAATTGAAACGATAAAATTTTATAATTTTATTTGTAAATCATTTAAAGCAGCTATTAAATTTTAAATATGATTTATAGAATATGAATTTTTTTTATAATAAATTCATTTATATATATCTATAAACAAATTATGCTTACTTTTTAATATTTGTGTGAGTTAACTTTTGGTCTATTTATTAATAATATATATCAGTTGAATTCTCATATTACTTTTAAAATCGTATGCATAACAAATAGACATATGATTGAATGTTAAATAAATAACAGTTAATCATCTTCTTAACTTAATTATTTAATTACTAATGCTTTTTTTTACAACTACACTAATCATCATTATTTCTTATTTCATTAATTTTTTTATCATACTACCTTCAATCACTTAATTAGCACAGGACACAGAGTCGGATCATTGGATGACTTCATTCTCTAAATATCTCTTTATACTAATTTTGTCAATAGAATTAATTATGCCTTTGTACATTTCTATCCTTGAATAGCATTAATCTTTATCACTTTTCTGCCTTTTTTCTGGAGATAGAATAACCATACTAAGTCACATTATAACTGCTAATAAGATATTAATATATGGAATATCATTATTACATTTATTTATTTTGTCTTGCATTGGTGGTCGAGAGGTCAGCATGACTGCCTTGCACTTGCAGGCAGTTGCCTGGGTTGCGGGTTCGCATCCCGGCCGATGCTACGACACTTAAAAAAAAAAAAACTTATTTATAAATATAAAGTAATACTAAAACTTATATGTAGACACATTTTTTATACTTAAGTAAAATTTCTTTGTTTAATTATATCAGTAACATATTTTGGGAAACTATATCAAAAATATCTATTATATTATTTACAGCAAAGTTAAATCCATCCACTTTTAAAACCTCTTAACTACAATTGCAGAATGATAATATTTCAATTTTTTTTTAAAAAAAAAAGCATTGTGTTAATATACAAATAATGGTATAAAGAGATTAAGTTTATGACATATCTTTAAAAACTGAAATACTAGATAAAACTCTACATCAATAAATGGGAAATTCCTACTGATGATGATCAAGTATTGTTGTTTGATTATAACATTATTCTCTTGCCTGGTAACTCAACTTGCAGACAAATATAACCCCAAAATTGCATATAAATTATGATATAAAATTATAGTAAAGATACATCAAGCCAGAAATTTCCATTTTATATATTTTTGAGAATCAAAACTAAAAAATATATGTTAAAGTCAAGCGTTGATGGCCTAGTGGTTAGCATAGCTGCCTTCCAAACAGCTCACCTGGTTTCACTTCCAGGTCAACGCATTTGACATAGGAAAAAAAAGATATATGTTAAATGTATATTAGCATATGCAGTAAAGAATTTGTCATTGATATATACATAAACACTTTTTTATTCAGTTAATATTAATTTTATTAAAATATGCTATTTCAGAACGTTGTTTTAATTTTTAAAAATGCTACTAATAACTTCATTCAAATTATTTTCATAAGTCGGTAAAATTAAAATTACTCCACGTGATCCTTAAGCTAATAACCATAACTGCAGTTCAAAGCAATGTTATACAAAAGTAATAATATTTAAAAACCTTAACAATGGTTAATACCTTAAAACATTTTAGGAAAAAAAAACATCTGGTCAATATTTGAAATTAAAATAATAACTTAAGGGTTAATATGATTTTAATTAACTCGATATAATATTTTCAGTAAGAATGCATTAATAAAAATACTAAAAAATATATCCATATTTTAAAATGTCAAATACAATAAATAGTTAATATTAAAAATAATACCGAAGCATTAGATAGGTTTTAACATGACAAAACAATTGTGTGTATTAACTCATTATATTAAACTTATTTTTACAAATGCAATAAATATTCAAGTTTGTAAAGAATTAATGGATGTAGGGATATATAAATAATTGTTCTCTCACATTATGAAATATAATTTGATATTGAGAAACATTATGATAAATCATAAACGTCTTTGATAGTTTGATTTTCAGTTGAACCATCACTTTAAACTGTCTCATTAGAGTTTTATTTTGTAGCTAATTTTCCAAGTCTCATCTATTTAAAAATTCAATTAAATTAGCATAGTTCAGGTAGGTGATTTAGGTAGCTATTAATTAAAAAGCTAAAGCTGTTTTAACATAGAATCAGTATAAATAATGTAGATGAAAGAAAGCAATTCTATCTCTCTTCCAAAATCTGGGATAGAATCCACCAATTCTCTATCTGGAATGTTAGTCATCATACATCAATCTAGTCGAATTAATATATTTATTGGATACATCAAATGCCAATAGTACAATTGATATCTTAGTTTTATTTTATGTTTTTGAATGCCTTTTGAAAATAAATAAAAAAACATATTATTAAAATATAAGCACTCTTATTTATTCATTTTGATTCTTTTAAAACACATTTTATCACATAAATCTATATCTCCTTTTCCTTTCTTCTTCTTTTTTTTTTTGAAATCATGACATGTTTAGAAACAATGAGTTTTGCCAAATTGACTGGTTTAGTATGAAACGTACCCCCCCCCCCATGGTATGATATCAGTCAATCCTTTAAATACATTTTTTGGTTTACTTTAATAAAAAGTGCTTTCTTCTTGATAATCATAAGATTTTGAAACACCTTTTGCTTGATGTTCATCTAAACTGAGAAAGTCATCATGAACTATTTCTTTGGAAAAACAGCCTCTGTCTGATAACCAATGAAATCATCAATGTCACCTTGAGATTCAGTTCTGACTTGTTTTCATGAAAATGGAATACCACTGTATCTTATAGTAAATGTTCCAGTGGGCAAATCATCAAATTTAATATCCAATGGAGTAGATGCAGTTGGAAGTTCTCCTTGAATTTCCTGAAATGTCTCAATATGTCATTATCCTTTTTAAAAACTTCTTCATAAATTCCATTATTTAACAGAATAAAATTATAATTTTTATTACTAATTAACAAGCATGACTGGTGAGGTAATAATAACAATCTTATTAATTGCTTAGGATATCAAATAATATTTGATCACTTAAATGAAAGATTGAGCATAATAATTCTATTCAATTGGTCAAATTGAGTTTTTTCATTATTTGGAAATATAAATGTGAAGGATTTCATCATAATAACACTCAGCATTATAATGTGCTTAGTTTAGAATAACTTAAATTTAATGTAAAGCTGTGTATCAATTTCTTAATATAAATTTTTAATTAGTTAATGCCCTGTTTTTCAACTTTAGTAAAATCATTTATGGCAAAATTTACTAAGAATATAATAAAAAATAGTCTACAATTTCAATGAAATTGAGATTAATAAAAAATGTTTCTATCTTTATAAAAAATATTAATAATAACTACATAAATTAAATAAAGAGATGACAATGGTTATTATTCATTAACAATATTATTGATATGACCTTAATAAAAACTCATCTGATTAGATGTTTGGGAAGACCACTAAACATTACATGATCACCATTTCTTATGCTTGCACATAACTGTTTTTAAAACTAGTCTGGGATATTGGATGAGTAGGCACTAGATAGGGATTTTATGCACAAGCCTTCTGGAATCCATTGATTACACTGGCTTGCACTGAGTGGCACTACTGTATGGAGAGTTTTGCCTGATTTAATATTTGGGAAGTCTAGAATTATTTGGCCACTTAAATGCAAGGTCGAAAACAACAATTCCATTTAATTTATTACATTCAATATGAAGTCAATAGTTCTTAAGTCTTTCATATTACCAATCATTAAATCACACAGATTTATTGTATAATCACAGAGCATTAATTACATAGTTAGTCTCAACCATGATGCTTATAGAAAGAATTAAGAAAATACATTTATGCCTCAAATCTATTTTGATTTTTTTTAAAAATTTACTTTTAATTGTCAAATAAAGTGGAACAGTGAGTTGATCGTGTGATTCTGAAAGTATGAAGTATAATAGATGCATTATGCTCATCAAAATTCTTTAATATTTGCAAGGCAACAATTTGAGATTAACAGATTGTTAATTAAAAAATACATATCTTTAGTAGAGCAAAGCAAATAATAAACTATTAATATAAATAAATAATATTTTGGGGAAGTTTTAAGGACACACAGGGAATCAAAATTAAATTTAAATCTGGTAATGAGACATTAATTAATAGAAAAAGTGCCTTGAAGATGGTTGAACCAGACTTTTAATCAAGATTGTAGCCTCAAAGAATGTGAAACCTGAGTAAATTTCAAAAGAATATATTTTCCCTTCTGTTATTAAAAGAAAAATTCTATATTCCTCAGGTATCTGACAGTTAATCTACAAAAACAATGAGGAGAGGATAAATAACTACTTTATATTATAGCAAATATTATATATATATATAAATATTTTTGAAATTTTTGAAAAAATAAATATCACCCAATGTTTATTTTATACTGAAGTAGAAAATATACATCTACATATAAAATTATTACTATTTACATATTAATATTATTATTTTATGTTTTTTACTTTTGTTTTTAGACGACAGACATAAATTATTATTTTAAGCAAAATAAAATAAATAATTTTCTATCAGACTATATGCTGAAACCTGTAAAAAACATTACAATCTGTATATAAATTGTAAACAAAGGCAAAACTCTCCATACAGTAGTGCCACCCTGTGCCAAACAGATTAATCAATGGATGCCAGAAGGTTTGTGCATAAAATCCCATTCTAGTGCCTACTCATCCAATATCCCCAGACTAGTTTCTGACTTGTGGCCATCATCAGTGAGGAGCCTTGGATCTGAGAACACTGCACCTAGATCTTAGGATCCAATGCAACCCTCTAGCAGCCACCTTTTAACTCTACTTTACTACAAAACTATGAGAATGAAATTGAAAACACAAAAATATTTTCAATCTAAGCTCAATAGCTTATATAGTCATATGGGTCTGAATTCAATTCAGCACCCATACATTTTGATGTCTTTGGCTCTTAAACAATCACAGCCACCACTATCCTATTAGACAGAATTGGTGTTAAACCAGTAAACATCACATGATCACATCTCATACTAGCACATAATTGTTGTAAGCAAAGGCAAAACTCTCCATACAGTAGTGCCACCCTGTGCTAAACAGAGTAATCAATGGATGCCAGAAGGCTTGCGCATAAAATCCCTATCTAGTGCCTACTCATCCAATATCCCCAGACTAGTTTCTGGCTTGTGGCACTATTGTATGGAGAGTTTTGCCTTTGTTTATAACAATTATGTGCTAGTATGAGATGTGATCATGTGATGTTTAGTGGTTTATATAAATTGTACAAACAGGTGTCAGAAGTTTAAGCTTACTTGGTCAAAACTGTTAATAATTTACTTTTGTAAGGAATAATAATATATTGCATTAAGGTTTTTCCCACTAACATGCTTAAAGTCTAGACAATAAGATATGATTAAGATAAAAATTGATCATATTTTAAAACTTTAATTATATATTCCTTTTTTTTTCTTTGCATTTTTAAAAATAAATTCCCTTTTAATATTATTACTTTTACAATTTTGACTGTCCAGCATTTTTTTTCAAATTTGAGTCTATCAAAATACATTAAATTCTTTTATGTATATGTATTTACATAAATGTATTTTATGAAAATGTACATTTATTTAAGACATTTTTTTATATATGAAAAATATACATTTTTAGTTTTTGTTTATTAATATATTTATCAATAGATACACACATCTACATAGTAAATCTATTCTTTTAGATATAATCTCTTATACACACATTTATATTTTACATCTTCATATATACATCTGCTTACATCTATATATCATTAATTATAAATACATATATAACTCATATCATTTAGATTTATATATTAAAAAAAATTTATGATACATATCATAGAGCCATATATGTATGAACAATTACACAGTGAAACTGTGGTAAGTGTTAAATCAATATAATTACTTTAATTATACATTATCCAAAAAAATTAAATAGAAAGTAAAAACATTAAAATTCATAAATTGAATACATTTTATGACAGGCAGCAGCTTTTTTGTCTTGAGGTGCCATATATGACACAGCTTTGTTAATAAAAAATTTCAGAATATATTGAAAGTATATACATTTTATTCTTCTCTTCATAAAATTTTATATGGTGTAGTATTTTGCAAAATAAAATGTTTTCTATGTATAAAGCTAGAAGTTTTATAAAATTTAAAATTATTCAGAAAGAATCTTTATTAAGTAATGAAATGAAATCATTGATTTAAAAGTGGCAGAATTTAAAAAAAAAACATTCTTGCATTTTCCCAAAAAGCTTAAAGTTTGACAAATTTAATCAAGAATCTGGAAATCTGAAATGGATAATGGCAAGTAGGATTGCCATATAGATTCCAAAGTTGATACAGACTCAAAAACAAAGCCATAATCTGTTGATGACAAGACTATGATATTATTTTTTTAGTGGGGAGAGAGAAATTATTGAGAAAAAAATCATCTAGAGCATGTTTGATAGCAATAAAATTCTGATACTTTACTATTCATTTTACTGTGTATTTTAAAAACAAAAATAAAGATGCATTATAGTATGTTTTTTGATTAATTTTATTTTCTTGAGTGAATGTGAATGAGTGAACACATGGCAAATATGCACATATGCTTCCTTAATTTATTACTAAAAACAATATTATTTTTAAAAATGTTTATTCTATAATTTTGATTTATATGTGTATATTATATTCATAAAAAGCATCTATAATACATATGTGTGTGTTAAAAAGTAATGTAAATTTGCATAAACAATAAATATTGTAATCAAAGATTATCAACAAAATGTGAACTATGATCAGCAATATAAGGAATTTGGAATAAAAAATAGTGTATATTGCAGTTTCACCTTACATGTACATATATATACATATATATATATATATGATAAACAAAAATGCAAGTTAAAAAACTTGCTAACGCTTGTATTTATGTCCACAGATGGCGTCCTACCAAGACTGCCAATCAAGCGTGTTTTGTTTACATAAACGTCAGAGTAGTTAGTATTCACTATCTCTAACTATAATTCCACTTTCAGATCATGATTTCAAGCTATTTGCTATCGTCAGTGAAAGACAGGAATAAAGAAACTAGATCTGAATACAAACTCTGAGCATTTATGAAACAATTTCTATTCAGCTTGCAAGCGTGAATTTTTTAGACACGTAATGTCTTCAAACTCAGCATAGCAAACCAGATAGCTACATGGGTCTGATCTCAGTTCAGCATCACCACATAGTAGAAGCCTCTGCAATCTATATCATTGCAAGAAAGACCTCAAAGGTACATTTGCATTTTTGTTTATCATAAATGTACCTTTGAGGTCTTTCTTGCAATGATATAGATTGCAGAGGCTTCTACTATGTGGTGATGCTGAACTGAGATCAGACCCATGTAGCTATCTGGTTTGCTATGCTGAGTTTGAAGACATTACGTGTCTAAAAAATTCACGCTTGCAAGCTGAATAGAAATTGTTTCATAAACGCTCAGAGTTTGTATTCAGATCTAGTTTCTTTATTCCTGTCTTTCACTGACGATAGCAAATAGCTTGAAATCATGATCTGAAAGTGGAATTATAGTTAGAGATAGTGAATACTAACTACTCTGACGTTTATGTAAACAAAACACGCTTGATTGGCAGTCTTGGTAGGACGCCATCTGTGGACATATATATATATATATATGGGTGTGTTATATGATTACATTGTCAGACTAAAAATCTAAAATATTTATATATAAAGAGAATATAAATATGTGTCTAACATATGGAGCATGCTATAAGATATATGTGTATATAATACAATGGAATGGTTTAATTATTATTAGTTAATATTTAAATATTATTAAGCACAAACAGTTTGTAATTAAAGTGAAAGGCTGAAACCTTCTTGCATGCACATTTACAATGCTTATATAACCACCAACATTTTTTCTTATAAAATCTGTGTCTCATGTTGCAACTTAAGAACTACCTATACAGTCATTATTACATCTGATTGGCTGTTATATAAGCATTCTAAATGCACACTTGAGAAGGTTTCAGTTCATTTCACTTTAATTAATATTTAAAGTATTAGAACCTGTAATTGATTTTAACTCTCCTTTAGAATAATTTGATATAATGTTTGAACATTTATAGCATAATTACTGCAATGAGTTGTTGCATGCTTTAGAATTTTGGTGGTACTCTGTAAAAAGATTGAGCAGGGAACACAGAATTAATTATTCATGTTAGATTTGTATCTAATTAAATGAACTGTATTGTAAGTTTTAAAAAAATATACTGGAGAATTTGATAGTTAGTTATTTTATTGTAATATCAAACTGGTAAGATTAACAAGAGTGATTTAATTGATAGGATTATTTAAATTTTCTTTAATGTAATTGATTTGTACACATATATACATATAAAATAATATATTTTGTTAAATGCACTTATGAAGAACAGTGATAGACAATCAAATAATATGAAATAATAAGAAAAACCCAATGATAATTTTAGAAAACAATACGGAGACAAACCATCACATGACCAGATCCTTCCCGACAACATCAGCAGCACAGAATTTCAAAATCCAGAATTCAGTCAAACATAAGCTCATTTTTAATTGTAATGTAGCAAATTCCGATGTTGTTGGGAAAAAAAAATTCCAATTACAAATTGCTCACAACCAAGTTAACAAGCTCTAGCTGTTTATACTTATAAAAAAGTTATAACTTTAGACTAGCAAGGAAAAAACTACCATTATATACCTTTTGCAATTTTCAATATGTTGATAACTTATTTCCATTTTTGTGTTAAATTTTTCATTCAAATCTTCAACCAACATCAAGTTACTAGATAATTTCAAAAAACATAAGTCACTTTCAATGGCAATGCTGAGCCTAACTACCTATCCAGATTTACTATCTCCATATGTTTGGAACCTCTAACCATGAATTTCGCACTTACATCATATCAAAAGCCTCACTTTGTCTCTACATCTAACACAGTCTGACCCAGAGTCTGACCAACCTATAACAAACTCCAATTCAACAATAATAACCAGTTCTAACATAACTATAGCAGCAACCCCCTTTGGAAATCAGGACTGCTCATGAATCTCACACTCAAACCTTATTAAAAGCCTTACTCAGCTTCTACCTTTAACACACAGATAGACCTAGAGTCTAACCAACTTACCACAAACTGCAACTTAACAATTGGAACCAATTCTAACATAGCTGTCATTCTCTCCCATCTGGAATACTCATCTATTCACAAGCACCAGAAAACAGGCATGGTGGATTTGTACCAATTATGAAAGCAATCTCATCATGTATTACATCCACACCAACACCCTCTCTAGCCTACATTGCTAATAAAACCAAGATGAAAACCTGATCACTCAAAGAAGATCCAGCCCCCTAAAAAATCAAAAATAATACAGTGATCTCATACCAGTGTGGGCATCACAGATAATTGCTACATTACCATAGAAATTCTAGTCCCTTGCCTATGTTACACAGGAAACCCAATCACATAAAACTAAACATGATTTGCATCTGTAGATACAGGAGTCCAGAGCATATAAAATTTATGTAATTTTGTGTAAATCAATAAAATAACTTTTATATATGTAAACCTACAACTACAGATTGCCCTGTAACTATGACAATCCAAGCTAAATAAAACCCTTATAACTAATCCACAGCATATAAAAATTCTTGTAATTTTATGTAAATAAATAAATCAACTTGTACTTATGTAAATCTACAACTACAGATCGCCCATGTAACTACAGCAATCCATATCATGTAAAATCCTTGTAATTAATCCACAGCATGGAAAAATTCCTTGCAATTCTGTGTAAACCAATAAATCAATTTTTATATATGTAAACATACAACTATAGATTGCCCATGTAAAGACAGCAATCTAAGCTATGTAAAAAATCTTGTAACTCTCTAAGCCAAATAAAGTGTATCTCTGAAACATAACAACAACAACAACAATAATAATAATAATAATAATAATAATTATTATTATTATTATTATTATTATTATTATTATTAATCTTTCATCAAGATGAAAGTATAAGGATTTGAAATATTTTTATAAAATTATTAATAAACAAGTTATTTTATCAGATATAGTTTCAACTATCTCAATTAGGTCTTTGAGTTATGATACTAGGTCTTCTTGTGTATATCAGATTCAAACATGTCGTTCTAATATTCTTAAATTTTCTCCTTTATTTAGGTTACCCTCTTTATATAATCAGATTGGGAGTAACCTTAATCTGTGTGACATTGATTATAAGAAATTTTGTAATCTTATTAAACTTAAATGTTATGTTTGATTTTGTCTTTTAAATTTTACTTTATTATGTATACATTTATATTTTCATTTTATGCTACATGTTTTATTTTCACTTTTATTGTATGTGCAAACTGTAATTGGCTTTATGCTGTTGTTTAGCACTTAAATAAATGAATTGAATTGAATATTAATAATTATTATTATTATTATTATTATTATTATTATTATTATTATTATTATTATTATTATTATTATTATTATTAAAAAAAGACATTGTATAAAAAAGCGCAAAAAGAGAGGTGTTTTTTAAAATTAATACACATCAAAATAATATATTTAATAATAATATATTTGTTTCTTATACTTTATCCAGTTAATTTTAAAGCTGTTATAAAAGTCACTATATTAAGAAATATTTTTTTCCATCCCAGTTACTTTATTAAATGAATCTTTCATATAAAAA
This sequence comes from Epiperipatus broadwayi, assembly GCA_028023455.1. NCBI lineage: Eukaryota > Metazoa > Onychophora > Udeonychophora > Euonychophora > Peripatidae > Epiperipatus > Epiperipatus broadwayi. Next base: position 3,053,418 of record JAQFVV010012437.1, read on the forward strand.
TTATCCATACACATATTTAATGTGATAATAATTGCAGAACGTATTTTATGAGCAGAGTGATAATTTGTTTTAAAAATCATCATTTTACTGATATAGCAAACTTTTTGTGTCACCATGTACACTTCAAAATAATCAATAAATCAGTAAGTTTTTTTTGTTTCCAAATAAAATTAATATAAAAATATTTATATATTTATATTTTTATTTAATCTGATGATATATATACTATGTATATAAACAGTTGATAAGTTAAAAAGGAATAAAAGATTATTAAGTAATGTGCTAAAATCTACTTTCTATACATAAGTCAAAATTTTCTATTAATCGTTGTAGTAATAATATAAGTAATATTAGTAATTGTTATATTAACAACCCATAGTTTTAGTGTATATAGACAATATTTACCATATCAGTGACAAAGATTAATTTATAATATTTAAATACAAGTATATTGTCTATACTGAACTTATTGTAATTAAAAGAAATTTGAACTCAGATTTTCAAACTCCCTACATCTATCCACTCCATCTTATACAACTAATACACATCATCATTAACATGTGAAAAAGATTTCAGCATGAAATACATATATTGGAGATCATTCATCTTTTTCCCATGTACGTTGTCATGTGTTTTAGTTGATTGTATAGGATGGAGTGGATAGATGTAGGGAATTTAAATATTTTTTATGGTCATCATAAAAATACCTGCATGATTAGTTCACATTAATTTTGTATTTCACCTCTCATTTAAAAATGACTAGACATCCATTTACCAATCAATATTGTATGACTACGTAATATTTAAGTTATTAGTTAACTAACTGGAAAAATTATATCTAAATTTCATTCAAATTTAAACAGTAAGTCATGGGTAATAAACGTAAAAGTCTATTAAATAATCAAACTTTATTTTCTTTTAGAAAAAACAAAACAAATATTTTTTTTATTATGCCCTGACCAGCACAAAAAAAAAAACCTGGTTGTCATTTTTTAAAAATGAAAGAAGGAAAAAATAATGATTCTCTTGTGATTTGGAAGTAAATTGTTTAAAAATTAATAAACAGAAGCAAAAAAGAGGAGATAATTTTCAAAAATGGCTATAAATAAACATAAAACTTGTGATAGATTATTTTATTTGAAATGCAAATGACCAGCTTGAAACTATCTGTCTCTGATCAAATTATATGAACAGGCAAAACTCTCCATACAGTAGTGATCATGTGATATCAAATTATATGATAATCCATTTCATTAGAAAAATATAAAACATTAAAAAATGATGATGAAACAAACAAACAAACAAACAAACAACAACAACAACAACAAAAAAGAACAATAACAAAATAATGTTTGCTATTAAACAATCTAAAAATTAACAAACCATCACTCATATTGGATAAATAATACTTGTTATTGTAAGGAGTAATAATTAATTATCATAATATTAAACATTATGAAAATAAATATTTGTTCTACATATAATAAACAAACAATGGTATAAATAAAATGAAATTTGATATTTGGCAAACGATTATTTAATTAATGAGAACAACAAGCAATAGTAAATGACATTATTGATGATTAACTTTAATGTTGGTCAAAGTTTCTCATTACTTAGTTATTCAAACTGTTTTTGAGGAAAAAAACTTAACACATATAAGAGGTATTAATTTTTAATAGTACAAATTAAATGGATTCTTAGATGTAAACAAAATAAATTTTTAACATTTTTGCATATATATATTTGATATCTGTACGCATTCCAATACTTTTAGTCTTATTTTAAAAAAATCGCAAAATTATCCAAATCTTTCAACACACATAAAATCTCTTGCATCATTATTTATTATTCACTCAAAAAAAAAAAACACACACCATGAACAAGCAATCAAAAATAAATTAAAATAATATAGTTATATATTTGTCAAAAAATTTGTCATGACATTTAACTTATAATTACATGTTGGATTATTTCCATTACCTAATAGATATGTCAAATGTTATTAGAAAAATGTAAATTTTATTCATATTTTTCCAAATGTATTTAACCGTTAGTAATAAAATAAAAGTTAGTATAAAAAGCACCATTGATATTTTTCTGCTTTCTTCTTCAGATGTTACTAACTTGCCAAGTGTTTTAGTCTTGTATGGCAGAATAATCTAGATGGTTAGAGAATTTACCTTAAATTTATTACTCACAAACATAAAAGTCACTAATCCTATGTAGATTGTTATTGATCACACCAGAAATATGTGAAGAGAAAAAAAATATTACTGAAAATATTGTATTCTATATTAACCTGCAAGTTATTCCTAACATATTTGGATAAGAGCTCTAAATAATACTGAAAACAAATCCATATTCTTTGAGCACCAAAAAACAACAGGCCAAGTGTTTGAACCCATTTTGGCAAGGGCACTGTGCACTGACCATAATGATATAAAACAAAAGATTAAGGAAGCATTCTTTCTGTGGGTACTGAAGCTTGATATTAGTTTCAATCCAATTTATTTTCAAGCTGCAATTTAACATTGATTAGCTTTATGTTTTTTTAATAAGATGATGCAATTTTCTAAGAAATTCATGTTTGGTGAATTTACAGAGAAATAAACAGTTTTTTCCCTAGGGATTTTTTTTTTCAATAGTAAAGTCATTTTTAAATTTAAATGGAACAACTTTCATTAAAGAAAACTTTTACTTATATGATAGTTGGTAGGATGACATTCATTTTTCTGAGTAGAGATAAAATTTCAATAACTATAAAGGTATAACTTTGGAAAGAGTCAGACAATTACTCTTTTCTACATTTTAGCTTTTCAGCCAAACATGTTGAAGTTTAAACAATGAAAATACTATGTACAAGCAAACAACTGAAGTTTATAACAGCTATTTCAAGCAGTAAGTAAAGCTTTTTATTTCTGTTTCTATCCTATTATCACACCTTTCTATTGTTTTCATATAGATACTGTTGTAGGGATTTTAAAATAGGTCACATCATATTATAATATTTGATTATCTTTATGTAAATTTTGAGGATGAATATACACACATTCAAAATTAATATTTAGAACTCCTGAGATTAAGTGAAAAATATTTTTAATACATTTAATAATTTTTTACACAAAAATTAAATTAATATTTATTATAAACCACTAAACATCTCATGATTGCCATCTCATGCTAGCACAAGGTGGCACTACTATAAGGAGAGTTTTTGCCTGTTTACTAACAGTTATATGCTAGCATGAGATGCAAATCATGTGATGTTTAGTGGTTTAACACCAATCCTGCCTAATAGGATAATGTTGGCTATGGTTGTTAAAGAGCCAAAGTCACCAAAATGTATGGGTGATGAATTGAGTTCAGACCCATATGACTATTTAAACTATTGAGCTTAGATTGAAAATATTATTGTGTTTTCAAATTTCATTCTCATAGTTTTGTAGTGAAATAGAGATAAAAGGTGGCTGCTGGAGGGTTGCATTAGATTTTAAGATCTAGATGCAGTGCTCTCAGATCCAAGGCTCCTCACTGATGAAGGCCACAAGCCAGAAACTAGTATGGGGATATTGGATGAGTAGACAATAGATAGGGATTTTATGCACAAGATTTCTGGCATCCATTGATTACTCTGGTTAGCACAAGGTGGCACTACTATATGGAGAGTTTTTGCCTGTTTACTAACAGTTATGTGCTAGCATGAGATGGTGATCATGTGATGTTTAGTGGTTTAACCCCAATCCTGCCTAATAGGATAATGGTGGCTATGATTGTTAAAAAGCCAAAGTCACCAAAATGCATGGGTGCTGAATTGAGTTCAGACCTATATGACTATTTAAGCTATTGAGCTTAGATTGAAAATATTATTGTGTTTTCAATTTCATTCTCATAGTTTTGTAGTAAAATAGAGATAAAAGGTGGCTGCTTGAGGGTTGCATTAGATCCTAAGATCTAGGTGCAGTGCTCTCAGATCCAAGGCTTCTCACTGATGAAGGCCACAAACCAGAAACTTGTATGGGGATATTAGATGAGTAGGCAATAGATAGGGATTTTATGCACAAAATTTCTGGCATCCATTGATTACTCTGGTTAGCACAAGGTGGCACTACTATATGGAGAGTTTTTGCTTGTTTACTAACAGTTGTGTGCTAGCATGAGATGGCGACCATGTGATGTTTAGTGGTTTAACACCAATCCTGCCTAATAGGATAATGGTGGTTATGGTTGTTAAAAACCCAAGTCACCAAAATTTATGAGTGCTGAATTGAGTTCAGACCCATATGACTATTTAAGCTATTGAGCTTAGATTGAAAATATTACTGTGTTTTCAATTTCATTCTCATAGTTTTGTAAGGCTGCTGGAAGGTTGCATTAGATCCTAAGATCTAGGTGGTGCTCTCAGATCCAAGGCTCTTCACTGACGAAGGCCACAAGCCAGAAACTAGTATGGGGATATTAGATGAGTAGGCAATAGATAGGGATTTTATGCACAAGATTTCTGGCATCCATTGATTACTCTGGTTAGTACAAGGTGGCACTACTATATGGAGAGTTTTTGCCTGTTTACTAACAGTTATGTGCTAGCATGAGATGGCGATCATGTGATGTTTTGTGGTTTAACACCAATCCTGCCTAATATGATAATGGTGGCTATGGTTGTTAAAAAGCCAAGTCACCAAAATGTATGGGTGCTGAATTGAGTTCAGACCCATATGACTATTTTAAGCTATTGAGCTTAGATTGCAAATATTATTGTGTTTTCCAATTTCATTCTTATAGTTTTGTAGTGAAATAGAGATAAAAGGTGGCTGCTGGAGAGTTGCATTAGATCCTAAGATCTAGGTGCAGTGCTCTCAGATCCAAGGCTGCTCACTGACGAAGGCCCCAAGCCAGAAACTAGTATGCACAGGCCTTCTGGCATCCATTGATTACTCTGGTTAGCACAAGGTGGCACTACTATATGGAGAGTTTTTGCCTGTTTAATATTTATTATAATGAACTCTGAAATATGTGAATGTTTATTTATTACTTTGATTAAATTCATGCATACAGAATAACATAACTTAATTTATACTAATTAAACTTTGGATTATGATGAAGGTTTTCTTTAATATTTAAAATTAATAATGCTTTAAGATAAATAAACATTTCAAATAAGCATAACATAATTTGTTAATAAACAAAAAAAAAAAGCAGATAGACTAAATGCATGCAAAATGAAATAACTAAGTATAATATTTTTTATTTGATATATTGTTCTAATATACTGGTCATAAATTAAAATATATCTCAAAAAGTTTTAACTATTTATCTTATTAAATAATCACCATCTTCTTACACCTTTAAGCAAATAATGTTTATTATTATAATGACATTTTCTACTGTTATTATAATAATAATAAACATTATTTTCTTAAAGTGTAAGAAGATGGTGATTATTTAATAAGATATATAGTTGTATATGAATAAGCAAAATTACTAAAGAAAAAGAAGAAATAAGTGTATATAAAAAGTTTTATGTATATTTTTATCAATCTTTTCTCTTTGGTGAAAAAAAAAAGACTTTAATACATTAAATATATGTCAGAAATTTTAAAGGAATAAAATTATTTAACTCTTTTCTTTTTAATTGTTCAAATGTTTGCATAGTGTATTTTATATATATAATAAAAATTCTAAGTAAAATCATTTGTGTTTCTGAAAGAATGATTAGAAATCTAATACAAAAGAAAATAAATATGAACAATAAAAAAGAGATTAAATATATTTATTTCCTAATAAAAAAAATTTTTTTTGCTCTCTCTTTTTGTAAATTTATAGACATTTGTGCATCTCTCTTAAATATGTATTAAATACTTACCATAGAAATCATCAAAAAATTACAACGATTAATTCAAGATTTTCACATATTTTATTATAACACCAAAAGAATGGTAGTCATTACTATTTTGATCTTTCACATTAACAGACCATTACTATTTCAACACTATTTTTTTAAAAGAAAATACTAAATAATTATAAAATTATTTAACTTAAAACAGTATTATATTATCTTTATTTATTTCAACAACAGATAATATGCTATAATCATATTTATTCATGGTAGAGACAAAATTATAACTACATATTCATAACTGAAAAAAAAAAAAAAAAACAGAAACCAACTTTCATGAATTTCAAATCATCATCAACCACCTGCTCTATTATTATGATGATGAGTTACAGAATGGCTAAAATGTTTCCAGGCTATCTTTATCTCTGATTTTCTGCATATTTCAAATTTATAAATCTGTTAATTCTGTGATGTTATCCATCTATGACAGTCTTTCTTATCATCTTCTTGTAGAACCATTTACAATTCCAATTATGTAATAATCTATAAATTTTGCAAGCTCAATGTTTAATTTGTAACTATATAAAAGGTAATTAAATCCCCACACCAGTGTCATTAAACAAGATGTTAAAACTGCAAGAATACTTTCACCACCACCATCCTAGTCACAATTATGATATCCTTTTCTGGTATCTCTAGTTATCTTACCACATGTCCAAGGTAGTGTTAACATCTCCAAAAGTTTCCTTTATGCATCTATCTTTACTAAAACCCATTTATTAATTAATTATCATATCCATCCAAGATACGACAAGCATTGTTCAATAATACTTAATTTCAAAAGCATCAATTCTTGCCTTCTTGTTTTCTCAATGTCCATATACCATATATTCACACTGCAATAAATCACCTAGTATTTGAAATAAATTATATACTTATTTTTTTCAATTTATAGTACAGTGCTTCTGCTATTTGGTTCCAAGTATTCTTTTGGATATATGATAGATATAAAATTACAAAGATAATTTATTGTTTAAAAAGTACAGTATGAGTGATAGTAAATCCTATATAATATATATTTACCTTATATGCACATACTTGTGATGCTATTAAAATTAAAAATATACGTATTTAAATATCAATAAAATCAATTAATAAATATATACTGATATAATTATATATTTATAAAAACAGACTAGATTTATTATTGGAAAGACAGAACAAATACATGACTGAATAGAAAAGATGATTGATGACTGAAAGATGATTTATAGATTCATTTAAATATGTGAGTATATGTGTAAAATTTATGAATTTAAGAATTTCTAATTATTTTTTATTTAATGCTCTTTCAAATCATGGCTGGTGAATCTGTGAATACACTGCCCTGTATATTTATAAAAACTAATTTAAACAATTATGTGTTAGCCTGAAAAAAAAATGTATTTATTGTCATTATAATTATTTTATTAGGTATATATCTATATTTAAAACAAGAAGTGTGTTTAAAAAAATGTCACATCACATAAAAATATCTTCCTTTTTTATTTAAATCAGGTTCCCCATGACAATTTCAGAAACATAAAAATAATATGTAAACATTAAAAAAAAAAATTACAAATCAAAAATTTAAATTTAAAATTCAAATTAGTTCGATTTTTAAATAAATTGTAACATTACATTTACTGAAGACATAATTTATTAAGAGATTTAATTAATTTAGAAAATTAAAAAAAAAAAAACTGTTATCAAAATGGGAAAAATCTTTTAAAAAAACAAAACAAAATGATGTCTTTATTGTAATTTATTTTTTAAATGAAAAACTGGTAATTTTTAATTCTGATTAATGAATTCATAAATATTTTTTTATATAGAATATTTTTATGATAAAATGAGAACTGATACTAATTATGAATGAGGCCTTTGACTATTGGTTGCACTTTAAAATCATAAAGCTCTACAAATAAATAAATGATTATTAGCATAGCAGGTCATATGAGATTGAATACCAAAAGTGACATTTTGAACCAGAAATCTTTGCCTCTTAGTCTTTTATTCTACTACTATTACAAAATAATAAAATCTCACATTTTCACGTGAAAAAACAAACTAGTTTAATACAATTCATTTTCAATAAAATATTTTAAAATAGTATAAATGTTATTTTATTTTCAACCATTAATTTCTATCACTAAAATTAAAATCATAATATACTTGTAAATGTAATTAAATTTAAAAATATGTATTTAAAAACAGATAAACAATAAAAACTTATTTTAAATAAGTATTCTGAAATTTAATTATCATATTAATATTTTAAATGATAAATATATGTTAGATTGAAGAGTCTCCTGATGAAAGATAGCATATTTGACTGTTAACCCTTATGATAGATACAAATTCAGATTAAGGAGACTTGAATGTTTTTAAACAGATTTAGAATGTTTTTCAAATACCTGATTCAAATCCAATTTAGTTAATTATCCAATTTTGTTCAATAAATGGTTATCTAAACAGTTATTCTTAAATTATGAAACAAAATAAAAAATATTTCAATTTTCAATATTTGGCTAATGAAAAGTATGATGGGCACGACTTTCTCTTCCACTACTGCAAAAAATTCTATTAGAAAGGCTTTTGTCTTGTAATGAGATATTTAAAGGGTGTCTTGCATATCAATTATATTACATTAAAACAGTGCTATATTTAAAAATAAAATTTTATTAGTTTAATTATTAATGTATATTGAATATGCATTTGAGAAATCAGTAAACAAGTAAAATATTTTCTTATTGAAAATAAAGTAAAAAAGCAATATGTCTAAAAATCACTTTAATTTGTGAATATAATTGTGAAAACAGTTATGCTTACTATTGGCTGCATTCATATTATATACTGCATATGTTATAAGTAAATGAAAACAAATAAACATAGCGCCTCTCAATAATAGCCACTTATCTTTAAGTAAATAGCATTAAATAATCATGTCTTTTTACCCACACAATGCATGTGACAGCAATCATGTGACAATATAGTAATTCTATATTATAAAGCAATCACAGAAAAGCAACCTTTAAAATAAATAATTATCTACTTATAGTAACAAATAAATATAAACTTTTAAATAAGCATATTATTAAAAATATTAGTATTTTCTATTTGGTTAACGATTTAAAAATTATTTAGTTGATAGCATAAATGCTAATTTCTGAAAATTAACAATTTCCATGCTTATATTTCAGAAATAAGCAGTTGTAACATGTAAAAAAAAAAACAGTTTACTTTTCATAAATTTTAGTTTAAGGGCTAGCTAAATAAAAAGTTCATTAAAATTTAAATTATGTAAGCACAAACATAAAGGCTATTAATATAATTATATTTCAAAATAAATATATTTATCACATGAATGATAAAGAATGCAGAATATTTTTGACAGTCAAAGTAAAATATTTATCATTGTTCTTTTTATCACCAGTACTAGATATAGATTACATAATTAACACAAAAATATATATGCATTGTACAATATATCATTTTATAATATTTATAAAATTTTAAAATGCACGAATATTGTAAATAGATAATTAATTAAGTTATCAAAAAAAATACTGTTTGGCATGTTTCTCAAATCAAGATTAAAATACATATTTTCCAAAATAAAAAAAAAAATCATTAAAGTAGGGAGAGAGACATGATTTAAGTAAGACCACCATTACAGCAAATCATCATTAAATAAATACTAATTATTGTGAGATATTAATGTATATAATTTTACTATACTGCTATCACAATTAAACCTATGACCAACACCATTACTATATGAATTTGGCTTTTTTAAATCACAAAGATTAAGTATTGTGCTTTTTTTTACATTTTACAGAAACAGATATTCATAAGTAGCTGCTATTTTTTTTGTAATTTTTTGAATATTTAACAGATTCATGTTTTTAATCAATGGTAATAAACCTTTCAATATAATAAGAGATTTCAAAAAGCATCAAGAATTCAAAAAGTTATGCAATGGATGAAGACAAGTTTTATTTCTTTCTGTTTTTTAAAAAAGAAACTGAATATTATGTTTAAAATGACTTAACCTTTTATCTCATATATTAAGCAGTTTCATCTAAAGAATTGTATGTACTCAAGGTACCAACATATTATATGTGTAGACACATAGTTTATTATTAATTTACCTCATGAATATATGTTGTAATATGAAGTTTTAAATTTTCATTCTGCTTGAGAATACTCAAATAAAAAAGAGAAAATGTTTAGGCATTTTTTTCTGTGTGATATTTAATTCTTTATATTATGTAACATTGTGAATTTAAAAATGCTTTATATCAACAATAAAAGCACTATGGAAAAGTACCTAAATTATCATTCATAAATGCATATACTAGTACTTTACTGTGGTTGTTATATCCTCTAAATATATTTTTATATGTATTCTTTTTTATTTTTCTTTATCATAAATTTATTTGACATTATATTATACCAAATTAAAAAAGTAAAGGTAATAAGTGGCTTAGTATTCATATATGCATAATACTTTCTCAACAATGGTGAAAGAAGCATCATATTACAATCACATTTTCTATTTTTTGCAATCATCACAATGATCCTCATCTAACAAATCTAGATTAACCTGGGAACTTTACTACCTATAAAAGAATCTCTAGATACTTATTTATGAATCACTACTAAATGGCCATCCCATTTGGCTATAGGCTGTCTATTGAAAAATCTTGATTTTCACTACCTAGATTCAAAACCCAGATTATACAAATGACAGGCAAATGTGTTAAACACTACAATATGAAGTCTTTCAGTATCAATTTTAATGTAAATAAATATCATAAAATATAATATATGTAAATGCCTGAGTCTTATATTTTCTTATGTTATACTTCACATTTTTAATGTCTTATGTTACTATGTAACAGAATTAGGGAACATTTCATCATACATTAGCCAATTTTACAAACTAGTTCAAAAATACCTGCAGATCAATGATAGTCAAACTTCTACTGATATGTGAAGTACTTTTTTGTCTCAACTGTCTGCAATCTACTTATCACAGAAATTTAACAATATTTATATCTAAATTAAAAAAAAAACACTAATAAGAATGTTAAATCATATTTATAAAATAATTAGAATTTTTCAAATATTTATTTACTATTTTTAGCAAAACATTAATTAGAAATAACATTGCAATTGACTAACAGAATATGAACACCAGAATGAACTTTGTTGTTGTAGATGTTCCAAAATTTCTTATCAAAATGAAAAGATATAATTAAAAAAAAAAAAAAAGGAAGAGTCAAGATTCTTCCTATCTAAATTTAAATGTGAGATATAAGAAAGTTGTTATCGTGACAGGTTCTCATGATTTTATCTTTAATAAAGTTTTTAGAAATAACTTTCTTCATTTTACTGCAAGAGTTTACTATATAAGATCAAATTATAGTGCCATTGCATCTTGTCAGTGATGGGTTTGAATCTAACTGTAAATATAATGCATTTATATGTCTAGCAACCCAGTTAAATTATTTTTTATTATAAAATTAATAGCTTAAAATTGGATTCACACTGGCAAAGGCCATAAGTCAGAAATTAGTCTGGGATGCAGATATAAAAGCACCACCATCTAGCAATTATGAAGAAAGAGTGAAAAAATTCTTCTAAAAAGAAATAAACAAGTCATTTGAAATTTATTGATCTCTTTAAAAAAATTATAATAATAATTGTTTCTTTACTAATTATACAATGCACAGTGTTATAATTTAAAAAAAAACAAAACATATCCATCTAATCATGTATAACTTAAAATATATTGACACAAATATATAAATTGCAGCAAAATCATGATACATTTGGCAGAAATAAGTCATAAAATTATTTAATGATTCCTTTCAATATATTAAGATTTTGCGACGTGTTGTATAATATTTCTTTATTAGTCAATTAAAATTCAACATTCTTTTTCTAATAATATAAAATTACATCTAACCTCTTCTTTGGAATCCAGTCATTATCGTCTTTAAAAAAAAGTGCGATTTTAATTCAAATATTGGACTTCGGCTATTCTTACATATGAGAGAAAGCCAAACTAACATTCCACTTCAAATATATATATAGTTTGTTTATTTTAATCCACAATCAGTAATCTATTATTGTAAAACTATATATTGTAATCTAATTCCACAAAATATGTCAATCTTCACTTTACATGTATATATATAATAAGATGAATTATTAATTTTTAAATGAAATCATCTGAAGATCAAATTGAACAAGAAGTATGAATAAAAATAAAACAATTTTAATGATTGTATTTGTTTTGGATATAATAAAACAAAAAGCAAGAATTAAAAATTTATTCTTTTATTCCTAAAATATAATTATAAACGGAGTTTAAAAATGTATATAGTATTCAAAAATTTAATTTTTTAAAAAGTTATTAAATTGCAATATTCTCTAAAAAATTTACTTACATTCTTTCATCATTATAAAGCAAAATTATTATGTTGTAAGGCAAAGGTACACTGAAAGATATATTATATTAAAATTGTATTTTTTGGCCTTATGGATAGTATTTTCTTCTGACAAACACAAATTAATTTACGGTCTTTACCTTTTAACCAATGATTACTAGATATTTACTAATTGACCATTACAAAATAATTAGACGGTTGGCTGTAGGCAGAGTAGCTGAGACAGAAACCTTAAACCTGATTGCGACCTGAAAAAAATTCAAAGGTTTCCCCTTGGATTGAACTCAAACTTTAGACTGTCGCATTATAAATATATGCGCTAAAATCAATAATCAAATTACCTAAAAAATATTTAAAGAAATTAAAAATTACAACAAAATTATAAAACAAATAACCCTTCAACTATTTACACTATCTAATATTTCAGACTGAACTAGCACTCATCTGTTGGTCCAGATTATCATCCACACACACACACACACACACATATATATATATAATCAGTGATGAGTTTATATTAAAATAGCAAACCCTCATACTTTAATGAACAGGTTTCAGTCTACTCCAACCTCCAACTCTTCACCCACCCATACCATTGAAACCTGATGATGGAAAGCTCAAATGCCAAGTTGATGCCAATATTATTGCCATGCTCATGTTGATCTCAAGTCACTCTGAACTCTCATGTATAGAACTGTATCCATTTAAATACATAGAAGAGGGATGGGAAGGATGCGGGTTTAATGTGTAAATATTTGAAATACAGGCACTCTTCATATACATGAGGGATCAGAGTGACTTGATATCAACATGGGCATGGCAATAATATTGGCATCAACATGGTATTTGAGCTTTCCATCCTCAGATTTCAATGGAATGGATGGCTGAACAGTTGGAGGTTGGAATAGATTGAAGCCTGTCCATTAAAGTACGAGGCTTTGCTATCTTAATATAAACTGAGCACTGATTATATATGTGTGTGGGAGATGATAATCTGGAACAATATGGATATTGGTGATTATTTATCTTTCGTATATGTGTGCGGTCATGTGTATAAGTGGTTTGAGATAGTGTGGACAGTTGAAGGGTGCTTGAAAGTCTGAGTTCAAACCCCTATATTTACAATTAGGCTCCAGGTATATGAAGAGTGCCTGTATTTCAAATATTTAAAACAAATCACCACATTTATTTCCCAACATTTGGATCATTCCTACACATCCAATTATTTATATAAAATATCGAATGTAAAAAAAAAAAAAAAAAGAATAATGCACAGAATAATTTTTTAAAAAAATTTAACTTTTCTAAAAAGTGTAAGTAATTTCCGATTTTTTTTTTAAGAAAAAAAGAAGAGAGAAACGCTGCTTTAAATAGCAAATTACTAATCTTTCCCAATTTTATTTAATTACTTTTTCACTCTTTTAATTAATGTTCACTGAAGCTGAGACAGAATCTGTTCCCAAATGAAAACTCACCTGTTCTCTTTCACAGACATATTTCACTTCATACAATTTCAATTAATTTGATGGGCCACATCTAGAAACGAGTTTTCATTATAAAATGTATAATTTTTTTTTACAGAGAAGACTATATTTTAATAAAATGCAAAACTAGTAAAATTAAGTATTAATAATTATAACCCTAATCTTTCATCTCAAAGAATAAAAATGGGAGAGAAGAGATTAGGATTGTGTCAAATAAATTTAAAGTAATTTTTTGCATTTTTCATTATCAACAGTTTACTTTACCTTTATTCCATTAAAAATTATTATTATTTTAAATCACCACTTGATATCAAGAATTAAATAACTTTTTAAAAATATATGCATATATAGCAACTATTTTTATATGGAAAACTCAGCTAACCACCTAATATTGGTTGGTAAATGGTTATCTAGTAATTCTTAGCAAAAGGGTAAAATAAGAATGGAAAACCATTTAAAATGCCATCATTCAATAATTAGAATGCATAGTCAGTAATGCCTTCATCATTGGTTTATTCTGAGAAGCTGTTGAAGATGCTTTTTTTCTAAAGTTATCTATTTTAAAATTTATTTTATCTTTTACATTCCTTACATTTAAATATAGCTGTTGTTAATAGGAGAACAAGCTATTGTCTGTAAATGTATGTTGAAAATGTAAGAATGGATGAATCATAAATAAATCATGGCAAATAAAAAATGGGTATAAAATAATAATAAAAATATAGATAGATAGATCTGTAACTATTAGTCATCTATCTGTCAATGATGATGATTTTATTATTAAATGTAAAAATTTATATCTAAGGTTAAATGACATCATAATTTTTAACCAATAAACAGTTATTAGCAACTATTTGTATATTTATTGAAAGATAATTATTGTGAAAAAGTGTATGTTAAAAAAATAGAGCTATTAAATAAATTTTTACAACGTATATAGTGTTTTAAAATATTCTGAAACATATTCTTCTCCAGTTACATTAACTTTTTATTAACTGTTTGGTAATAGTTTCACTTTTTTTAAATAGCAAATAAATAATTTTATTGCTGATAAACTGTACAGTACTTATCACAACCAAAAATGAAATAACGATAGACTGAACAATAATTGTTAGCACTCTAAAATGGTTCCAAGATGATAGCACTTGAGATTAAGCAAACCTTTCATTATTAGTAATTCACTTCAATTTGAAATAAATCTAAGTACAATAATTTTTAGTATTATAAACATGACAGCTTTAGTGAATATTTTGTTTTTTGAAACAGTTTGCGCAATTTATTTCTCTTTTAATTATAATAAATTTGCTATAGCAGAAATATCACAATTAAACTGCCCTAAGGATGGTTACCTGTATTAATTAAAAAAAATAGTCATCATTGCTGTTGTATTCTAAATGCAAGCATTCTTAATACCAACAAAATATGCTCGCAACACAAATATATATATAGTCCTTATGATTAACTCCCCCCCCCCGCGACAAAATATTGCTACACATATAACATACTATACACATGTATAATTCACTTTGGTTAACTTTCCCCAATGAAGTATTGCTACATGCATAACACAACCTATACATATAGTTCTTTCCCCCAGACTGGCTGCTTTCAAGGCGGTTAAAACTGGACTTGGTTTTTCAAACACTTTGGGCCCTTTCCAGTTCAGCTGCACATGAACACATTTGGCTTTGTCATAGAACCCTGTCACCATCACTATGAGATTTCAGATGCAATTACTTTCATCTCTCTGCAACCATATGCTTGTAAACTCACTGGAAAATCAACTCTTAATAACTAACTGCTATATAGATTGTTTCCTCCAGCCCCAGTTTCTCAAACCCTTTCAGTTACTGCCTGTGAACACATTTTCACTACAGAGTACTGCACACTCATTGAAGCTACCCTCATTTTATATCTCCTTGCAAAATGAACCGGAAATGAATGATGCACTTTGCTGCTTACTCTATTTATAGGATTTTATCATATGATGGAATTCATCTTAGCTTTTAATTACTCTTACAATTAATTACTTATTTCCATATATGGTAATATTTTAGGTCTATACAATTAATTGGTATCCTAGAAATTCATTTCCATATAAGGTAATTTATAAAATCCATTCCATTAATTAATTAGTTTCTTATCAAGAAATATTTGTAATCAGCAAATATTTTTTAGAATTTATTGATCACAATGTTCTTATCACAATTAACATAAATTTAATTAATTAAATCTAATGCTTATCCATAAACAATCTGAAGTATATTTCTACTTTTTCTGGAGTGTACAAACTTAATGTCAATGTAAATATTTTTATAAAACATAATTATGACAGAAAAAAAAATGCAAAAGTGAGAATAATTATATAAGAAAGAACAAATAATCAATGGATTTATTGCTGAGGAGATTATGATGTTCAAGCACCACAAGAGACAGTTGAGTTGTGATCCATGTATATTAAATTTTCAAGTTTATTATTTAACCATGGCACTAATAACTGCAGAGAAGGATGGACCAAATATAAAATAATGATAATTTAAATTTAGATTTCAGAAAAAAAAAGTGTAAAATCATTCTTTAGTTTTGATATTTCTTTATAAACCAGTAACCACACAACAACAACAAAAAAAGATATGAAGACAATCTCTAATATTTTTTGTGATAAAATACTGAACCAAAAATTATGGCATATGAATACAAAGAATTATATAATTGTCTTAATCTATTCATTTATGCAAAATTTGAACATTCAAAAATGATAATTCATTTTGATTATTGTTGCCATGAATAGTGAAAGCTGGCTATGGATGTATAATTTGAATATGTGTATACAAAAACAAGCATTATTTGTTACTACTACACAGTTATTTATTATAGTATTAGATACATCATATAGAAGTCGAAGTTACAACACTTGCCCACATTTACTATAACAATTCATGTATAGCAAGACAACTCAGGCTGATTATATAATTTAGTAATTAAAGAAATATATTCATGTAGAAAGCTCCTGGCATATAATTAATGCATTCAATAAGATTCTACATTACTTGATGTATACCCAGATTGAAAAGTTATACATCTATATTGTTGTGCCTTATTAAAATGCACTTTCTTTTAATGATTATATTAAGAAAATGTTCATATATTGAAAATGCTTCATAAAGTACATATTCTAATAATATTTAAAATAATAGATATCTTGCAATTAACACTTTCATTTTATTTTTTACTTTTTTTAATGTTTACTTTGCTATTCATGTCTCTATTTTGCAATATAAATCCATATTTTTACTAAAGAATTATAAACAGACATCTTGTCTTTTTTTCATATCATTGAACTGAATTATTATTCAACTTTTGAAGCATATGATGCATTTCAAATATTTTTCCAAATTTTTATAAACTTTGCATATGTCAATATATTTTTCATAAGTACTAATCTAAAAATGTTAGAATTATATTTGTCAAACAGCCATCTATATTTAAAAAAAAATTCTTTAATTTTAATACATTGTTAAAATAGATCTTATAACAATCCATTTCTTTTTAAAATAAATTAAATTAAAATATACACCACCCCCCACACACACACACAAATTTATGTTTACACAAAGACAAAACATAATTTTGAAAACTAAAAAAAAAAAACATATAACTTGTCAATCTTTTTTTATTGCAAATAAATATGAAACGTTTTAACTTCCTTAAATTATCAAAAGCAGGCACAAACTATTACGATTTTTCTAAAATTCTTTAAAATAGTTGATGAGGTGCTACAGGAAAATCCAAATTTTCCTAATAACTTTTTTTTTTAAAAAAAAAAAAAAAACCTCTTGCAATAAATATATTTTATTTCAAATAATTACTTATTCGAAATTCATCCTCATATTATTAATAATGATCATTTAAAATCTTGGTGATATAATAACAAATAGTTCTATAAGATTCCAAGAGATTGTAAAAGACCCAGAAAGAGACCACATGTGAGATGGATGGATGAAATAAGAAAATGTGCAGGGGTGTGGTAGAGAAGAGAAGCTAAAGATCGGAGAAGATGGATTAAACTTGGAGAGACCTTCATTCTGCAGTGGATTGATAATGATGATGAGTTCCATAAGGAGAATAATTTTGCATTAATGATAATAAGTTATGTATAAAACTACAAATTTCTTTTATATTTCATGTCTAAAATTTTTTCTTAAGCCTATTAACCACAATTATTTTTGCATTTTTATGTAAAGCAATATTTTGTGTTAAACACCATGCGTGTGCATGTTTAAGAAATATTTTTTAATTTAACAATTTATAGATGACCACATATTTACAGCAAAGTTTAAATCAAAAAATGTGAGATAAAAGATATGGCAATAGATAAACACCAATAATCAGCCATTATCACTGATTTAAAAGCAACTTTTAATAAATATAAAAGTGAACCATAGATAAATAAATTATTAACATTTATATTCTTTTCATTTTGTTTTATAAAGAGCTTGCAAATAAGCTTTAAACAAGCTTTGCAGAATATCCTCAACCCAAGACCAGTTTCTGCTACTGGCTTTGTCGGTGATATGCCAGGATAGTCAACCATTAGATTAAAAATATTAGGACAAACCTTGCACTTTATCTAATGGATAACTATTATGTAGAAAATCTGAAATTTTCAGACCTTCATATGTCTTCCAATCCAGCTATCTAACTTAAATAACCATATAAGACTGAACTAAGTTCAGATATATCATATAATAATAGCTTTAGCAATATAACATCATCAAAGCCTTAATAGCAACAAATAAAATTACAAATAAATCAAGTCAGATGTCACATGACCTCATTTAAACAAGCTTGTATTACAAATGCTTTATAAAAAGCTTGCAAATAAGCTCTTAACAAGCTTTGCTGAATATCCTCAACCCCAGACTGGTTTTTGCTACTAGTTTCATCAGTGAGATACCAGAATATACTTGCCCTAGTTTTTTAATCTAATGTTTGAATATCCTGGCACCTTACTGATTAAGCCAGTAGCAGAAACTAGTCTAGGGTTAAGGATATTCTGCAA
The DNA here is from genome assembly GCA_028023455.1 of Epiperipatus broadwayi. Classification (NCBI taxonomy): domain Eukaryota; kingdom Metazoa; phylum Onychophora; class Udeonychophora; order Euonychophora; family Peripatidae; genus Epiperipatus; species Epiperipatus broadwayi. The sequence continues at coordinate 3,072,300 of JAQFVV010012437.1, forward strand.
AGCTTGTTAAGAGCTTATTTATAAGCTCTTTATGAAACATTTGTAATACAAGATTGTTTAAATTAGGTTATGTGACATCTGACTTGCTTTATTTGTAATTTTATTTTTTGCTAAAGCTATTAATATATGGTGTATCTGAACTTAGTTCAGTCCCATATGGCTATTTAAGTTAGATAGCTAGATTGGAAGACATATGGATGTCTAAAAGTTTCAGATTTTCTACTTAATAGTTATCCATTAGATAAAATGCTGGGCTTGTTCTAGTATTTTTAATCTAATGCTTGAATATCCTGGCACCTTACTGATGAAGCCAGTAGCAGAAAACAATCTGGGGTTGAGGATATTCTGCAAAGCTTGTTAAGAGCTTATTTGCAAGCTCTTTATAAAACATTTGTAATACAAGCTTGTTTAAATTAGGTCATGTGACATCTGACTTGATTTATTTGTAATTTTCATTTTGTTTTACCTGTCTCTGGTGACTAAGGCTAGTACAGATCCTACTTAACATGAAGCTCTTATGTCATCAATTATTTTTCTACAGAAACAATGTGCAAACATTTAATATTTTAAATCATATATTTAACTATTTTGATTTGATTATTTCTTTACTTTTTCTATTTTCTAATTTTTTATGCTTTGTTTTTCTTTCTATCAATAAACATAGTCTTGTGTGGTTTAAAACAGAGTTAGAATGTCATTCTTAAGAGCACAAGCTCCAATAGATTGCAGCTCAAATCTGTTACTTTTGGTACTTGAACTTCTTGTATATCTTTGTGTTAATTCCCAAGCAAAAAACTATTTGATTATTTTTTGCTTGTGTTGTTTGATACAATGATATGTACCAAATTTTTGATTTAGGGTCAATAGATCATAGCTCCAGATGTCACTTTCAGTGCTCAAATTTCTTATTAACTCCTAAATGATAAACTATTTGCTTGTACTATTTGGTGCAATCCAGCCCTGTCACTTTTGATGCTTGAATTTCTTATGACCTCCCAAGCAATAAAACATATGATTATTTTACTTAATAAATGCACAAAAACATATGGTAGGAATCAATTTAAAAATAAAATATAGATAAGCATGGCTAATCACCACTGGAGTATGACACTTTACTGGCAAAGAAGGCCACATCAGTTTTACAGTGAGTACATCAACACACACATGGGACTTTAGTTCTCAAGAAAATATATTAAACACTCATTAATCAACCAATTTTGGATGTTTGGCTTATCTATGTGAAAGAAAAATTCAAGGTCTATATCTGACCTGAAAAAAATTAAGATTTATATGACACAAGTTTAAAGCCCAGTTCATGGGCATGGCAGTAAATACATTAATCACTATGCCATAATATAGACCTTTTATTATTATTATTTAAAATTATTATACACTATATATATATATATATATTGTAAATCACATACAGTATATACAAATCTCATTTTTATTAAGAAGAATGATAGTCTGTTAAGCTTACTATATATTATATACACTTTTTTTTCTTAAAGAAAAAACAATTATTAAAAATTTTCGAACACACGTTAATTTTTATTAAAATGTGATATTTATTTAGAAAATACAGTCTTAGTATCATCAAGGTGAAAAAAATTTGAATGTGCACTTGGTTAAGAAATATATTAGCAACCTATTGATAAGATGATTCATATAATTTATCTATACACAATTATTTTTAAAGGTAAAAATTTTAAATCAGTTTTCCAATTAAAAAAAAAAAAGACTGAATAACTATGCAAATTACTTAAAATAAATTTACTTATCAGTGATTTGTGGATCTGATTGCTCAAGAAATTGTTTGTATATGTAATTTAAATCTTTTATCTCTATAATTATTAAGTAGAAAAATCATTATATTATCAAGTGAAGCTATTTTTCTAAAATTTAATTAGCATTTATTTTATCTATTCTCTTTTAAATACTACGTTATTTTGTTTGAATACAGCCATTGTCTATGTAATTATACATTTTTAAAAAAAAAAAAAAAACTAATTTATGACAAAAAAAAGTTCAACTAATTTTTTCAATTAAATAATGCATGTACATGTGTATATATGTCAGATGTAAAATAAAAAGGCCTCTGATATCAAAAGACATCACTACCGTGTTTTTCGCACCCTAATATTATTTATAGCCCTGTGTAATTTTGATGCGGTTCGAAATGAAGTTAGATTTTTGATAACAGCGTCAGCTGTCACTTTGAGGCTCAGATGTCACATGATCTTTTAAGAAATAACTCTTGAGTGTAAGATCCCGAATGGATTCTGGTACTAACGCTTTTGGCTCCTGAACTTTTTATGAACACTTGAGTAATAAAACCATTCAAATTTTTGTTTTGTGCACTTTATCACAGTGATAGAATACGACGAATTCAGGAATGCAAGATCGAAGATCGATTCCGGTGCGGATACTTACAGGACTCAAACATTTTATGAACTCTCAAGCAATAAAGTCATTCAAATATTTATTTATTTTAGAAATATAGGAATATTGAAAAAAAGTGAATGCAAGAAAATTTTCATTGTGAAATATAAAAGATGAAAAAGAAATTGGGTTATAAATTACGATGGTAAACGAGAGAACTTTAGAGATAAGAAAAAAATTACATAAACTTAAGAATTGATATAATTGTTTGAAGGAAAATAAGACCTGTTTTTATGCAAATACCTAACATTTTTTTATTTTCATTTATTGTTTATCTATTCAGTCATTAGTTTTTTTGGACCTCCTAAAACTTCTTTCGATAGTTTCAAATATATATATATATTACTGTGAATGTTTAGGTGGTTACTGGTTGGAATCTAATTATATATACATATGTATAAATAACAGTAAGCAGTTTTTACCACATTCTACTACAAATATCATTAACCTTGTCAAGCGTTGGTGGTCGAGAGGTCAGCTCAGCTGCTTTGCAAGCAGTTGTCCTGAGTTAGTGGGTTCGCTTCCCAGCCAATGCTATGACACATGGGGAAAAATATCATTAACCATTATCCAATGTATTTCATTAAATATTTATTTCAATTAAATAAAAACTAGTCACCTATAATAGAAGTTTAAATATGTTAATCATGGGAGAATAAATACCCAAACTTCATATATACATAATCTTTGATCAGTGTATTTGTTTTCAAAGTATAAACATGTTAACACAAAAATCACAAGTATATTGTATTTAAACTGGTAATATGATATAAAAAAAAAAACACACTATAAAAACAAGAAACCATTATAATCTCAACACAATCTTACATGAATAGAGGACTGTTACTTATTGCAAGATTAAATATATAACTAGAATGCATGTTGATGAAAAATAAACAAATGTTATCAGCTATTTCAAATACATAAGCTTTAAAATCATTAACTATTATTTAAGATTAAACAATAAATCAGTTTTATCATTACAAATGTATTTTCATAAGACATAGCATCATCAGTTTTCTTTCACTTTTTATTACATATTTAGTTTATTGTTAGATTAAATATTTTAACCGTATGACAAGAATGGAATATAAATGTAAATTATAGTTCCAAAATTTCACGTTTCAAATTAACTTAATAGTAAAAATATAAACTTAGGTATAACAGTAATAAATGATTTAATATGTAAAGTTTAAAAAGTGAATTCTGTAGAGATTTAATAATTGTTCTTATTTATAATCATTTATAATGTAATCTACTATATAGTCTTAATACAACAGATGCCAATCTAAATAAACATCATTGCTTTTAAATTTGACTTTAATTTATTTTTAATGCATTGTTCCTTTAAGAGCTAAAGATCTAAAATTGTAATTAATGAAAGAAGGAACAATTATTTATTACAAGATAATAATTTATTTTAAAATTATCATAATTATAATATCTTTTAACAATTAATAATATCATTTATTAAAACCATAATTATAATTGAAGCTTTAATCTTAAAGAAATGATTTAAATTAATGTCATTATAAAATATTGATTTCAATTATTCTAAATAGAAAAAAAAATCTTTAAGTTAAAAAGTTGTAAAAGTTGATTTGGGAAATTGACCAATGAGAGTCAAGCAAGTAATTTTCTAATGTTACTTTATTCCATTTTTTCTTGCTTCTAAAATTATGGCAGACAATCAAGGTAAAAAGATTCAAGAAGTATTAAAAAGTAGATAGCAGTCTCAATTTATTTTCTCCATACAAAAACATTATAAAAGTTAAAATATTTAAAGTCTTATGCAGAAAAAACCATATTCACGAAGCTATCTAAGGATATGAAATATTTTTTTAAAATTAATTATTAATACTATGGAGTGAGTAGACTAATCTTCATTACAACAGAAGTGTTAATCCTGACCATGTCCTTATAGCCAAGATAATACCCAAAGGAGTTTGAAAAAAAAATCAAAGTTATTGTTTTAATTTTGCCTGAGATAACCATGATAAAGGAAAAACAACTATATTGCTTCAAAAAGAAATATAACTGCAATCACATAAGAAAGCAATCATTTATCAATTTTAAATTAAGCATTTTTATTAATCATAGATTAAATGTAAAAAATAGATTAAAAATTCCTAGAACTAAATTTGTAAAATTGATAGAAATATTTTATAGAATATTAAAAATAGTTAATTAGTTGTGAGGGATGTATGAAAAAAAATCTTCATTTTGAACTAAACAATCGATTTGTAAGAAATATTTTTTTTTGCAAAATTCTGAAGAAAATGTTTAACTTATATTTAGAAAAAAGTCTGTGTAACTTTTAATGATAGATGAGCAAAGATAACTGAGATTAAAATGTGCTACAAGCTAGAAATTTAAATGAATTATGCAATATGTGTTTAAAAATTTACAAGTCTAATAAATACCAGGAAAGAAATCAAAAAATAAAATTCTTACTGATTTATTTGAACATGTTTAAAAGTTTGTGCAGCATAAGAATGAAGTGGAGATTTATTTATAATATTTATCAAACTTTTTGTAGTGGATTTTGAAGATCAGGATTAGACACAATGCAACTTAAAACTAGCTAAGAAGAATGTATCTGATTAAAAATTTTGTTCTGACATTTCTGCTTGTTGTTTGATGTTTTGTTTAACTATACATGTCTTTTAGCAATACAAAGAGAGGAGAAATACAAACATGTGAAAAGGTAAACATTTACAGGGTAAACATTGTAATATTAAAATAGAAACTGGAAATGGGTTTTAAAAAGATTTAATTTTAAATTTATCACTAATATTTTTCTTTTTTAAAATAAAGTATAAATGTAAAATATTTGGTGTAGTGACAATTTAAAGAATTTATGTTTACAATTTTGTATATAATGTTAAAGGTATACTTAAATATAGGAAGAGACTAATCATGAGTTATTAATGTTGTGTGGGGGAACATAATGTTAACTGTATATTTTGACCAGTATATACTCTAAGAAATTAAGTGTAATGGGATTATCTGAAAGGGATGACAAACTTATTATAAAATATAACGTATTTATGAAAGTAAGAAAGAATGAATGTTGATGTAAGATAATATTTATGAGCTCATTTGTTATAAAAAATATCCTATTGATAATAATAATTGAAATAGATTATTTGTTGTGTAATTTGATTGTAGATATGAATAAAAAATTATTACATGGGAAAGATTATATTAAGTTGTTAGCCAAATACGCAATCGAGAAAGTTGAGTTAAAATTTCAGGATAGAATAAATCATCATCCTGAAGAAGAAATGAGGAATAGTTAAATGGGAAAAATCTGTGTGATACCCATATATTTATTCGAAAGATATGGGAGGGTTTTCTACAAAGAAATGAGAATATTATATACCGTAAGTGCTCATGGAAAAAGCCAGGGTAAAATGGAGGTAGAATCATTAAGAAAATGATTGCCTGCCAAAATATGACACCTCATATTTAAAAGAAACCTCCATCCTTTTTATTAGGATATATTATTGAATATAAAATCAGTTTCTCAACAATAAAATTTTAGATAAATAATAATATAGGAGACATCAAAGGTGGATGAAATATTTAAAAGATTTTATTTCTTCTTAAATCTTGATAGATTTACTTGAAGGTAAAACTACGTACAGAACAAATATTTTATATTTGAATAGTAATTGGAATAAATTACTAGATAAGTAAAAATAACAGATCAAAGAACATGATAAAATATAAATGATAGAGGGAATGGAGGCATAAATTAATTGTATGATATGGAAAGAGTTTTTAGCTTAGTATTCATTTTAATTACATTAAGAATATTGTTTTATATTTATTTTTATTACCACAGCAATAGTGGTTTTCTTGATTAAATCATCACTGATAATTTATGTCAAGTTTGGTAATATGAAATACGATTTAAATGGTACAATTTTCGAATGATATTAAGAACTATAAATATCAGGTAGTAAAAAAAAGGACTAGGAAGATAGCCATCAAATAACTCATGAATGATGCAAAGACACCAGATCAATATGAAAGCATACGATAATAAAATAATAATCTTATATTTTTAAAAAGAATTAGATACTAACTATGGGAGGTGATGATTTTATATAAAAACCATTATGCACTTGTAAAGAATATAAATAATTTGCTGTCAATGTAAAACAGTTTAATGTTTCTTTTTTTTATTGTTAATGAAGTATTTAACTTTATATGTATAACTGTTTGTTATTTATTCTTATTGTTGTAAATAAATGAATATTTTGATTTAAACTTTATCATAGTAATTTTGTTGAGTTTGAGAGTCATTTCCATCACAAGATCATATCAATAAAACACATTATCCCCATAAAATTATAAATATATTTTGATTACATGACTCATTTGAGGAGTTACACTTAAGAGTTTATAATTAATACATTAACTGTTAATTGCTTTTAAATTACAACAATATTAAAGAAAGCTTATGGTACTTCATATTTATTTAGATATAAAAGAATCTTGAAGAGCCATGTGAAAAATTCTATTAAGTATTATAAAAAGGAGATCATATAATAGACATCATTAGTATGTTTGAAAGTCACATTCTAATTTTGGAATTTAAGTTGAAATATATGTATATCATAAATTTAAAATTATTATATTATTTCAGAATACAAGTTACAAACCAAATATATTTGAAGATCCATGGTTTTGAAGGTTTTCATTACAGTAAGTGAATGCCAACTAATTATGAGATGTATTTTAGTGAACTAGACTTTGTAAATAATAATGGTGTAATAAAGCTTTGATTATAATAAAATGAGTATTTTAGAGTAATGGGTATTAGTACAAGCATGAGCACAAACCTTAGGAAAATTAGATTAAGTTGCTTAAGATTAATGAGTTGATAGCCATTGTTGATTTTCATGCCTTATTATTATTATTATAGTTGGATTAAGTTTCCTAATAGGAAATTAATCATGGTTTGTAACAGTAAGTGTGCTTTTATTTAAATGGTTGGATCCCAGTAAAATTTCTCTCATGATTCAATTATTTAATTATCATTCTAATTGTTATATTGGATTTTACAATAGAATACTTATGATCCCTGAGATAGCCATTGGATAGCATCAACTATTTTAAATTAATATAATTAGGTTAAGTTAATGTATTTATTTTTTAAGATTCTTAAATTGTAGAAGAATTGTTATTTCATTATTTAAATGAAATATTATGCATGCTTAAAAACACATGATTTAATTTTTTTTTTTGCTTTCAATCTTATCAACAAATATCTAATCTTATCCCAGTGCTTGCAGTCTATTTATGATTCTTTAAATAAAAAATAATTTTATAAAAAGTAAAGATTACCTTCACCCTATAAATTTTATTAGAATACAAGTATAATTTAATATACTTGGAAATTAAATGTAATTGTAGAGGATTTAAACACAGACTTTCAAGCACCCTTTAGTTATCGATTCTATCTCATATTGATACAACCAATACCTATAAGTTTTAATATAAATTATTTGTGCAATAATTATAACTATTTTAAATATTGAACTTATTTATCAGAAGAATTTTGCTATTGAGACAGACTGTCTCACAGGCTACAATACCATAGATGTTAACTTTGATAGAGAGTGTTTATACATATGTTTAAAGTTCATATGAAACAAAACAAACAAACAATAGTTGCATATATAAGTATTTAAAATAAAAATTGAATAACTTGAATATTAAGTAACAATATTTTTTTCATATTTAAAATAAATTACTTGAAATTAAATAAGACAGTATTTCTGATTTTATTTATTGATTTCAACAAAAATCTAAATTTTCATATAAGAGGAAAAAATAAATTATTTTTGTGTAAATAAAGTTGTTTCTTTTAACCCATTCACTAACTAACAATTTACAATCTTCTTTATGAAGCTAATGGCAGTTTTGATTATATTTACACTTTATTTTTACAATTAAATCTTTATTTAATATTATATTTTGATACTCTTTACATTATTCTAAGTTTACTAATAAAAACATTGTAAAAAATAAATAAACTAAACAAATATATAAAAAAAAGTATTAAAATAAAAGACATAACAAAAATGATAACTTTTTTCTTATTGGGAAATTAATGTATTGTTGATAAAAAAATACTGAAGAAATTGTATCTTATTCGAATTTAATTTTTAAATTTGGAATGAATTATTGTTCAGATGTCATAAATCAATTAAATTCTGTTTCAAAATTTAAAACTGCATTTATTATTATTAAAATTTCCCCAAAGATTGCTGCACTGGAATTTATGAAAGCATTTCTTTTCAATGAATCAATCATAATTTCTGATTTATAATAATTAAGATTTTATTTGAATTGTCTTTTTAAAAACCAAAGATTTTTGAATAAAATCTAATTATGCATTTTTGGGTTAAAATATATATTTTACAAATGTGTTCATAAATAAGCATAAATATGTAAATAAATTTAAAAAAATTATAATTTTTCTTTCCAAAATAAGAAAAGAAAAAAGCTCACTCTTAGCTATAGAATAAAGAATCTACCAATCAGTGGCATTGTTATTTGTTTGTATTATGATGCTACCAATAAGCTGGGTTGTCAGTTCCTTTGATATTTCTGATATCTGTATAATACTGACATCTTCAGATTTTTTTGTCTAATAAATTTTAGTTCACATTTCTGAAGCCAAATGAAAACAATACTGGCAAAATAATGTTATAGATAGCTCAAAAAGAACAAGAAAAGCTGACAACAATAGCAGCACTATTAAATTATGCTGAAGACACCTGATTGGTCAAGAAGTGATTAATGGAATAAAGAATAATTTTAACTAAGAAATTATTTTTGAAGCTATTTTGTTTTGGTGAATATAAACTTGTTTTTATTAATTGAAAAAAAAAGAACAATTTTATTTTACTACTTACCCATCTGTATATACATAATTTAGCATAACTCTAAGTATTGAGAATCAGAATAATTAAAATGTCTGGCACAGAGTCAAGAAGAATGGGTTTCTAACAAACTCCATACTGAAAAGTTTTTGATAGCTAAAAATACAGATTCTGTCAGGTTGTCTGTCATGACCAATAGCCCAGACATGTGCAGAAATTTTTACAATATTTAAAATTCAGACAATATACAAACTAAGGGGGGATTAAAAGCTGAAAGTAATTCAATTGAAAATTTCTGTTAATGAAGGTGCTCCTATCAGGTATTTATATATGTGAAATTTATCTGTAAGTGTGTAGAAACATAGATGAAAAACCCTAATTTTGATAGATTCTAATGATATACATTAGCTATTTTAAAATAAATATAGAAACACTGATGGACAAACTTGGAGGACTTCATTGCCTTGACAACAGTTTAAAATTGTTGATAGCATTGCAATCTAATGTTACATCTAGAATAGAATGAATTAGTTCTAATGTTTAAACAAAATAAATATTATTACTATATCATTATCATCAACCATTATCAATCCACAGCAGGATGAAAGTCTCCAAGTTCAAACCATATTCTCTGATCTGTAGCTTCTCTTCTCTATATCATCCCTGCACACTTTCTTATTTCATCGATCCATCTCACATGTGGTCTTTTCCTGGGTCTTTTACAATCTTATTATTACTACATATAACAATTTATATAGAAAGAAAGCAATCACGTTCAGCACCCCCCCTCCCCAAAGAAAGATCTACTTCAATCTAACAAGAAAATAATTAAAAAACAGCAATCAAAGATCTATTTAAAAATTATTTTAAATATAGTAATTTATCGTATTGCATCCTTATCTCTCTGTAATCATTGAGTTACATTCTCAACATCTCAAGAGCACTTTTATTCAAAGCAAAATATGTATAAGATGAACTGATTTATATAATGCAAATTTTAAAAATTCATTTTATTCTACACACACACACTGAGTAGATTGGTTAATGATTTATGTATTACAGATTTATATATATTATTAAGCATTAAAAAATAACTAATATATTTTTTTTCTGTGAAATATTGATAATTTCAATATTCTGTTCATAACTACAAGTAAAACCTTTCATCTTGAAAAAACATCTTTTAAGGTAAAGTTTTTTTTTTATGTAGAGAAAAAACTAATTTTTAAAAGTGTGTTTTTCTTATTCTAATTTAACATTTTGGTGACTATACCAACTCTCATAAGTGAAGTTTAAAAATTCTATTAAGATTTTTCACCAATAACTTTTAAAAATAGGTATATATAAAGATTTAAAGGTTAAAGGTAAATTAATCCCCGGCAAGATAAAAGCCTTTCTAAATGTATTCTAAAAACGAATAATGAACATATGAGAAGTCATTATTCAACGGGATTTACAACTGCAACATGGGATGCTTTAATGCATTTTGCCATCCTTATTAAAATATCTAGATATCCATTCATAGATTAATAATTTGCTTGCTTTAATATGGCTACTTATATTTATAAATCCTATATTTGTTTAAGAAGTACAAAAATTTTAATTTTACTTTACTACTAATAATATTTAAAGTATATATTTATAATAAAAAAGAATTTTAAAAAAAATAAACAATAATAATAAATATTAATTTCCAGAAGAAACAAATTTTGAAAGTCAAAATGCACTCAAAATGCAGACATTTACTGAAAATTAAATTGATTAAAGTCATTAACACTTCAGAAAAAAAAACACATTTAGTAAAATTGTTTGTTTATATTAATATTTTTTTGTTTAATAATTATGGGTATAATTTTGAGCGAAGAAAAAGAGAAAAATTTAATGGATTTGCAGTATTATATGCTGTAATTTATTGTCAAACCTAAAACTATTGCCTATAGCATTCAAGACCCATGATAATTTAATATTTTATAAGAATAGATCCGTGTTTGATGTGTATGTAAAAATGAAAGTATTAAATTAAAAATTTATGTCAATATATAGTAATCCCTGCCCCCATATCTATTACATTTGGTTTCAAGTCTTGCACAGATATGAAACTCACAGGTGATAGTAAACCATATAAAATGTATTTATAATAGTGACTTGCATTATTATTTTGAAGTACCGTTTTAATTATTATAAAATTAAATTTTGTAATGAATAGAAAATAAGTACGTTCAATATTTTAAAGATTTATATTATTAAATAATAAAAATGTATCGTAAACAATATACAGAAACTACTTTTATATACATATATAGAGGTATATACAAAGGTATAGAGACTAAAATTAAAGTTTATTTAAATTTTAATTAAAATTAGAATGATTATAAAAACCATGAAATTTATATTGGAGAGATAAAAGGAATATTGTTGATATTTTCATATAACATTTATAATTGCAGTATTCAATAAATTGCACTTTTATTAAATAAAAAAATAAAATATAGAAAGGTAATTTTTTAATATTAATTTCCATTTTACATCTAGCATTTGTTTTTACTGCAAATAGCACACATAAAATCTGTAGATATGAGAGACCTATTTTATACACAAAAATATTAAAAAATAAGAGACTTTTGTATTAATACTTATTGTTCACAGTTTCAATATCGTATGAATTGAAAAATTTACATTTTCAATCAATTGTGAAAATCCCTGAGTAGCGCTCTATGTAAAAAATTTATTCAGTAATAAAGTAATTTGAGACAGCATTTGAATGATCTTTATGGTAATAGTAGTATATTTCAAATTACATTCAATGGTTCATAAAGTATGGTAATGAATCTATATTTTAATTTTTGCTTTTGTATTTAAATGTCAGGTGATGCAAAAATCAATTTGCAAAATAAAATTTATAAGTTTGAATTCACAAATTTTACATGCAAATGAATCTCTATAAATGTCATTTTTATTCTATGCATTCACTCATGTGGTTTCTCTCTCCCTCCCTCCCTCCCTCCCTCCCTCCCTCCCTCCCTCCCTCCCTCCCTCCCTCCCTCCCTCTCTCTCTCCCTCTCTCTCTCCCTCTCTCTCTCTCTCCCTCTCCCTCTCTCTCTCTCTCTCTCTCTCTCTCTCTCTCTCTTTATATATATATATATATATATATATATATATATATATATATATATATATATATATATATATATATATATATATATATATATAAATTATATCATAGATATTTGTATTATGTTAAACACATATTACGTAAATTCCATTGCAATTATATGCATATCATGTGTTAAATAGAAAAATTAACTTTACAAATATTAATAGCTGAATGCATTTTCAATAAAGTGCACTAGACTCATGACAAACATCTATTAAAAATATTGATTGCCATGGGTCTGATAAACTGCTGTGAAAACAACTCAACTATTAATATTTTTAAGAAATAATTACTTTGCTTAACCAATCCATTCTTTCAGGTGACAGACCTACATCTGAGAAATTTAAAAATTTAATTTGCATTTTTTCTCCATCTAGTGAAAATTTTTGCTAACATTTCATAAAGGGTGTGTGCATTAGCTTGAAATGCTGATCATTAGTTTATATATATTTTTTCAAATATTTTAATTTCAAAAAAATTCAAATGACATCAATCAAATAAATGGGATTTTTCAAAGTTTCTAAAACCATACATTGATGGATAATCATTATATATTTGGTGATCTTGAACTTTACAAGAATACATCAAGAAAATATTATGATAGTCTAAAAACTTGATATATATATTGTAACGGGCACATACACCGTTACATTATTTATTTTAAAAATTAGCCATTGAAAAGTTTGCATATAAAAACTTCTTCTCTCTTAAGAATTAAAAATTGAAAATTAAAAATCATCTAAACTCTAATATATAAAACTGCACAGATGAAAAATTATTAAAATAAAACTTTATTAAAAAGAGAAAAAGTATTTTAAAAGCAAAAACTTAAAAAGATTTAGAGATAAAAATATATCTTTAAGTTTGCAAAATAATTAAATTAATTCTATTGTATAAAATGGAAATTATTATTTTAATGAGTAAAAGTAAACTAGCCCTTGGGCATTTCAAAATGCATAAGCAAAGGTCAGATAGGAGAAAAAACAATGGGAACAGAATGGCCAATAAAAGAAATCACTCAGGAATCGGACCTCAGTGAAAAGACCATCACCATTGTCATGATGTAATATCCACTGGATCCGAAAGTCTACCATAAAAAGTGAGTGAAAATTAATTTAATAGAGATGTGTGATAGCAGTGGTAATATGTGTTAGGGCGGAGTTGCAGGAGAAGGGATTGAAAAGATGCACTCTTCAATCCCTTCAGTTCTTCTAAAAAAAAGAAAGAGAAATGACCAATTGTTTTCTACATTGAGGACCAGCTAAAGTAAAAGACCTCCGGATGAATCAATAAAATGGCCAACAGAATACCAATCTCTTTAGGACAGCATGGGAATTCACGTTCAAATGGCAAGGAACAGATAAAGATGGACTTTTTAAAACCGTAAGAACTTTATGAACATTTTCAAAACAATAACTCTAAGTATAAAATAATTCCCAGTATTTAAAATAATTGCAATAGAAATTCCTATCTGACCAAACATAATCAGTTATTATTTGATTGAATGTATTATTTCTTTGTTTGTTAAATCATTTCCATTTTTTATATTTTTATTAATATTTATTGTATAAATTACTTAAATGCATTAAATTTAAGTTGGGTATAGACGCTTGCATGGATTCGTTAATGGTTAATTATGTTTTTGTTTTCATATTTGATTAAAATATATAGACATTCAGTAAATAATGATACCTTACAGTGAGTATCTAAAATGTATTTATTCGGATGTCTTTTAAGTTATTGGTGTCAATGTGGCATCTTATGATGAATGCCATTGGGTTTCTTGTAAATTTTCCTCTGCAATCCATCAATGATTTTATATTTTGATCGTTTATGTTTATTTTGAAATGTTTTTAACCATGTAATCTATGTAGCCGATCTATACCCAACATTAAAATAACACACCTTCATAAAATTCATCTGTGTGAAATTATATAAATGTTAAACTTAAGTCGGGCATGAATGGCTATATACATTTGTAAAATTATATTAATTAATTAAGGGAGGTTGATCTTAGGTCACTTGTTTCATAGTTAAATTGGGTCAATGGATTGGATATATTGGTGTAATTAGTAGATGTAGTATGAGATTCGCCATGTGCAGGATCGCATATTACGCTGCACACCCCCTTTTTGCCTATGGAATGGGATGGTAAGACGGAAAATGCAGTCCCTTCCTATGGAGTTTTTTTTTATTGCTCTTCCCATCAGACAGATGTAATATTCCTGTCTCGATGAGAGTCAATGTCTTCTAACCATGCTGTTCAGATGTGCATTCCTAACAGTATATTTTGTTCTGTCATATTCATGCTACATTGAATACATCGATATATCAGATAGATTGGCATTGGTTTGACTGCAAACTTTTGGCCTAAGGTTAAATCAGGAATAGAATATTTTCTTTTCAAATGCGATCTATGTAGTCTATTCATACTCAACACTTTAATAAAATATTCAACTCATCTGTGCGAACTTATAAAAGTTAAAACGTAAATTAAATTCTAAAATAAAGTTAAATTATAAAGTAAAAGTAATGCTAAAATGATTCAAAATTTATATGTGCGTTAATAAATGTTTGTGTGTATAATTACTGGCACTGGCTTATTTTATTCTTTTGTAATATTGAAATATTCTTAGATAAGAATTTATAAAATATAAATCTCTGCTATTCCACTGAGCTAGTGACATTGGGCTAACGGTCGGAATAAAATATATTAAAAAAAATTTTTTATTCTTAACTTATGTATCTGCCTACTATATAAATTTTCTAGGTTCAAATGGCCTAGTGGCACCCTGTAGTGCAGACACAATAAGACTCCCTTCTTTCAGACTGTTATAATATATATATATTATATGCAGTCCTTAAATATTGAATTCAAAGTTTAATAAGTTTTGATTGATTGCTAGATGAAAAAAAATATATATTTAAAAAATCTGTTCATTTGAATAATATGTTTTCAAGTGTTATTTTGAAACTCAAACTTCATATGAGCTTTGCAAAACTGATTATATAATAATTTTATATTAAAATTCTTAGATTTTAAAAAGAGTGAATGACAAAATAAGAATAAAAACTAAATTCTACAGAAGTGCTTTTCCTGTTGTGCCTATAATTTTTTTACTTCATCAATTATTACCCATTATTTTTTGGGAATAAATTTTAAAAAAAAATTGAATCTTGTCTGGATAGAGACTGAAAATTTTTTACTATTCCAATTAGGTTTAGGATTTTTCCTTCAGATAGTGCTGTTCAGCTAAACATTCAATATTCATTGGTAAAACAAACAAAAAAAAATTGCTTAAATCCTTACCATCTGTCAATTACCAATCTGATCAGTAGTATCTTCTACTTCATTATTTCTCTATAATGGGCTCTTGAATAACTATTTGTTCTGTAGTGTTCATTATTACTATTAGATTAGATTTCTCAATGCATCAAAAATTAATAATAATAAAAACAGATTAATAAATAACCTTTATGCAGATAAAAATATTAAATTCATTATTATTTCATAACTTCCTTCTCTGTATTAAATGCAAAAAATGATAGTAAAACACCAGAAAAACTTTTTAATTATAAGCTTTTTTGTTACAATATTACATTTTATTTACCTTTATTCTATTATTATAGTAGCTTGAAGAAGGTGCCGATTATTAATCTGGAAATCACAATCTACTATATAGAAAAACCCACCCCTAGCTTGCACAAAGCTACACGGGAGTAAAATTTCTATTTCATTGTTGCCAAGTATGAACCTACATTTGAAAGCTAAATCCAATCTGCTACTCACTGAAAAAGGCCATAATCCAGAAAATTAGTTTGAGGATATGGATAATGTAGTTTTGAATTGAATCTATGATTAATTAAGCTTATAATAGACAAAAGCATTAGTGGAGCAGAATAAACTACTTTGCTCCTATAATTTATTGATATTGTTGTAATTTGTTTTACAAATAGTTAGTTTAATTTTATTTGTTTTTGATATCACAGTTTTTTGATATATATATATTTCACACCTTATAAAATTTTTAAAATTACTAGTCTAATAATAAATGAAATATTAATATTTTCATAATTTAATAAAAATCAGAGGTCCCTAGTGACGATTTTTTCAGACGCTCATTGCTAAGGTTTACAGCCTTGTTAAAACTATTACTAAAAATCATATAGTTGAATGAAAGCTTTTTTGATGGCTTTATTATAATATGGTGACTGATAATCTGGCTATTCTATAAACTGGAGGAATTAGAGACAATATCCAAATTTCAGTAACCATAAATTTTCAAGCTAAGTGATAATAGCCTTTCATTGACAAGTAAAGAGTTCGGAGTTATGTTAGATATGCTTTTCACTGGGTTATTTAAAAGCTGTTTTACCCATGAATGATAACATATAAATATAACTTCTTTTTTTAAATTAGATTTTGAAATATTAAAAAAATATTGGATTGGACTTCTACATATTACTGAGAAAGAGATTTGTCTGGCATATTAAAAACAATCTCTAAAAGACTACGAAATTTTATTATAGATTTAATGCAAAAATAAATTCAGTTTTTATTACAGAAAGTTTTATAAATAATTAAATGCTTTGCTCTTTGAAAAAACTCACATTGCATTCATTGCAAGCTTGTTGCTTCTTTTAGAAAAGATTACAGGTTTTTTTTTTATCTTACGAACATAAAATAAAGAAAATCTTACAAAGTTGTCTTTAAATTCTTATTGAAACTAAAGATTAATAAACTTAAAAGTAAACCAAAAAAAAAAAAAAAAATTGAAAGTAAAAATACAACTAAAACATATTTTATATATTTTTCAGTCTATTAACAGCATAAAAATAATCAAAGGGTTAATCATGCATGAGATTACATCGAATATCAGAATATATATATATATTGAGCTACAAAGAACCCTTAGCTCTTAAGGCAATCGCTTTACTACTGTATTAAAATCCACATGGCAGCAATTATATGTACATAAAATATTAATTATAAGAATATTGACCTCAGTTAATCTGACGAGTTTTGATAAAGATTCTGGCATTAGTAAAAGAAAGACTCCATTTGATTGTGATGACTTTTAATTATATGCTGATGATTTTTTTATTTCATTTTTGTGATGTATCTGAAAAAATGTCAAGTCTATTCAGAGTTTAGATTACTTACATATTGGTTCAGTAAAAATATTTCTATTGAATATTTTAACAACAATGATATTGTGTCTGTCATTAAATGACTTTGGTTATAATCAAGTTTAGCTTTTGATAGTACAACTCAGCGGTCCCCAACCTTTTTGTACTTAAGAGCACATTCTATAATACCGGCCAGGTGGTGGACACCATTTATTTTTTCAATGTAAATTTATAGTTGGATAGTGTTAATGATAGACTCTTTTACACTGTACAATAATTTATAAGAAATCTTAAAAATTAAATTTATTTGTATCAGATAAATAATTTTTTATAGTGTTCGGATAGGGGCAGGCTTATGTAAAATGGTCTCACGGGCACCATGGTGCTTGCAGGCATAGGATTGGGGATCCCAGGTATAACTTTTTCTTTATTATAAAGATTACATAAAATAGCTTGCTGTACATTTTCATTGTTATATTCTTAATTATACTGCTAAAACCTGTATTTCCCCTAACTCTCTTAAGTTTGTTAAACTTGTATTAATTTTTTAAAATGATTTCAGCTATTGCAACTGCAGACCATTAGGATATTTTGATATCATTACAATGAGTAGTTGACAAAGGATATATTAGCATTTGAAATGTTTGGATCATTAAGCATAAATAGCACAAAAATCTAAAAATGGCCATGATATTATGATGGTACAGAATGCTTTAGAGCCACTAAACTACCAAGATTACAAAGATTATAGTAGCTTGTACAAGAGCATCCCTAGGAAGATAGTCTAGAAGTAGACTGAGAAAATTATTCAACAATCATAGTGTTTATTTATATATGAAACATGGCCACAAAATCATTTTATAGCATAATCTTTTGTGGATTCTAATAATTCTGGTAAATTCTCTCTCCAGAGGATGCAATTGTTTTCAATATAATAATTATATACTAAAATAACTAGAGAGACATGCAAGTATGAATACACAATAATCTTTATTATATCTTTTTTGATTTCCCTTCCCTTTCTTATCTAACTGCAATCTGAAGTGACTTGATCTTTTTTTACAATAAAAACTTTCCAATTAGTGCAATCGCTTACCAATTGTTTAACAACACCCTTATTTTAACATTATAATTATTATTTTTCCTGAGGAAAATATGCCCTTTACTACCCTACAAAATGACTAATATTCAACTTTCTAGATGGTTTCCTGTCCAAATAGGAGTGAAAGACTAGGTATATTATAATAATGAATTAACTGTATATACCTTAACCCAAAACTTCTACATTGCTAATGTTAAATAAATTAATCTAAATCAATAAATAAGAGCATAAGTGTCTGTGTGTCTTATGTCAATTGATTTTGCTTTTACATACCCTAATTACAGCACAAGTGTCTTTGTGTCTTATGGACATATTTTAACTTGACTTTAACCTACCTTTATCTCTCAAAGATCGATCTTTTCACATTTGTAAAACCAAAAATCTACATACATACATGTATAATAAAAATAAAAAATATATAAAAAAAATAATAATGAAATAAATATAAAAAACTACACTCTCCAAAATTATGTCAAATATTAATAATCATTCTATTCTAAAGATCTATTTTACTGAATAGATTATGCAAAGTAACCCCATGCCATGTTGTTGAAACACTAAAATAGTTTATATACATAAAACAAAACACAACTGATTGAGTCTATATTTGAATTTTGCTATATTATGGTAGTAAAGTTCACTTTATAAACAGTTTATAATTACCCATTTAATAATCTGCTGTTAAAATGGATTAAATTGGCATCCATCAACTGTTTCCAAAGTACTGAGTGGTTATCGGTCCATCAAATTTAATCAGAAGGATAAAGTCCATGGGTTTACATCCTTCTTGCATGAATCACCTGTCCTCTTTCTCGTTGAAACACTTTCAGCTAACTGTCTGGCTTCACATTTTTCTGGAGATGGAAATTCCTCAGCATATATCAGATGCAGCTCAGAAGACCAGGATTCTCTCCCGATAGAGAAGTCTTTGATTCTCTCTAGCTGGCGAACATTTTCATAGCAACTTGCAGCAATAACTTTCGATAAAAAGTTTTAATAATCTTTAAACAAAAGAAGACTCTATAATTTATACTTTTTTATCTTCACCCCCCCCCTACACTTTTAATTAATTTTATTTTTCAACCAAGATTATCACCTTTTGTGTTATTTTTTTTCTTTCAGAGTTTTTAATTTTAATAGTTCCTAATTAATTAACAAATTATACAACAGATAGACTCTTATAATACTGTTAGTTATAACTTGATATTTAGATTTATTTTCAAAAATAGAGTTTAATTGTGACCGTTTCTAATTTAGCCCCATCCCACCTTATTCCAAGAATTTTTTACAAAAAAGTTTTATAGTTCAAGAAAACTATTTCATCTTGAACTCAAATCAAACTTCAAAGTCTGATTTCTTAGTAAGATAAAAGAAGACTTTTAATAGATTAAATATAAGATAATACATTATACATTGTTTTTTACAAAATTCTACTTATAAACTAATGAAATAACTAAACTAGCTATGAAGTTAAATATATATGTACTTATACAAGAGATGGCAGAAAATATCAACTCATTACTCCTCTCTCAGGTATAAAAAAAGAAAAAAAAACCCTCACTCCAACTATATCTCTTACTTCCTAGGATCCTATCTCATCCTCCTGCCTACATCTGAATTTTATTTTCTTCAACTCTCACTCTTTTTTCAGGCCAATCTTTCTGTTAACTAGTCCTACATTTTGGGAAGCCATTTTTGTAATTTTTCCTCACTTTCTCTATGTGGTGGGAAAATACTTTAGAGCTGCTAAACCACCAAGATTACAAAGATTATAGTAGCTGGTATAAGAATGTCACTAGGCAGATAGCTTAGCACTAAACCGAGAAGATTATTCAATCTTAGTGTTTATTTATATATGTAGCATGGCCACATAATCATTTTATAGCATAATCTTTCATGGACTCTAATAATTCGGTAAATTCTCTCGCCAGAGGATGCAATTGTTTTCAATATTGTAGTTATATACTAAAATAACCAGAGAAATATGTAAGAATGAATAGACAATAATCTTTATTATACATTTTTAATTACACTTCACTCTCAAAATCTAACTGCAATCTGAAATGACTTGATCTTTTTTTAAAATAAAAACTTTCCAATAAGGGCAATCACTTACCAATTGTTTATCTATAACCTTCTTCTAACATTATAATAATTTTCTTTTCTGAGAAAAAAAAATCCTTCACCAATCTACAACATGGCTAAAATTCAACTTTCTAGATGGTTTCCTGTCCAAACAGGAGTGAAACACTAGGCATATTACAATAATGAGTTAACTGTATTGTGACACTACAAATTGTCACTCTACAAAATTATGAAGATTACTCAAATTACAGTGTCTGGTCAGAGGCACCACTAAGTATATAGCCTAGAACTAGATCATGACCATAGTGTTAATTTATTTATGTATTGCAGTCACATAATAAATTTTAAGGAGTAATCTTACGTTGATTCTACTAATTATACTTTATGTTCATACCAGTGGATACAATAGTTATTAATGTTATAATTGAATCAAAGACAAAGACACTTAAGTACGGCTTTAAATATTTATTATATTCATTTTCAATACTATTTGCTTTCCCAATTCCCTTTCAAAGCACTCAAAAGTGACTTGATCTAAATTTAAAATAAAATACAAATGTAAATTTTAATTCTCTTCATTACCATTTTAATATGGACCACACCAGTTTAATAATATGGACCATTATAAAATGTTTTATATCTTTTTCTTGAGGGAACATGTACCACACAAATCCTATAAATGACAGCAACCTAGGTTTATTCCGGAGAGCTAACCAAATAGGTGTGAACTATATGGTGACTTCCTAATAAGAGTGGGCAGTATTATGCACCACTCAAACTCTACTTTACATGTTAAATAATTATATTCAATCTTTAATAGACAGTGCAAGTGTCCATTGTTTGCTTACAGCTGACAGACATCCCTTTTATGTACAACTGGTTCCAGCATAAGTTTCTGATGTTTGCTTATGGGTGGAACTCTTAACACATCTTTACCTCCCACTCCTGTTTGTCTTTCAACATTGAGCAGTTAACATTTTGGGGACTCAAAACTTTACAAACATTGAATATAGCAAAATGAATTGAAATTATACACAATTTTAAGAAATAAAAGTAAGAAAAATAATATGATATCCCCCCTTTTTATTCAACAAAAATAACATGAAAAATCCTTATTAAAAACCCCATACTCTATTATTTAAACTTTTCATGTATAACTGACCCAGTTAATAAAGTCTAGAATTCTATCATGCTAATTAGAATAAAAGTCCTCTAAGTAACAGTTTATATTTATCCTGATCAATCAGCTGTTTCACTTTCACCAAACAGGTACTGTCCATATATGATTTCAATCCTGAACTGCTGGTGTGAATCCTTCATTTTTGTCCACTTCCTCTTGACATTACCTCAGCTAGATAGCTGACTTCATTCTTTCTGTAGGTGGAAATTTCTCAGGCAGCTCCAGGTATGGCTGTAAGATGTTTTTCCCTGAGGGAAAAGTTCTTGATATCCTCTAGCCAGAGAACATTTTTATGACATTGATTAATAACTCTTTTAAGCAAAAGTTCTCCATTGATCAACAAAAGCAAATTTCACAGTTTATATGTTTTTCAGCCAACAGGATTCACACTTTGCAGTTTATTTTTAGATACATTTTGGCACTTCTAACTTTTGTGCTTTTATTAGTGCTGCATTTTTAATTAATGAAAAAGTTATTGATCAATTAGCACAATAGATAGACTCTAGCAATATTTTTAATTACAAATATTTTTTGTATCTCGAGTTACAAAAAAGAGTTAATTGCAAATCTCTCTAATTTCCCTGCACCAATGTTTTTCCAAGAATTACAAAAAAACTTTTAAGGAAAACATATCTCAGGATCTAATTAATTTAAATAAATTAAAAAAAAAATCCATTGTTTTCTTTGAGATAAAAAAAAAAAACTTTAACTAATTTCAAATATAATTTATTATTTTAAAATATTTTTATAACTAATAACAATTTTATTAAAATAAAATATATGTGCACTTATATATATATGAGATGGCAGAAAATTCCACCTCAATATTTAGCTTAATTCCAAACCTCTACATTGCTAATGTTAAATAAATAAATCTAAACCATTGAATGATGGCATAAGTGCCTTTGTGTCTTATGTCCATTATGTAAACTAATTATGGCATAAGTATCTTTGTGTCTTATGGCCATATTTTAATCTTACCTTAACCTACTTTTATCTCTCAAAAGATCATTCATTTCACATTTGTGAAACCAAAAATCTACATATGCACATGTATAATAAAGATAAAAATAATAATAATGAAATAAATATAAAAACTTGCCCCCTCCAAAGTTATGTCAAAAATAATGAATAATCATTTTATTCTAAACATATATTTTACTAAATAGATTATTCAAAATAACCCATACTCTTTTGATGAAATATTTACAGTCTAAAGTAGCTTATACAAATAAAATGCAACTGATTGAATCTGTAATTGTATTTTACTACATTACAGTAGTAAAGTTCACTTTATAAACCGTGTATAACTACCCATTCATTAATCTACCAGTCCATCAAATTTAATCAGAAGGATAAAGTCCATGGATTCACATTCTTCAGTTGCTTCTTGCATGAATCATCATAGTCCTCTTTCTTCTTAAAACACCCTCAGCTAGCTGGCTGGCTTCACACTTTTCCAGAGATGGAAATTCTTTGGCATACATAAGGTGGAAATTTTCTCCTGGGAGAGAAAACTTTGATTCTCTCTAGCTGGCAAACATTTTCATAGCAACTTGCAGCAATAACTTTTGATAAAATGTTTTAATAATCATTAAACAAAAGAAGACTCCATAATTTATATATTTTTTCTTCAGTCCCTCTCCCCTATCTTTGCACTTTTAATTAATTTTATTTTTTAAACAGGATTCTCACCTTTTGGGTTATTTTTAGCAAAAATTTGTCCCTTAAATGTCTATCCTTTTTTGCTTTCAGAATTTTTAATTTTAAAAGTTCTTAATTAATTAACGAAATATACAACAGATAGACTCTTACATTACTTTTAATTACAACTTGGTATTTAGATTTATTTTTAACAATAGTTTAATTGCGACCTTTTCTAATTTTCCTATATTTCCAAGAATTTCAACAAAAATAAAAAACTTTTAATAAAAAAAAATAAAACTTATAGTTCAAGAAAGCTATTTTATCTTGAACTGAAATCAAACTTAAAAGTCTGATTTCTTACTAAGATAAAAAAAAAAAAGACTTTTAATAGATTAAATATAAGATAATATGTTTTAAAATTCTATTTATAAACTAATGAAATAACTAAACTAACAATGGAATTAAATACATATGTATTTACACACAAGATGGGGGAAAATATCATCTCAATATGAATAAATGCAATTCAATACTTCTAATTCATGGTGGTTAAATGTTAAATGTCACCTAATATTATGATTGCACTACCATTGAATATCTATCTATTGTCTATTCATAAGCATTTCTATGAACAATACATATTCGATACATGGAGTAGAAAGATAGAGTCCTTCTTAACTATAAATCAAGTTTGTAAAACTTATGCAGCAAATTTGGATGCTATGACCATCAAAATAAATAAAAAGTCCGCATTTTATTTTTTTGCATGCAACAGAAAACTTACAGCAATGTCAAAAATAAATTGGAAGAAATAAATAATTTCATTTGAATGTTAACAGTAAAATATTGGTTGTATATATTAACAAAAAGAGTTTATTTTATTACAAAAATGACATAAATGAAATGCAAAACAATATTTTCTCAATAATCTTGGAAAAAAATAGGCAAAACTCTCCATGCAGTAGTGCCACTCAGTGCAAGCCAGAATAATCAATGGATGCCAGAAGGCTTGTGCATAAAATCCCTAGATCTAGGTGCAGTGCTCTCAGATCCAAGGCTCCTCACTGATGAAGGCCAGAAGGGATATTGGATGAGTAGGCACTAGATAGGGATTTAATACAAAAGCCCATTGATTACTCTGGTTTGCACTGAGTGGCACTACTGTATTGAGAGTTTTGCCTCTTTTAATAACAGTTATGAGCAAGCATAAAGAAATGGTGATCATGCGATGTTTAGTGGTTTAATCTTGGAATAATGATTATGATATTATAACTACAGAATTTTTATTATAAGAAAGTTTAAATTCATGTCTCTCTTAATAACTTTTTCTAGTAATAATGTTTTGTTTAACTATTTAAAAAAATGATTTGCTTTATTTAGTATCAAAAATTTGAGGCATATATAATAAAAATAAATTGTTTTTATATTATTAGCATCTGTATAAACATTTGCATCCCAATAATGTGTCAATGATTTAAATTCAAATTCAGAACAAATAAACTTGATTTTTTTTTTTTTTATATATTCAGATTTAAGAACTTTTCTTTTAGATATCTGCCAATAATTAAACCATTTAACCATACAATATTGAACAGTAAATAAGTATCTAACTATTCCTGGTTAGAGGGAAAAAACAAAGATGGAATTCATCTTAACTTCTCATCATTCAACATTTAACAGAAAATATAATATTAGTTATCCCTTAATATTATAAACTAATGTTAAGATTTTCATCATGTACATAAAAAGAAAACAAATGTAAAATAATTATACAGATTTAAAAAACCATCAATATCTTCATCTGTCAACCCACTTATAAATATCCTTATAATTAGCAAAACAGGATATTGTGGTCTGATAAAAATCATTTCTGTCGATCTGAAATTTAAAAAAAAATCATCTTTATAATGTGAATGATATGACACATATGTGGAAATGTCACAATCATAATATTTGAATAATGAATAACGTGAAGCATTATGTATAATTAAATAAATCCTAGGTGTGATTTAGTTCAATGGTAGAATAATATGGTTCAAGAGAAAATATTCCTAGATTGATATAAGGTCAACCACTTTGATTAAAATGGAACAAATTGTTCAACTTCTAATTTAGATGTTCAATATAAATTATTAATCATAATTATATTCTTTTCAACTATTGAAAGAATTACAATTGGTATCCACTAAAAAAGCCTATCCAATGAGTATGTAAAACATGTTTATAAAACTGTTGCGATTTGATAGCCATATCATGATATTAATTTATTACAATAAATTACTGAATATAGATATATTACAGTTGAAGAATATTTGAACACTTAAGGATGTCAGATTTAACCTATAGTGCAAACATTGCTTGCAGATAAGGCTGCCATTTTCTAACATGCCAATATTTTTAATTCATATAGATCAAACAATCAACCTTCCATTGCCTTAGCAATCATTTTACATTATAGAGCTTCTGTATATTATTCTTAATGAATAAGAGATTGATATCTTTGATTATGTCCTCTGAATAAACTTGAACCATGTTCCTAAAATTTCAAATTTGCTGCATAATTCAAGTCCAAATAGAACACAATTAATTTCTAATTCAAAAAATATTTCTAGACATATAAATAAATAAATATATAACAATTCTATTATTTTATCAAAAGTATAGGTCAGTGGTAGTCAACCTGGTCTCTACCGCCCACTAGTGGGTGTTACAGCTTTCATGGTGGGCAGTAGGGGTTTTGTCTGATACTGAAGCACTTTTTAAAAAAAATAAATTTCATAGCATTATTTAAAAACAATTTCATTAGGTTTTCATAAAATTCCCCATGGCAATTTAAATTTCTGAAAATATACTATTTGTATCTCCCACAAATAAGTTTAGTTCACATTATGTAAGTGAAACTAAATGGAGCTATAGTGCAACCACTAACAAAAGATCCATGTCCCAGAATAGCTCATGCATCTCCCCCCTCCCCAACACAATCCATGATGCATGAGAAGCATGCACAGGCTCTTTTGTTTGTGGTAACATTGGTCAGTATGCAGTTAGATTTGTGAGAGTGAGTATGTGCCTACAACTTCAAACAAAATATTATGAAATACGGTGAGCCCATGTCTTAAAAAAAGAAATACACTTGTGGCTATTTACCAGAGTATCTAAAGATGGGTTTCATAGAATCTGTTGTATATAAACAACACCCAATGTGTTTATTGAGTCACAAAACATTATTGAATGAGGCAATGAAGCCAAGTCAATTGCAAGAACATCTTGCTACAAAGCATCTAAATGATAAAGACAAACCCATTGAATATTTTCAGGAAACATATAAAAAATTTCAAAATCGCTCAACAATCATTACATCATTTAAGAAACAAATGCAGCAAACGAAGATGGATTAATTGCATTTTATTGCATTCACAATTAATTGCAAAAAGTGGTAAAAGCTATAATATTGGAGAAACTGTAATAATAGCCCCTATAAAAGAATTTATCTCAATAGTAAGGCATCAAGATATATCTGAAAATTTAAAAATGTTGCCCCTAAGTGATTAGCACAATAAAGTGATGAATTGAAGAAATGGTAGTTAATATTGAAAAAAAAACTTATAAGTATTATCCAAAACTCTTCATTTTATATGCAATTGAATGAGTACCATTGAAGGTAATAATGCTTTATTGATGGCTAATGTATGTTATTTTGATGAAAAAAAACAAAAAACAATATATTATGAGAAGAAATGCAATTCACAATAAATCTCATTACAGATACAAAAGGATTATCTATATTTAATAATACGTTTACAAAAATATTCCTTTGAATAATATTATTGCATGTGCTACTGCTGAAGCACCATCAATGGTAGGCCATTATCATGGATTTGTTGCTTATTTGAAGAAAGAAGTGTCAAAGGTTTTATGTATTCATTGTGTGGTGCACAGACATCTTATAGGAAAACATCTAAGTACAAGTCTCCATTCATCAGTAACTGTAATAATTTGAGCTATAAACAAGATCAAATCCAATGCAAAAAATGATAGAATGTTTCGACAGCTTTTCCAGGACAATAATGAAGATTTTAATATGTTACTTTTGCACACAAAAGTTCAGTGTTTGTCAGAGGGCATATCTTTGGCATGTTTTATAGCATTAAATGATAGTCTCATACAATTTTTTGAAAGTAATTATGAGACCAATCTGTGTCAACAGTTAAAAACAATAAAGAATGATGCCTTTTCTTTGGCAGATATTTTCAAAGAGAGATAATGATGTCAATTTGCAGCATCAAGGAGCTAATAAAACTCTTATAGGTTGGCAAAGTATTGTGTCATTATATAATGACAAACATCAACTACTTCATTATAATTTACTGAAGAGAGAATTTCATCAATTTCCTGAATTATCATCTATAAAAGATGATGTCACTCCAGAGGATATTGACAGATTCAGTAGCCACCTCAATGAACTTAAATTGGACATGGAAAAACAAGATATTTTGAAATTGAAGGTATATGTCTGGATGAAAAATCCTTTTACCACAAATATTGAAGAGGCTGCTATAACTTGCCAAGAAGAACTGTTAGAAATTTGATATGATGAAGAAAGTAAACATAAATTCAATAGTGATGGATATGAAAACCTATGGCAAAATAAAAAAAAATGCCTATCCAAATATGTGGAAAATGACATTGTTTATTGATATCTTTCCCTACTTCATATCTTGTGGAATCAGGCTTTATTTAGTACTGTTAATCATATTATGATCAAAAAAAGAAACTGACTGAATATTTCCAAAAGAGGAGCCTTCATTTGTTCCTTACAAAAATTGAACCAGATATCCAGTATTTACTTTACAGCATCAGCCTCAGGGATCTCATTAATAATTTAATTAATTAACTACAGTAAGTTGTTTTATAAAAGATTTATTGTGCCAAACTTAGCAAAAGCCCAACATAAAGTATTTGGTAAGTTTAGCTGATGAATGGGAACAATCATACTATTGATACGAACCTTAGAAGTATGATCTAGCGCCCTCTATAGCTTAAAGTTAACTTCATTGAATTTAAGGCTCTATAAAAGTTTAGTATTTCTTATGGTTTTTCTGAAAATTTTCTTTGTGAAAACCTCTTACTTTAAAAGTTTATCCCCTTACTTTACTGCCCAATTAAGAGTGGATAAATTATTCTGTACTGAAGAGGCTTACATCTGTTTCCAAGAACAAGCTGAAGAAAAAGCCATCTTTGAAATTCAAGACAACTCAGGCTTTTCCTCTCTGCAACCAACCACACCATCCAGAGATGCTACAGTTAAAGAGAAAATGATTTTTTTAAAAGCTCATCACAGAGGACAGTGTTTTAAAAGCTCATCACAGAGGACAGTGTTCGAAATAAAGCCTCCAGTGAGATCATTAGAAATTTAGATTTCCCAAGCTTGGAAAATAGCAGTGGTAAATTTTCTTTTAATTTTCCTCATATTTCTAATGTTTCTCAAAATCCTAATAATAAAATTAATAAAAATAGAAAAACTAACATAGTGTCTTCCAATTTAAATGCCCCCCCCCCTTTCCCAAAATCAACCCAATATACTAATTAATAGCAAGCACTCTTAGGCTAATGTTACATAAACAGGCCTTAGAGAGCCTAATATTATGGCATGGGAAGCTTCAAAAATCACAAAGATTTTTTCAATTTATTTGATGAAGAGGTGGAAGATAACTTTATTGATAACTACAGCAATCCCAATATTCTTAATCTAAATTTGGATCCAAATGACATTGACTTGATAGCAAACAGTTTTAATAATAATACCCCCCCCCCAATTACACAAATCCTTTCTTAACTTCTACAGTGAAAACACCTCAATCTTGGCTGTTACCAACCCTTCATGAGATCTATATAAATTTCTGATCAATGAGCTATACAATGAGATAACAAAGAAAAAACTATGGAACCTGATTCATAAAATTCTGCAACATCCTAATAATCATTACATAATAATTGAATTTAACAACCTGACTCAGAAATTACTCTTCCAGAAAACTTGCAAATACCTTGATGGGAAAATTATTTGCAACATTAACTTGAATTGTCCTACAATCTTGTCAGGCAAAATGAAGAATTGTTACCTTAAATTAAAAAAAAATGATTTGCAGCATTACTTAAGCCCTATGGCAAGTTCTCAAATTTTAGATACCAAATGATAAAGGGGATAGACCTTCCAGTATATACTAATACTGCCTTCTTTGAACTCTCTCTGAATAAAGAATCAAACCCCAATGACATTCCTACTCTCTACTATGTGGACACTTCCCTTCTTGTCATCACCTTCCATGGCATTCCTCCACAGTGTTTCTTCTGCCACCAGAGAAGCCATTTGGTGAGGGACTCCCTGGCCAGGATCTGCCATAGTTGTAAAAGGATTAAAAGCAGAACATACCACTGTAACTCTATTCCAGTGGTGAAGAATGTGGATACACCCATTTCCAAGCCTTACCTTACAGCATCTGAAGCAGTGAAAAATTCCATCTAACCTCTATCAACTCCTGTTGATGAAATTGCTCCTAACTCTTAGCCATCTCCTGCACACTCTATGAATGCATTAGATGAGTCTTTTGAGTCAGCATCTTCGGTTATGGAGAAGACATCTCATTTGCCTCAGTCCACAAAAAGGGAGACAAATGAACTGAATACAGGCACCAAATCTTCTATGATCAAAACATGCTCCAAAAAACAAATAGCAATAGCGTTAGATCCTCATATACTGAATACCCTGTCTCCCAGCAACCAAATAAATGCAAACCTATTCCTAAGACAGATAGCCAAGGAAACAATTGTGACTTACCCAATAAAGACCTAAGAAAACCTTTTCAAACCCCTGTTCCTATTAATGATAATAAATTGTGGCTACCTAAAGTCTCCAAAACAACAAATGCTGAACCAAAATCCATTGATGGCTTGCATTCCAAAGAGTCAAAATGAAAGGGCCTTTGGCCAGACTGTGGATTATCAAGAACCTAGTGCTGGAGTATCTTCCACAGATAGCCTGCGATCCAGAACATCAGGGGCGAAAGCTAGTATCCATCCTCTTAGCATGACCAGTAATTGCTGAATGTGTGAACATGTATACACTAAATGCTTATTTAATCATTTCCAAATTTCCACCACTTGTCCAATAAAAACACTATAATTTTCTGTTGAAGTAATGCCACATGAAGCTCAAAATATCGAGAATTAATATATGGGGTCTGAATTTCCTGAATAGGGTGGATGCATTGACCAAATGGTTTAAGCAAAACTCACCACATATTGTCTCTCTTCAAGACCAAATTACACCATTGCATGCATCCCTTTGGGATTGATTATGATTTTCCTTAGTCCTTAAGCTTATTGCTCAGATGCTGAGTATTATGGCATTGACTTCCATTCTGAAGGGTCAGTTTACCTATACAAAGCTGTGGCTTTACATGGACAAAAGTTTAGAACTATTTTTGTACATTTTGGGACATGTAAGCTTAGTCACCTACCCCCAAGACACTAAATCCCAGGCTCATTTCTTTGCCTCTATGCATCATATTAGTCCTTATAGGCTGTGTCATGCAAAATGTGTCAATATTGAACTTCTACCTCTCTGAATACCATTTAATGTAATCCTATGTCTAATTTTATCATAAGCTGTAACCAAATTTTAGAATAAAATATTCTATATTTTTATATATAAAAAAAGTATTTGGTAAGTTATTATTATTATATGCTTTAGCTTGCTGTAATTCTGCTTTATAAATTTTACAAGTTACTTCCCTACTTTATAAATCACAATTACTGTGAAATCAGAGGGCGGTTAGAAAATTTTACTACTAACAGAGATACAAAAGTGGGCGGTGGGAATAAAAAGGTTGACTACCTCTGGTATAGGCTGTTACAGAATCAACTAACACATTTCAGATGTTGTGTTATATATATATTGAAATCGATTAGAAAAATATTATACTTGAACAATAAAATATAAAATAAGTTACAATTTTTATTTAACTGATTGAATATGTTAATTTTACTATAATTATAATATGTATGAAATAAATTATCATTATACAGAGAGAAAAGGATTGAATAAATTGTGTAAGAATATTAATATAAACTTCGAAATCTTTTAGTAAAAGAAATATATTAATTTAATGTAAAGAGAAAAAAACAAAACATTAAAAAGTTATAAATAAATAAATCATTTAAATTTAACAAGAAATGTTTAGACATTACCTGCATTTCCAGCTGTTTTGTTATTCTTTCATATAATATAAATGTAATTTGATGAATCAATACTTTCGAAGATAAGTGGTTTAAAACAATTCTTTAAATGAATAACATTTTAGAATGAACTTAAAAATTATCTTTTAAATATATTGCAAAATATTTTTTCAAACGTTTCAATATATTCAAATTTATTAATTCATAGGATGCTTTAAAAAATGCAAAAAATAAAAATAAAAAATACAACTAAGACAATAATATTTGGTAAACATAAAATCGGTGTCATATTTACACCTTCAAAGGCATGGAGGCAATATCATGTGAGCTTTTTACACATATTTTCTAGAAGTGCATAAAGATTTATTACTAACTACTTTAATAAAATAAAGAACAAAACGCTTTGAAATTTCAAAAAAAAAAAAAATGTCTCAAACTTGCAACTCATGGAAGTGTATTTTGATATGGTTCAATATAAAGTGGATATCCTTGTTTAGGTCTTTAATATAAACAATTACTCTAAAATGTATATAATATTAATGACGTTCTGACAGCTTGAAATACAGTGATAATACAATCATTTATCCTTGTAATTTTAAATTTTAATTTAAATTCTAAAAGAATAGCATTATGTTTTTTCCAAAAATTATTTACCAAAAAGCAAAAATATAAGTATAAATAAATTTTATTAGTCATTCATTCAACTAGAGATTATTAACTTAATGAATAATATTTCTGTAGTGTAACTTTCACTACAACACTGGTTTCTATCCATTTTCAACAATTTGTGAAAGTATGTAATTATAAACATATGACCAACGACATGTAAAAGATGTACAATCCCCAAGATACCTATTTTATGCTGACCTAGCACTCATTATTTGCTCCAGATCATAATCTCTTAGATATGATAAGTGTCAAATTTATTATCCTCACAACTTTGATACAAACCACTTGATAAGAGTATATTAAAATGGTAGTTATGGATAATTCAACCGATGATGTATTACCCTGAAGGCATATCAGTCTGATGTTGCAATTTTTAAGATAACATCTCCAAGTGATCTGCGGACACATGTAATCGCTAAAATGTTCCGCAGATCACGTGAACACAGTACGTTAAAAATCGCAAGATTAGACTGATATGCCTTCAGGGTAATACGTCATCAGTTGAATTATCCAGGTCACATGATAAAAACTATTCAAAAATTTAAAAAATCTGACACAGGTCAGGCAAATACTAAAAAAAAAAAATGTACATGCATGCGTCAAAATAATTTAGAAAAAACTATATTATAATTTATAAAACCACCCTATATTATGCTCAATTATAAAAAAGAGCACGTAGTGCTGGAGTTGGTGGGGGCCCCCCTTGTGTTTTTGATGAGCTGAAGGCTCGGCATACACCTATACCTTGTATTACTCTCATAGATGTAATTTTTATAATTGCCGATGAATTTACGAAAAATATTTTTCTGTATGATATAATTCAGAAATTAAAAATTAAATTAAAACATAATTCAATGTAAGTTTGATATTTGTAGAAATATTAACAAAAAATTTTTGTAAATTTTAAATAAACAGCTAAATAAAAAAGACATGATTTAATGCAAATCTGGTATTAATGGCGTCGAGAAAACGCCGCACTTTTACATGCATTTGGTACTGTATATTGCAAAATTGTTTTAAAAAATTATTGCAAATTATTTACACATTAAACGTAATTCAATGTAAATTTGAGAATTGTAGAAATATTAACAAAAAGTTTTTGTAAATTTAAAATAAACAAATAAAACACTTTACCCGAATTAATGCATTAATGGCGTCCTTGGAGAAAACGTGTTAATGGCGTCAAGAAAATGCCGCATTTTTACATGCATTTGCTTATTTTAAAAATGTACTGTATATTGCAAAATTGTTTAAAAAAATTATTGCAAATTATTTACACATTAAATGTAATTCAATGTAAATTTGAGAATTGTAGAAATATTAACAAAAACTTTTTTTAAAATTTAAAATAAACAAATAAAACACTTTACTTGAAGTAATGCGAATCTGGCATTAATGGCATCCTTGGAGAAAAAATGTTATCACATGCATTTGGTACGTACTATATATTCCAAATTTGTTTTAAAAAAT
Source organism: Epiperipatus broadwayi (assembly GCA_028023455.1). Lineage (NCBI taxonomy): Eukaryota > Metazoa > Onychophora > Udeonychophora > Euonychophora > Peripatidae > Epiperipatus > Epiperipatus broadwayi. Next base: position 3,106,319 of record JAQFVV010012437.1, read on the forward strand.
TATTGAAAATTATTTACACACTAAACGTAATTCAATGTAAGTTTCAGAATTGTAGAAATATTCACACAAAAATTTTGTAAATTTAAAATATACAGATAAATAAAAAACACTTTACCAGAATAAATTATTTACACATTAAATGTAATTCAATGTAAGTTTGAGAATTGTAGAAATGTTAACAAAAAAATTTTGAAAATTTAAAATAAACAGATAAATAAAACACTTTATCCGATTTAACAGCTCAAAAAAATAACTGTGATGCCATGGATAGCAAAATCACAATAGACAGAAAAATCAAAAAATTTCCCAAACCTCTCTCCGAATTTTAAATCTCGCGGTTGAAAAAAAAAAAAATGGACTCTCTGATGGGTTAATCACGCCAGTCACTTTGTTGCCATGACAACGTTGTCATGCAAAAAACGTCGATGTCTACCAGAAGGGAAATTGGTAAGTCAAATACATCATTGGTTGAATTATCAGTAAGTACCAAATTTTTATTAGTCATTTATTAGAATGGAGATTAACCACTTAATGAATAATATTTCTGTAGTATAATTTTCATTTCATCACTCTCATGGAAGATCATCATCATCATTATCAACCATTATCAATCCACTGCAGGATGAAGGTCTCTCCAAGTTTAATCCATCTTCTCTGATCTTTAGCTTCTCTTCTCCACATCACCCCTACACATTTTCTTATTTCATCCATCCATCTTACATGTGGTCTCCTTCTGGGTCTTTTACAATCTCTTGGAATCCAGTTTAAAATTTCAATTGTCCATCTATTATCATCTCTTTTAGAAATATGTCCAGCCCAACTCCACTTCAATCTTTTTATTTTTTCAATGAGGTTAGTAACACCTGTTTGTTCTCTTACCCATACATTGCGTTTTCGGTCTCTTCTTGTTACTCCCAACATACATCTCTCCATACTTCTTTGAGTGGTCTGAAGTCTCTGTATTGATCTTCTATTGAGTGTCCAAGTCTCAGATCCATAAGTAAGAACTGGTAAAACACATTTGTTAAAAACCTTTCTTTTCAAACACATAGGCATGTTTCCTTTTAATATCAAGTTATTTCTACCGAAAGCACTCCAACCAAGTTTAATTCTATGATTAATTTCCTCCATTATGTTTCCATCTGTATTAATAATCTGACCAAGGTATTTGTAACTCTTAACTTCTTCTAATTCATCATAATCAATCTTTATTTTCATATTTTGAGCAAATCGATTAAACATTACTTTAGTCTTTTTAACATTTATCTTTAGTCCTACTTTCCTACTTTCATCTGATAACTCCTGCAACATTTCCTGCAGCTCCGAAGCATTATTTGCAAAAACAACTACATCATCTGCGAAATCTAAATGACTTAAATAATCTCCATTTACTTTCACTCCTTTAGTTTCCCATTTTAATCCACAAAAAACTTCTTGCAGCACTGCTGTAAAAAGTTTTGGAGATATGGAGTCACCTTGTCTTACACCTTTCTCAATGTTGACTTTCCCAGTATCATTATGTAATATAATTGTTGCTGTTGGAAGATAGGATATTGTTTATATATCAAGAATAAGACTTGAGATTAAAAAGAAAAACATTAAGAAAAGACATATATATCTTAATAAAAAAAGATGAAATACTAATGGAATCCTTAATAAAATATTGATTTTATAAAATAAAGAAATACTGAGACTACAGATCATACAGAAAAGAATTACAAAATAAATATGGTGGCATATGTTGCTTTAAGAAAATAGCTCAAATGAGAAATATACATATGAGACAACAAACAATATCACTGATATTATTGAAGGAATTAAGAAATGAAATGCAATGTGGTTGAATATGACACTAAAAGTGAAATCAATAAAAAGATACTTGAAGTTCTTTAAATGAGTCTCATAAGATTGTAAGAGATCTAGAATGACATCATATGTAAAATTAATGAATAACAAAAAAAAAAGTCTGCTGAAGTGATGGATTACTTTAGTAATGAAAAGCTATATTTGAGAAAATATGGAATAATCGCAGATTTTAATCTTGCGCTGGATTAATAATGGTTGAAAGTGATAATATATAGATCTGCAGGTTAACTATTGCTTTTTTTTTCTTATTGCCAAGATACTTCATATTTCAAAATTTAATATATACAATGATAAATGCTTATAAATGTTATTCTGAATTTCTTTTATAAATTAAATAAAACCATTTTGCTTTATTCTTGACCTTTTGTCAGCAGATTATTATTTATTTATAACCCGAGGGATGGATAGCTTACATCTGATAATTTCATGCATAATAAATGAGTTCTGTCAATTCAAGACAAAAAAATTTTTTTTATATAAAACTTATCATAGTAGCAATTCTCTTCATAATACAATAAATCACAATTTTTTTGATTATAAACAATTTCAGCATATTAAATATTCTTTCACCAACAGTTAAAAAAACATTGACACCATAAAATAAAATATTTTATATTAAAGTCTTTAAACCTTGCAAACATTGAAAAATGTTTTCATCTGAGTCTTGTTTTCCTCTGCCACCTCCAGAGGTTAAAAGTTTCATAAACTACCAAGCAATAAACTAATTTTCTATTATTTTAATGTTTCTAGTAAATATAGGAATTTATTTTTCTGATATAGCATTGTTTTATTACATGTCTCCAACATCCATGGATTATTACTATTATTGTTATTATTATCAGGTGCTGTTGAATTCAATATTAATTCATGGTATCATTAAAATAAAATTTTTTCAGAATGACCATTATCTTATTATTTTGAGTTTCTTAATGACATATTCTTGGTCATCTATTTATAACTTCATTAACAATTTTTTGAAAGTTTCATAATTTGTAATGAAATACACTTTTTTTACAATGGCATCAAAGAAAGACAATTTGAAACAACCAATTATATGTCAAATCTAATGTGATCAATTATTCACCTGTAGGTTTTCTTTATTTTTATATAATATTCTTAAATATCTTTTCTAGTATGTTAGAAATGGTTAAAAATCTTTCTGTTCTCCTTTAAACTTCAAATTTCATGCCCATGAAGAGTCACATGAATTATCATTAGCTTAAACCATTTCAATTTCCTCTTTACAAGATAAAAAATCTTGCCAGAGTTTACATTCAACTCTTCTTAGCATTAGTTTGTGATGAATATCTTTACTAGTAATTCATTTATTGGTGATAAATAATTCTAAAAGGCAAAAAATTCTAAACAACTTTTATGTCTTCACAATTCTTCAACTTCAGAATATTTTTATTTTTGGTTGTAAGTATATTTTTAATATTTCTCTTTCATCAATTTTCAATTCACTTTACTCTTCATTTCTAATCTGGATTTCTCTATCACATTTTTATTATATAAGTCGAAAAATTATTTGATACATCTAATTTTTAAAAACTTCTGTAATTTAACAAGAACAATTCATTCAAAGCTTTATTATAACTAATAAAATATACATTGACCTTATTCTGATATTATTTGACTTTTTCTATTAAATAATCTACATCAGTGATGATATTCATTGTTCCATAAGCAATTTGTAATTATGAAATTCTTTTTAAAGTAGAGTTCTTATGCATTAAGTGAAAACATAATCTTACTTGATTGTAATATCAAATATTTAATATGATGGTATAAATGCCCTGACAAAACTTTCACTATCTATAATTTTTAACTTGATGATTTCTAACTTATTTATTGAGTAGTTTTATGATTAAAAGATATAATATGGTCATCACATCTATTAATTCTTTTTATGTTTTCTGTAAAAATTTTGATGCAATGATACTACTTCTACCTGAAGTACTTTTACATTATATTTTAGCACTGAGGGTTACTCTGTGCATCTGACTTCATCAAAAAGTATTTTGATGAACGTTTTTATGATGTAGCTTTTCTATATATTCATTCCATCTCTGTTTAATCTTTTTTAATGTTTATTATAAGCTATACTTTGGTAATTTTCATCAAATTGGTGGAGGCTAAAATTTTGTACTGGTCTCTAAATTTTCTGAAAGACCATTATTGTGTTTTCAAATTTGTTTCTGATTTTAAAGATTCCTTATTCATATATCTCAAAAGATCATTTTAATTCAGGCATTTTCTCATTGCAATTGCTATTATATCTTTTGTCATTTATTTATTTATATTAATTATTCACTATTTATCCACTTCATTACTAATTAATCAAAAATTCCAATCACTTCTGATATTATTTCTAAAAGCAGTAAGTATGAATCCTAGATTATATCTAAGGCATTAGTCAAATGTATAACATTTTAAAAAAATTCATTCAAAATATACACATAAATAATTTATGATTTGTTCTATTATTTGTTGTTGATCTGTTTTAATTATTAAAATATTAGTCTTTCATATCTATAACATATTTAATGTGACAATCTGTTTCTATGAATAGTTTTCTTTTTTTGTGGTTTCTAAAAAGATTATAAAATTGTTAATATTAAAAACCATTTCTATAACATATTTTTTCCATTAATTTAATTATTTTTGGCACATAAAAGCTTTAAATTTTATAAATAAGATAAAATATTAATCCAGCTTTTACAATTTATCACATTCCACAGTCAAAATAAATAGACAGAGTTCTTGAAATTTTCATTATTGCCAGAATTTTGAGTTAGATTTGATAAAGCGATATTTTTTATTTCAATAATGAATATATACAATATAAAAATAACAAAGACTGCAAATAAATAAATTAATATATATACACAAATTTGAAGATAAATTAAATATACTTTTATTTTGTTTTCAATTAGTTTTTTTTTGTACCCCCCCCCCTTCTAATTAGAATTAATTGTAATGAAGTTTGGAACATTATTCTTAAAAATATCAATTCCAAACAAAAAATGTGGAGCAAAATAAACAATCATTAAATTTTTATTTATCGATTGTATAAAATTAATAAGTATGTGTGAAATTATACAAATAAATGTAGATCTGGTTGTCTTATCAGAAGCTACTAATAAAGAACGAGATTTATTATGATCACTTATGGGGAGTTTCAAAAAATATAAATATAACAAGGAGTATCAGTATTACTCCATAGAAATCTTACAAAATACATTATGTTATTGAAGCAACCATTGATTAATAAAATTGAATATGCCCATATACAAATAGAATATAATGATAATAGGGATTGATGATGTAAATAACAATGCTCCTGTGAATATTAATGAGAAACTATTTGGAACTAAAATTCTACTAATTAGAATCTCCAGAGAAACTATCTTTCTTGGAAACTAATAAAAGAACAGGCAGAAGAAAGATCAAACTCATAGATCAATAGAATCACGGAAAACAACTGACTATTATATGTGATATGAGGAAAATAGCTTAAAAGATATCAGTTTGGAGAAATCCACAAACATACATGAACTCAGATAATACAAAATCTTGTACTATGGCAGAATATGAATTTTGAAGTTGATGCAAGAGTGAGTAGAGAACTAGCATGTAATGATGATCATTTTTAAAAACAAAAATATTTTTATCAGGAATAAAGTCATACTTACAAATTAACAAACAAAACAAAATAATGATGAGGGATATATATATAGCTTAGATCAATGGTTTCCAATGTGGTGTACATGCCACTCAGGCAAGCAATTTAATTTTTAGGGGGAGGGTCAATACAAGAATGAGTTATTAACAGTGAATTTTTTTGATTTATTTATAGTGAATTTGAAAGCTTTTTGATTGTTCCTTTATTTTATTATTTATAAATTAAGCTAAGAATGTTTTTTTTAATTTCTTTTATACTGCACCACCTTATTCTCAGTGTCTTTTCTGTTTAGATAATCTTTGCTCCTTACCTTACTTGGAGTAAGGTAAGTAGCTTGAAACTCCATTGTACATCAACTGTCTTTTCATTAATGACAGTTTAGACTTTCTGTATGTGAATGGGAGTTCATCTTTAAAATAATTAAATTATATGTCATGGGAGGGGGGGCATCAGAATTTTAAAGATGCTTAGGTGGGCATGGGGGAACATGGATTGGAAATACTGGCTTTGTTGATTTACTACATGAAAATGTTGAAGATAGTTTAAGTTGTGACAAAATGAGAAAAGTAATAAGTGAGAAACAATTTTGAAAACACAAAAGAACATTATACTTATATAAAAAAAGTAAGATATTCATCTGCAAGAGAGACATTAGATATATACAAAGAAAATGATTATACACAAAAAAAGACATATTAAATGGATTGGCAAATTAAAAATGAAATAGCAAATTGAAAAACAAGTGTATCAAATATATTTAAACACTAAAACAAATGAATGGAAAAGAATTTCTAAGAGGATTGATTTATATTAGTGTAGAAAAAAATGCAATAAAAGTTAGAAAAGATTTAAGCATTTAAGACAAGAAAAGGGAGAGATAACATCATTTGTAATAAAAAAATGCAAATATTTAAAGCTTGTTAACAAAGAATAAAATATAAATTGAGAAAAGATAAAGAATAAAATATAGAAATGATACAATAGTCTCTAACATCAAAAGATATTGATGGGATAATGACATATTAATAATTAATGAACAGAAAGGTTTCTGGTATCAGTGCAATCTATTTAAACTAATTAAAAATAAAAGTAAAAGGCTGTTTACACACTCAAACGAGTAATTCCAAGGTTACATTAATGTAGATTAGTTTCACTCTGAATGTGAAGGAACTCATGTATTGCAACTATTCATAAAAAAGACAATTATAAAAAGTGCAGAAGTAGAGAAACAATCAAATACAAAAGACAAAGGCCCACAATAGACTATCTGATCTGTATAACCTAAGTAATAAAAAAAATGACAAAAATTAAGATACATCTTTTGTATATAAACATTAAAAAGGCATAAAGTAGTATCCCTTTAAAAAAAACTGTTGAAAATACTGAAATTAACTAATAAAGAAGTAATTTAGAAATTTTATAATAAAATATCCATAAAAATAAAAATAAAAAATATAACTTTGGATAATATAAAAAAAAAAACCAAGAGACTCAAACAAGGAAATTGTCAGTCACATTATTTAAAATACATCTACAACAAACATGTAAAATATGAAGGGAAAATGTGTGAAAATGGGATTTTTATTCATAATAGTCGAACACTTTATATATTGTGCAATGTTGATAATCACATAGGTTTGGCTCAAAAACATGATGATTGGAAATATTCTGTTAAAAAATTAATAAAAAATATAAAATTGATATAAAAAATAATAGCATGGATTAAAATATAAGAAATGTAAGATTAAAGTCATGCTCATGCAGATGAACAATAAATAAAACTATAAGAGAAAAATATGTATTTGGAAAAAAAGCTACAGCAACAATAAATATAATTCCACACAATCAGAATATATCAAAAATATGATGAATAATTAACATAATAATGAAAAGTATTACTATGTATAAAAATGAGGTTTGACAATTGAAAAAAAAAGAATGAAAAAATATTAATGACAATTATCAAAATGGATTACTAATGAAAATCTATAGAAAGTTGATCAATAAAGGATAAGAAATGTTAATATGAGAAATGATGAACATCGAATACATTATAATAAATAAAATAAAAATAAAACAATTGCAATGATATGGATGAGATAGGATGTATTAGGAGGTAACAAATATTAATCTGGATGTTCCTAAAAAAGAGAGAGTGAATAATTAAAAAAAAACAGTTGGAAAATAAACAGAATAATTAAACAAATTTACAGAAAAACTTATGGAGAGATATAGTAAATTTGAATTGGAAGAAATCATAAAGTATTATACAGTGATAAGAATAATATATCTAACACTATTCACATTTAATATTTATCTAAGATTCCAGAAAGATGTTTGAAAAAGATAAAATATTAATAAAAATGAAGGGATTAAAAAATATAGTAAAGAAGTGTTTTATTACTTTGAAATAATTACATCATTAATAATCATATTTTTTAAAATGGAAATAAGCAGATTTTTTTTAATACTACAGACTTGATTTTGTGAGGAAAAAAATATAGCTAAAAATTATTATACATTTTGAAATTTTTTCAGTTGACTGGTTTCAGTACAATTTGGTATTTGTATACTCTGATATCATAGCATAAATTGTAAATCCTTTTAATTTAATATAAAATTTTGTCTATAATTTAAATGCAATCTATCCAATGTTAATACAATTGGAAACATACTGAAAACAATAGTAAACAACATTATTACATTCAATGCCAATAATGTTATTGAATCAAATTTAATTATTTTATCACTATTACTATTATTATCCTTTTTGCAATCTCAAAAATTTGTATATGATTTTCTTTAACATAATACTTTTCAATGATAATATTTTACTAAGCAAAGAAAACAATTTTTAATTCTCATATTTGGTAACCAGTAATTCACTTTCATATCTATTATTTTCTTATACCTGAAAACCTTATGACTAATTGCTTACAAATTAGTAAAATAATAAGAAAATTTTGGTTCATAAATCTTTTAATTTTTTACATGTAATTATTAACAAAAAAAAAAAAAAACTTTCTTAATGTATAAACTCAATGGGAGCAACAGTTTGATGATAACATTTATCACAATCTTCATCTTAACAATTTTTTTCTATATCTTTATGTTTTTAAATAACAGGAATTAATCACCATAGCAAAAGAGAAATGGAAATAGTAACGTACCTTAACTATTTTCATTTTATCATTATGAAAATTTCCTGCTTTAATAAATTTGAATTATTTTGTTAATTATTTGTTAAAAGAATCTTTATTTTTTATTAAGATTTTAAGAGCTGAGATTAAATCTATTAATTATAAAAAGGTTTTAATTACTACTATATCTATCATAATGACATTTGAGCAGCCATTTTGTTAAAAATGTTCAAACATGTGTAAAATATATTGCATCAAGTATTTTTATATCAATTTAAAAAAGAATAGTTTTTTTTATTATTGCTAAGTGGTTTATTTTTTACATTCTTTTTTTTTTTAAAGTTCACTTTTTTTCTTCATAAATAACTTACAGATGTTTTTAATATAAAAACAAGTGGTGTTTATACAAGATTTTAATGTGGCATTAAATCAGTTTGGTTTATCAATAAATGTTTCATATAAGTACATAAATTTAAACACCTATGTTCAGTATTGATAAAAGAAATGAAGAATGATTGGAACCTATAATTGCAGAGGATAAATAAATAGTTGTTTGCTGAGATCACTTTATATATATATATATAAATAAGGTCATGTGACATCCGACTTGATATATATATATATAAGGTCATGTGACATCCGACTTGATATATATATATATATTGAATCATTAAAAGCAATACAAGTACTTGAAAAATATGACTTGTAACAGATAGAGGGAATATTTTGAGCTTACAAAACAAGCTCTTAACAAGCTTTGTAGATACAAGCTTATTAAATTAGGTCATGTGACATCCGACTTTATTTATATATATATATATATATATATTCTCAAAGATTCATTTATATTCTGGTAGACATGCTCTGGTTGTCATTCAAGCAGCTTTTTACAAAACCAAAGCAGAAAACTTTTATATAATTATGGTATGCCAGAACAAGTTTTAATTGATGTCTTTGCAATCATGAAATTTATGGTATACCTGAATAAGTTTTAATTGATGTCTTTGCAATCATGAAACTTATGGTATACCTGAATAAATGTTTTAATTGATGTCTTTGCTATCATGGAACTTATGGTATACCTGAACAAGTTTTTTGCCATCATTGAAACTTTTTAGAAATAAGTATATGATACAATGATAGTGTTATATGTGCTAGTAGCAATAGAAAAGACAAATCACTAAAGTTATACAATTTATCCAAGAGGGAAAGATTACAGAAATTGAAGTATTGAAATACATGCATTTCAGATTGGACATGTCAACATTAATTTTGTAGAATAACTCAAGTAATAAATTATAGTTATTGTGGAATTAGGAATTGTGATGTTAACAAGTATAGTATTTAAAAATTGGCTACATGTGAATGGAAAGGAAAAAAAAAACTATTTATACTAAAAAAAAATGTCTTTCTAATGATTACTGCAATATTTGTAGATAAAATTTTGAATTATTTTAACAGTTTACAATTTTAAATTCAATTTTCTATTATAATTAACATTAAATAAAGGTAATTAAAATCCTGTAAAACATTTATGTGGTATGAAGATAATGGTTATCATACTTTTAGTGATGGGATATTTTCTGCCAAGAAATTGTAATATCCATAACTATTTCAGATACTGTTGTACGTAATTAAATGTTACTGCCATTAGTCTATAAATTTGTAAAAATTGTATTTGTTATTAAAGTGAAAAAAATATATTTATCTTAACTATTATGAAAAGATAATATTACATTTTAAGCTTCAGTTTTTTAAAAATAAAAATTATTTCAAGGATAAAAACGTTAATCAAAATTATATTATATAATGATGTTATTAATTAAAAAGTCATTAACCAGAGACTGATCAAAATGAATATGAAACCACAACCAGTCAATAGGGTAACTTATTTTTTATTTAGAAAGAACTAATTATGCATAAGGGAGCATGGGTGTTCAGATGTATATATAAAAAGATGAAAAAACAATAAACGTGAATTGTTCTTTAGTAGATGAATTTTCTTTAATTTCTCTCTAGTTGTGAAAGTGGAGGAATTTAATCATTATCCACCAGAGTTTGTAGATATCAGTAAATAAAATTTCCTTAAGAATTAACAGGAATTCTTTAAAGAAAAGAATTTAACTACTGGGAAATAGGATAAACAAACATTGAAACACTGTAAAGTACTAGAGTGTTTCAATTACAAATATAAAAAAGTTATTCAACACTGATTTGAATTATAAAATGGTTTTCTAATTGTTAATCTTATGTAAGTCGTTGTCTCTGAAAATGTATCCTACAAGATAAAATGTGTCTGTCCCTGAGTTAATAACCACCTTACAATCCAAACAGCTATTGAATAATAAAATGATGAAAATTAAGTTTCGAAAAAATAAAATTCATCCAAGCTACTAATATTGAAGAATAGTTGTGTGAAAATCCAAGATCTGAAAGAAATTTTCTAACCAGAAATGTTAAATTGCTAAAATGACTATCAAAATCATATTTTATTAAAATTAAGTCATGCATGGTAAAGTGAACCTAAATGCATAAAAAAAAAAAACTGAACAAAGATAAATATAAAAGAAAACAATATCAAATTGGTTAGTTAATTGAAATATTTCCAAGATGCTAGATGGATTAATTAATTTGTATACTTGTCATAATTTTATCTTCTTGTTCTCTTTTTGAAGATTTTTAAAAAAATTACTCTTTTTCATTTATATGACAGTTTTAGATTAAAATATTTTATTATCAAATATTATTATACATTGTCAATTTTTATTTCATAATATACGTGTTTATATAATTAACAAATGTTTGTGTGCAATATATGCTTATATTTTTAAAAGAGGAGAGCTGAATTAAATATTAAAACCACCAGAGATTTCTATAGACAGGATTTGGAAATATACATATACTTCTATCATATAAGTATACCTTAATGTAATTGCCATGTAATGAAATATGATTTGTATATATTTGTAATTATCACAATTTATTAAGTTATTGTTATTTCAAAATTAAAGAATAGTAATTGTAGTCATTCTTTCCTCAATTCTCAACCTGATTGCATATCATATAAGATACTTATTTATACATGTGATTATGAGCTATCTAATGCATAGAAAAGAATTTAAATGTTCCAATATTGTCCTAGACCATTGATAACTTATTATGATAGAATAATTATTTAAATAAGATATTTATTTTATATAGCTTACATTGTATAAACTGTAATGTTAATAATTAGCCATTAAGCTAATGCTCTCATTTCCAAATACTTAAGATTTGCCCATACATAAATGTTTGGGTCAAAAAGATAGATTGATTCATTCTATCTTTTCACAAAGACTTTATCTTATGTTTGGAAAGTGAGAGTATTCATTTATAGTTAAAAATCCACAAAGCGCATGTGCATTAGCTTAATTGTAGTTATTAATAATTATTTAAGTAATAGTAGCAATAGGCAAATAAGTCATTTAAATCCAGAAGTTGATACTATAGGATATAAAAGCATTCTTATTCTCAAAACAAATAAAGCTAAAATGAGTTAGTCATTATTATCTTTATAGCAAGTTAATATGAATGAAATAAGTGATTATTGTTGGGGAAAAATAGAGTCCATCAATATTCTTCTAGATATTACATTTTAAGTAATTAAGCTATATAAATCAATGATGGATGAATTCTTCTGACAATGATTTACGTACTGATCAATATTGTTCTGGAATAAATAAAATTTGGGTTATGAGTAGTTTAGCATTGATTTTTTTAGTTTAGCAGTTTCTCATCTGGAATATAACAACTGCCTATATACATATACAATATACATATTTTGTGTTGAACCAGCACCCATCAGTTGGTCCAAATCACCATCTCCCACACATATATACAAACAGTGGTCAGTTTATATTAAGATAGCAAATTTTCAAACTTTAATGGCACAAAATATGTATATTGGAGATCATTTATCTTTTTCACATATATGTGGTCATGTGTATTAGTTGCATAAGATGGATTGGATAGCTATAGGGACATTAAAAGCCTCAGCTCAAGTCCCTATAATTACATTAAATTTAGTATTGATAAATTACATATATTTAAATATTACATATTCAGCCTGTATTCTGCCCATCCCTCTCCTGTATAATTAAATCAACATATTAAGGTTCTACATGTAAGGCATCAGACTGATTTAAGATCAACATGGGTATGGCAATAATATTGGCACCAATGAGGGATTTGAGCATTTTATCCTTAGTTGTCTGAAGAGTTGGAGAGCAGAGAAGATTGAAGTTTGTCCAATAAAGTTTGAAGATTTAGTATCTTAATGTAAAACTAAGCATGGATTGTATATATGTGTGGGAGATGACGATCTGAACCAAATGTTGAGTGCAAGTTTAACATTAATTATTTATATTTAATATCATTTCTCTCTTTCACATGTATGTGATCATGTGTGTTAATTGGATAGCTGTAGAGAGCTTGAAAATCTAAGTTCAATTCCCTTATAATTACATTAAGTTTAGTATAGACAGTATATACATATTTAAACACTACATATTCAGCCTGTATTCTGATCATCCCTCTTCTGTATAATTAAATGGACATATTAAGGTCCTATGTTAGAGGGGCCAAATTGAGTTAAGGTAAACATGTATATGACACTAATATTGGCATCAACAAGGGATTTGAGCATTTCATCCTCACATTTTCAATGATATGGATGGCTGAAGATTTGGAGAATGGAGAATATTATAGCTTGTCCATTAATGTTTGAAGATTTGTTATCTTAATATAAACTGAGCACTGATTGTATATATGTGTGAGAGATGGTGATCTGGACCAAATGATGAGTGTTGGTTTAGCATGAAATAAGTATATTGGAGATCATTTATCTTTTTCACATGTATGTAGTCATGTATATTGGTTTTATAAGATGGATTGGATAGCAAGTCTGAGTTCAAGTCCTTTATAATTACATTAAGTTCAGGATAGATAATATACAGTACATGCATTTAAATAATATATATATATATATATATATATATATATATTATATTAATGCATGTACTGTATATATATATATATATATATATATATATATGTATAAACATGAATATGTGCCATCTGATTTTAATCATATTTATATTGTTTTACTTTAAACAATAAAAAATATTTCAGTGGTTATCATAGAATATTACTGTTACCCATTCCAGAAAAAAATATTTTCAGTGATAATATATTGTTAGCATTAAAAAATGAATGACTACTAGAGATTCACTGTGATTGGTTTTAGAAAAATCAAGAAACAGTTTATCTATAACTTTTTTTGCTAGACATATCTATTGTAAAAATAAAACAGGCAAAACTCTCCATACAGTAGTGCCATTCAGTGCCAACCAGAGTAATCAATGCATGTCAGTAATGTGTTAGCATAAGAAATAGTGATCATGTGATGTTGTAAAAATATATGAAACATATTCCATTTTTATTTCCTTAGTCAAAAGACTTTTAGAACTGTTTGAAATCCGTTAATAATTCGAGGAAATCATATATATTATACAGCTCTTGCATGATATCAAAATATTCAATGATGGTTAAAAATCTGAGGTATTTGAAAAGAACAGGGATTCATATCAGTTTTAACTTCATTTTCTATCTTCATATAACAAATATCTTTGAAATAATTTATCAATACCTTTATAAAGGATAAATCACAATTAGGTTTTATCTGAAAAAAAAAACAGAAAACATTTTTTTTTACTCTTATAGTTACAGTATACAGATGACTGCCACATTACTATTAATTTAAAAACTGATCTATAGAATATTCTTAATATTTGAAAGTTACTTATAAAATTTTTTATTAGTAATTAATGTTCAACAACTTTCATTTTTATCAGCCACTAAGGAAAGAAATGTTTTTAGAATTTTTGGCTTTGATGATTATAAACTTGAGAATATGAATTAAATTTTAGTGGAACGACATTTGGATACTGCCATACAAAACAAAATTATGTTAAAAGAAAAAGTATAATATCATGTAACATAACTATTTCAAGTAATTTAACACTATAGAAAACTGCTTTTTAATTATATAAATGTTATATGGCCTCCCTATCAACAGTGTAAGGGACCATGATAAAATAAACATATAAAATATACTTATATATTCTTCCCTCAAATATAAATTCTGATAACTGCCATTACTTGTAGTATTTTAAATAGATCCATATTCTATCAATGATCACTCAAATGTAATGAAATTTAATAAAATAAGGTTGAATTTAAATCTGTGCATTTGTACCTGTATCTATAAACTTTGCTAAACAGTTGACACTGTTAAATAAATACACTATAACTTATATGTATCAATATTTCTTAAAGTATACTGTACTCAAATAATTATTCACTGTAATGATGTGGAGATATGAGGTCATAACAAACAGAATATTTCCCATAATGTATACCTCTATAAGCTATCTCAGCTAATCTTTTAATAACACAAAACAAATATGTAAAACCATGACTTTATTATAGTATTTGACCATAAATAAAATTAGTAAAAGCTCAAATTACTATATATTCATGCATTAATAAGGTGGCAATGAACTTATTCTTCTTATTTTGAAACAATGATGGTCTACACTTTCTTTGATTATCAATAACTATTAATATCACTTCATGATACATAAATATGATGTATATTAAACTATAACTAGTATATAACCATATTATTAGCAAATTTATATTTCACAAAGGAGCTAAATAAAAAAATGATTAAATAGATATAGTTATAAATCCAAAAATATGTAATTCAATAATTATCTACAATTCAATAAATATGTTTTTCAATGAATAGGTGAATCAGTACATCATGAAAGAAAATCAAATGATGGACTTATTGATAATTAAATATAAATTTATTAACATCATAAATTAACCATATAAAATAATTAAATTGTGTTAATTATCATAAATCTAAAATCTCTTATTTAATATAATTTACATTGACTTTACTTCACTTTCCAAAATCTTCCTTTTAAAAGACATGTATTAAGTATAACTTTGAAGTCATACAAACCAAGGATTAGTAAACATCTAAACATCACATGATCACCATCTCATACTAGCACATAATTGCTGTAAACAAAGGCACAGGGTGGCACTACTGTATGGAGAGTTTTGCCTTTGATTAGTAAACATGCAATCTTTCATACCAACATTCAGACATAAATCATAAAATTTAAGAGTGTATATATGTGTCAATAGATACATACTACAAATAATAAAAATTATATTAGTTATGCATTTCTTTTACATCAAGTAATGCTCTCATGCAAATTAAATTTTATATTTTCAAAAAAAAATTGAACATATCATTTAGATTATTTATTAATTTCATATACATCAACTAAATTAAGTCTTAGTTAATTAATCTAAATCTTATATTCATATTAGTAAAGAAAATGAAATTATTTATAATTTTAAAAGAAAAAAATATTCTAATAGATATTTTTTTTACCTAACATCTTTTGACCTCAATTCAGTTACAATTTCTTTCCATGTATTTTGGTGAATTCCAACAGTGATGAGGATGGTGAAATTTCCATAGGTGTCATCCATCGATCATTTCAGATATTCTATTTACTAGATTTTTCTTTCATTTCCCTTTTTGTAGTAGAAATGATTTTAATTTGATCAGCATATCACTAACACTTTTTGAAGAAATGATATTTTATTTATTGTTATTCACTTCATTTATTTCATTGGACCTCCATGTCTTCGCTTTTATGAAATCTACCACAATATCATTACTATCTGCCAATAACTTAATAACATTAAATTTATTGGATATAAAAAGATCTAACTGACATGATTTTTTTAAAAAACAACAGTAATGAATTTCTATATGATTACTAGGCAATATCATTTTAGGTAAAGAAACAATTGCTCATGAAATTCCTAATCATAATAAAAATATTATTATTCAATACAATAAAATATATAATTATTTTTATTTTTCTCTCAATTCAATTGAAATATTTTTAAAATGAAGATATATATATATATATGATTTATTTAATATTCATTCACACATATTCATTCTTTCATTTAATTCTGAGTTTGAACCCTTCATCTAATTAATGCCATTATATTATAAACAAATTATTCATTACTGTTTTTTATTTATAATTTAATAAAATGAGTTCTATTTTTGATCTTAAAAATGAAATTAATACAATTAATGGACATAGGTTGCAATATAAAGATAGTGAATTATATAAAGTACTCTTAAAAACAAATTGTAACTAATGGCGATATCATAAGACCAATCAGTATATTTTTCATCTTGCTTGATGTGAAGATGCTCTAAGACTAAGTGTTCACTAAATTGGGAATATCAACTAAATGAAGAATATGTAAAAACAGTATATTAAGCTACTAAAGCAAACATCATTAATATTAAAAACAATATAATATACTGAGCATACATTAAAGTGGTGCCGTCTAGATTGATTTCATTGTAAAAATATTAATTTGATATGGAGGAAATATTGAGTTACAATTAGGCAAGGGTTTGAAGACTTTATTAAAAAAATCATTCCAAAAGAGTTAATAGCCAACAGTATATAATATTAAACAAACTTAATGTGTAAAAATAGTTATGGTTCATGAATTGGTTTTTATAGTTAATATCTTCAACTTATTTTGTTTTCTTTATCACTCCTTTTTTATTATTTTGAAATAGAATGGTCATAATAGTTTATGAGTGTATCTAATAATATTGATACATGTATAAACATTAGAAACCAGTCAATACTTAGATAATATCAATCTAGATAAATCAACAATCTCAAACTGTTGCCAAGGCAACCTCCTTTTAACAGTATGCATGGAATCCCACCTTTATTTATGATCCCATATATTTATATAAAAAGATTTTAGCTTGACCATAGAGATTGAAATTATTGATACAAAAAAGTTTAAATAAATCTCCTTAAAAAGGTAAATATAACCTATTCTGAATGCCGACAAATTAAATAGTAAATTATAACATTACAAATTGCAAATGTAATTTTCAAATTGCACCCAAAGTATTACTTAAATAATAAATGTACATATATGGATATACAAAAGTCTTGTATCAAAAATGATTTAATTCATTTAACTGAAGTTTGTTTTTATATATATATATATATATATATATATATATATAACTTTGGTGAAGCAAATGACAAAACTATCATTAGTTAGCTTCTTAAAAGTCATTAGTTTTCTATTGACATAATGTTTTTTCACAAAGATAATGATTTTTTTTTTTGCAATATTTTAAGTAAAAGTAATAAAAATTTTAATTTCAATTATACTTTTTTTAATAAAAATTAAAAAAATTCCATAACTTTAATTAATTTTTAAATTTATTATTAGAAATGCAAGAAATGAAATTATAGATACAATACATAATTTAACTTTACAAGTTTTATAGAAAATAAACTAAATTGCAAGGTATAAAAATATTGAATAATCTTCATCATTAAAAAAATTCACATAAATTTTATTAATATCAACAAATATTATTTATGAATGTATTTAAATCTATGATTTCTTTCATTTAAAAATCCACACTGATGGTTAAAAGAACAAGAATGGATATAATTTAGATGGATATGTTGCATGAAACCTTGCAGGATTTGAGATATTGTTTGAACATTTTGTGTATGACTGACTGATATGTTATTTATGATCAAAACCATAAAGTTAATTAGTGTTCTTGTTATATATTGGAGTCAATTATCATAAATAAATAATTTTTACAATTTGAATATTCTGGATTAAGTGTAGCTTTTAAATAGGTGTACAAATAATCCACATGTTAAACAAATAATAAATATTCACATAACTATCTCAGACCATCAAATGACTAAACAAAAATGAAATAAGATGCACTCTAATGCACTCATCTTTTTTCAAGCAAATTTAAAAGATGACCAAAAGAATGATGCAATTTGAAATTCAATTTCATAATTTTTATTACATTTAAACTTCTATCCATTCTTAAATATTATTGTATCTTGTGATTCTGTGATTACAATACCATTGATTTTTTTAAATTCAGGATTTTTTTACTGATGCTATTCCCTTGAATAACTAGCAATATTCTTACATCCATAAATGACAATATATTTATAATCCTAAGAATATTGGTAGACAGTTAAAAACCTAAAAAAATTTCTAAAAAAGGCATGAAAAATCATCATTACACAATTTAACTAAAATGCTGATTAATATAAAACATAAGATATGACATCAAGATAAATATTAAAAAATCTTTTCAAATTTGATACTAATAAAAATGCTGAAAATCTCATTGTCAAATAAAATAAAAGCATATGTTAAGAATGATTGAGGACAAATACAATATGGTCAAAATATTTCAAAAAGCATATAACAAAATGCAAAATCACTTTATAGAAACCACATAAGTAGTGCAGTAAGGAATGATAAATTTAATCATATTTCTGGAAACTATGCAATAAGTCATTATATACCTGAAATCCATAAAATTTTAAGATATTTAAAATGTTGTTTTAGGCATTGGTTTAAATTATTTCATAGACAGCAAGTTGGTGAGAAGTATGATCAATGATGCACATTAATTTTTGAGAAAATCTGTTGAAGAAGTTAATATCATGAGGTTGAGAATTATGCAAAAGAAAAGAAGATTTTATATTAATTATTTAGAAAATGTAAAATTTTTCAAAATCTTTTCTATATGATAAAATACTAAACATGCATCAACTTTAATTGATGTTAACTCATAAAAATACTAAAAATGCAATTCAGAAATATTAAAACCACACACAATTCCAGTGTGCAAATAAAATTATATTCAGTTGGTAAACACATAATGTTGCTGTTCCTTTTATTCAGTATAACTGCTAGATTTTTACCTTGGAAATATCTTGCAATCAATGGAATAATTATAAAATGAAATAGATCAGTCTCAGTCAATATTATAATTATCCTTAAAAAAATATCATTACTAGCACTCAATGAACATTCCCTGCATAATGCTGATAATGTTGAACTAAGTTATTGTTATAGTTCTTTATAATAATTACTAACATCTTTTTCCAACCAGCTTCACACCAGCTATTTTTTATTATAATTTTCACACACTATTATTTGCATAAAAATCTCTCTGTTTATTAACATATGACAATCTTTCTAAAATGTGTTCAATTGTTGATAAAATGGGAAACAAGATCTAGCTACTTTTAGCTATTATAGAAATATTCACACTATATTTCAGAACTTAACATAAACAATCCCAGAGATAACTTTATCAATCTGTATTTGCTTTTATTCATCTAATTTTGTAGCACATATATGATTTACTGCCAAGATTGTTGATTTTCATATCTTATTTACTTTTCAATAAACACAATTTCTATAACTATAAAATTCAAAGAATAATCATAATAATAATGTCAACTATAAAGTTCAGACTACTAATTAATACAGCAAATAAAGTACTATACAATGTATTAAATAAAAATATCTTAAACTTGATAAGAATATTCAATTTCTACTCAAAAATAATTTTCAGCAGAAATACAATTTACTTCATCAAGACTTAGTACTAAATTTCTCTCAAACTTATGATTTAAACAATGGCCAAGATGAAAAGTGATGCATGTTTATAAACAGATAGTTAAATGATCAATTAAATCATATCCATTAAATATAACTGTCTGCTTAAGTTATATTTGCCTTATTTTTTTAGAATATCTTAATATTAACACCATTCAGATTTTATATTTTATTTTACTATTATTTAATGAAAGCAAATATATTATTTAATTCTTCTAAAATAGTAAAAGGGTGATTTTGTACTTAGAATACGTTTTTCTCCTTTATTTAAATTTATACATTTTAAAATTTGGGATAGTTGAGCAGATTGCCAGATCAGACTAGGTTACATAGTCTCAATCATATATATTTTGTAATTTTAGATTAGGTTTGAAGAATTAAATTATTAAATGATTTTTTTTTTTGTAAAAAAAGTAAAATTAATTTAACAATAAAAACATATCACTCAAAAATGAATCAGATTGATTTTAATGTTAACATAAAAATATATAATACAAACATAAAAGAAACTTTAAATAGCTCACTGAAGAGACAAAAATCTCTCAGTTAGTTTCTCATAGACTAAAACTGAAAAAGAAGTAGTACTTTTCAAGCTTTCTATTGCTAAACACTGAGTATTTGAATGATTTTTCTTTCTATTTTATCTTCTAGTTAAGAATATGTGGATAACCATTTACTAACAAATGGTGAATGGTTAGAACTTAAAAAATTGATTATCTAATCCAGATTCATATCTAGGTCATAGGAGATGGTAGTGAGTATACCTTTGTGCCATAAAATCTCAATAAATTAATACCATCATAACATAACCCTTACTTCAACAACACATTCCAACATATCTCTCAATCAATAAAAATTATGCAAAAACAACCTCATATAAATACCCCTTCCTATTTATCTCCAGAAGAAATAACATAAGCAAAAATCATAATTTACATTGTGTAATAGGGTCAAATCAGATTCCCACACTGAGTGCTTTAAAATTCAGTGGCTACACATTTATTCACTGCTTATATTATAGCTTTTGGAATTTAAAGAGAAATGTCTGTGATATCATTTGAAATAAAGTGGAGAATATATCACTATAGCCTATAATCATTCCTTTATTATGGATTCATAAATTCTTCATTTTATCATGAAAATATTAATATAATGAAATCTGAATAAAACAATGTGCTGATAATTTAATTGATAAATAACTATTCTTGGATTGCATATAACTATATATATAAGAAGACTTCTGTATTTAGTCATAAACAGTATTTATGATCTGTTTAAAGATTTCCAAGTAAGATTAGAATTTTCCTTCTCACATAAATATTTTTCAGATAACTTAACTAGCTATTCAGTAATTGGGCAATAAGTGAATATTTATCTACTCTTAGCTAGAGTCTATAACAAAAAAGAAAAACCATAAATCCTAACCTGGTAAACATTGATTTCTCTTTAACTATTTCCCTTTGAAAATAGTAACAGAGGGTTTAGTCTTTGCTTACATATTGTATACCTAAATAAAATAAATATTCATCAATATGTAAATCAGAATATATAAAATATCAATATCTAAGCATATGTTTGGTGTAGTACACCAGATTCATATACATTAATTGTGCATTTGTTTATTTGCATATTAAATCACTAAACACCACATGATCACATTTCTTATGCTTACTTATTACTCTGGCTTGCACTGAGTGGCACCACTATATGGAGAGTTTTCCTGTTTTAATAACAGTCATGAGTAATCATAAGAAATGGTAATCATGCGATATTTAGTGGTTTAATACCAATCCTGCCTAATAGGATAATGGTGGTTATGACTATTAAAGAACTAAAGACCTCAAAATGTATGTATACTGAAATGAGTTCAGACCTGTATGACTGTGTAAGCTAATGAGCTTGGATTGAAAATATTATTGTGTTTTAAATTTTAGACTCATAGTTTTGTAGTTAAGTAAAAATAAAAGATGGCTGCTGGATGGTTGTATTAGATACTAAAATCTAGATGCAATGCTCTCAGATCTAAGGCTCCTCACTGATGAAAACCATAAACTAGAAACTAGTCCGGGAATATTGGATGAGTAGGCTCTAGATAGGTATTTTATGCACAAGCCTTCTGGTATCCATTGATTACTCTGGCTTGCACTGAGTGACACTACTGTATGGAGAATTTTGCCTGTTTTATTTACATATTACATGTAAAATTTAATTTATTATATACTTTAAGATCTCAACATTGACTCGTTGTAAATCGAAAGATTTTGTGAATGTTCATGTGTCAAAGAAATTGTGGACTTAATCAGTGATGTATTTAATAGCCTTACACTCTCAAATCAAAATGCTTTAGATTCTTCTATATATTTAAAAAGTAGGTTAAAGATAAGAGTGGCCACTCTTGTCTTTTAAATAAATATTGTGTTAAGATTTGTAGAGGTCCCTACTGTCGTTTTTCAAGCGCATGGTCTTAAGATTATATGGTCTTAATATATATTACTTTACGTAATGACTATGTGCTTTACAAATTTAATTATTACAATTTTATATTATCTTAAAAGATTTCTAAGCATAAGATCTCAACACTGACTCGTTGTAAATTGAAAGATTTCATGAATGTTAGTATGTTATAGAAATTGTGGACTTAATCAGTGAGGTATTTAATAGCGTTATGCTCTCAACTTTACATTCTCCTATATATTTAAAAAAGTAGGTTGAAAATAAGAGTGGCTGCTCTTGTTTTTTAAGTAAATCTTGTGTTAAGATTTGTAGAGGTCCCTACTGTCATTTTTCAAGTGCATGGTCTTAAGGTTATACTCTTAATATATATTACTTTACATACTATGCACTTTACAAATTTAATTATTATATATAATTTTGTGCATTATTATACATGTTTCTAGCAAGGATCTAAAATTTCAGAATTGTTTAGTAATTAGATATTCAAATGAATTTTAAATACATAATACTCTTTTCAAACAAGCAAATATTATGAATATAAGAAATTAAAAGAGAACAGTGGACAAATTTGTGATTCAGGGATTGTTTTGTATACCCATCATCACAATCTTGCGTTTGACCTTTTTATCCCCCCCCCCCCGCCGTTTCATTTTCTGGAGACTAATGACCATACACATTTTCAAATATCTCTTCATTATTAATAATAGTGATGATAATTATTTTATATAAAAAATTAAAAACAATACATATGTGAGCGAGTCATCTTAAAATTGCGAATTACAAAAACCAAATGGTTTATTGCATGGGAAGTCCAGAAGTTATGAGTTTAAGCTTTAATCAAATCATCTTTAGCTTTTGTGTCCATTAATCTATTACTGTTTTAAACCAGGTACATTAAGATAAGTTTTATTTTTATTTATTTATTAGTCACTCTTATGTACAACTTATTGTTATATATAACATTAGTTTATTGTGTAGCTTTATTTAAAGAAATGTTAGAATAAGGTTACAAAATGGCGAGCAATTGCAACGTACCACCACTAATAATTAAATGTTATTACGTGGTCTTAGTAATCTACTGCCTAATTACCTTTATCTATTTTCCGATTACACTGTGTGTATATATGTATACAAGAATACCGCCATTCATTATCAAAGATTACACGGATTTTTTTTTTTTTTTAATTATCAGGAGACAAAATTAATAAATTTCAATAACATTTTAAAAAAATTAAAATTTTATTCTCTTTAGGTTAAGCGGATTGCTTTTCTTGATAAAAAAAAAATATGTATATGACATTATTGTTTATATACACGGTTTCGTTTGTTTTTATTATTCGGTTCAAAAATTATTTGTTAGTTTAATAACCTATTCATTTAAAAGTTGAAATGCAATTAGCATAAAATCAAAATAAGCATCCAATATCATGGATGCATTAAAAGATTACTAAAAATAAATGTTTTTCTTTTGGACTTAATAAAATATACTTCTGTTTTCTTAAGGATTTGTTACAATCTCTATATGTTACAAACTTTTAATAAAAAGAGTAAAATTACTATTTAGAAAAATTTTAATGTTGAAATAACATTCTTTGTTTACCTTGTAGCATTTTACAGTTTCTAATTTTATATATACAATAAAATGTACATTGCT
The DNA here is from genome assembly GCA_028023455.1 of Epiperipatus broadwayi. Taxonomy (NCBI): domain Eukaryota; kingdom Metazoa; phylum Onychophora; class Udeonychophora; order Euonychophora; family Peripatidae; genus Epiperipatus; species Epiperipatus broadwayi. The sequence continues at coordinate 3,130,764 of JAQFVV010012437.1, forward strand.
AAAAGCTAAATGAAGAATGTTATTTTAACATTTTTCATCCACAAGTGTCATAAAATTTTTGATTTATATATATTACAGCATTTGTAGATAAAAGAATGAGATATTATATAAAATTGCATGTTTTGTTTTGTTTTTTATTAGAAATGTTTACAAATATTTACAATTTATAAAGTGTAGTTAACACGTGATGCGTTAAAAACATTATACACAAAGTTAAGAATAAAGGAACTCAAGTAAGCAAAAACAAGATACTATATTCTTTAAGAAAAACAAAGAAGATTAAAATAAAACCATTATAAAATCACAATTAGTAAAACTGCCAAAATGTTACGCAAATTAAGATAACAATAAAAAACATTTACAATTCAAAATTCACAGGGGGAATATATAATTAAAGCGGGAAGAAGTACAGGTATATTATAAATAATATTAAAAATTGAAATTTCAAGTCTAAGAACTTAAGCACCTTTTATGAGGCAAAATACTTTTTGTTCTAAATCATAAATTATAAATCAATAATCTGTTGATTTCTATTTTTGGAGTTTCCTGGAAATAATACTAATTAGTAAAACAGAAAGCAAATTTAGAAAGTATTTCATTTCTATGAATTAGCAAAGAATAACTCCTGCAAAATGGAACTTACATCCTGCAAGTTTGTCCTTAGTTTATCCCAGTACCATAAAATCTTAAAAATACTTTCCTCTATTTTGCTTAAAAAACAAAAAAATATTAGTAGGTTTTTAACAAGATGGAAAAAATAAGGAGAGTATACAAAAAAATCTTCCCCCTCTTCGCCCAACAAAAATATAATAAAAAGAATAACCTAAAATTATTTTCCACTCAGAAAAATCTAATCTATTTTGGGTGAAAAGATTTATAACCATATTCAGATGCTGCTCTGATTTTCTTACGTATGTATATCTACTATTTTTTTTATTTAAAAGTATTTTTACTTACATATAAATATAAACAAGAGAAATGGACAATTAGAGAAAAAGAGAGAAAAAATTATAAGCTTTAAAACACATGAATATGGAAGATAATAAGAAATATAAGGTTGAAAAGATAAGTAAGGTAGAAGTGTTGAAAACAATAAGTGAAAAAGGATTATTCGTTCAATAAATTATAAAAAAAATTGCATGATTTGATGCAAGAAAATTATGAAATATATATTGTAGATACTACAGAGGTTAAAAAAAGAAAAGAAGGGGGAGGAGGTAAAAAAGAACATTGATAAAAAGAGGCAAATTTTTTGAAGGATCAAGGAATATAGCAAAGGATATAAATTTTAAAGAGGTGCTCTGATATAATGTTTGATCTGATATTTGAAATATGACAAATGCTAATATACATAACTAATTTTAATTCAAGTTCTGTTCATATAAATTTAAAAAAAAATAAAAAAAATAGTTTTAAAAAACATTTTAGGACTGTTTAGTGCACAAAAAATTAAATTTCTGTATTTTTACTTTTCAATTTTACCAACTTAAATTATCACTCCATTTGCAAAAGACTCAACAAACAATCTCATTTTAAATATAAAATTATTAAACTTCTCAACTTATGAGTATACATTTTAATATAAGTGTACAATCGTAAATTTATATCGATGAAAATATATCTTTTCTTTATTGTCAAAAGTCATCTGTAAACATGAATTTTTAAATTACCACCTTGCAAAACTCATCTTTATTTACATAAATATTAACAGAAGATGTCAGAAAAAGCAAATCACTCTCTGATATACACTCTCATTCAGAAAGTCTTTGGCTTTACACACTACTCCATGTTTTAATGCTATTAGTTTTATATATATATATATCTTTAAAATGTATACCAATTCTAATTAACAGTTTAGTTCCCAAAGCTAACATACTGAGTGAAATAAAAAATTAAAATTAACTCAAAACTGGTTTTTGTTTAAAAGTATATAGTAAGGATGATCTGCATTTTAAAATATCTTTTACTAGTTGTTTTTGAAAGTAAAGATTAGTCTGAAAGGTAATAATTTAAAAATATATTTGTTTAAAAAGGGAATAAAAAGAAAGTGAAAAAATATGTGTACATAGTTATAAATATGTCATTACCCAACATATTTCACTATTAAATTAAACGAAATGAATTTCATGAACTGCAAAGTTTAATAATTTATTATTTAAAGTATAATTTAGGATGTTAATGAAAAATAGTAGAGATATGCCAATATCTAAACATTTGAGTGTTTTGCAAATGGAGTAGTTATTTTTTATAAATTTGTATGGCATATGTAGAATAATAATGTTAGGACATTGAGTAACATAGGGAGTGAAGACCATCTGAATAAATCTAGTTTTAATTAAAATATTTATCATGAGGACAATTTGCAATTTTTTTTTTTTTGATCTTACATTAATTGTTTATGGTAGTAACGGTCAATTTGTTAATAACTTAAAAATACATTTGTTTACTTTTCTGTTCAGTCAAATATATATTTTTTCATTCATTAAAAAAAAAAAAAATGATTACATGTAAAAGAAATGTCTAGCATTCGTGACACTTTGTTTTTAATTCTATGACATTTTCTTTTTTTTTAATGTTAAAAAAAAAAAATCAAAAAATATTTGTTTCAATTCTGAAGAGACTATTTTTAAAGAATGCAAAACTTTTGACTCTGTATTTTTTAAAAAATAATTCATTATTTAACCATACTATTTACTTCATTTTTATATTGCCAAAAGTTAGAGACAAATCAAAGCATCCAAAGTTTTAGTAGTCTATGACTTGAAAAAAGTATTAAATAAAAATTAGAAATCTGTAATTTTGAATTCATAAATTTTTCATGTATAAGAGCATCACTATAAATCATGTTTCAATTAGACATTTCCTTACTGATGCACTGGGTGGTGAAGGTTCTACCTCATCCTAAATTTATTACCATACTATCTTTTTCACAACTGCATTATTTTATTTTTGTTAATTTTTATTATTTTTTTGTAGTGATGGATAAATAAACATTATCATCTAAATTTGATTCACTAATAATGATTGTTAACAATTATAGCTGAATTAATCAACACTATTCTTTATATCATTCTCTCTCTATTTTTTTACCTTACTGTCTTCAGTCATGTTAGTACCAGACCGACCCTACATTACCTGGGACAAACTAATTGTGAGTTTATGCAATCACATTCCGCAAGTTTAAATTTAAGCCCCCCCCCCACCTTTGCCTTTATTATTTTTATAATTTGTCTTTTTCTCTCTCATTTTAGTAATTTTTCAGATATAATGACTACATTCATTTACAGTACTAGAAATGAATAATAAAAAATAAATTTCTGCTCTCTTAATAATTTTCCTAAGTTTATTGATTGTAATTTTGACTCACAGTAAATTGTGAGTATTTACAATATTGTCTGATTCAGCTGTCAGGTAAAGAAGTGGAAACAAATTTATAAGACAGCTTGCAAAAGGTGCAATTAAAATATTATAAATAATATAAAAAACAATTCTCGGTTTTTTAAAAAAAAAAACTTTATTTTTAAAATTAATTTGTGAATTATTATTTATTTAGATAAAATATCACTCAAGTTATAGAGTTAGCAAACCACTGGAATTTACCTAAATAACTACCTTGAACTAAAAACTTATTTAACTTATTTTATTTGGCATCCCTCAATTTCCTTTCAGTATTTTTTATGAAGAAGTTAATAAATGATAACATTTTCACACAATTTATTATATTAGTTCAATATTTAGAGCTACATCATAAATTTTAATAATCCCTTTATATAATTAAAATGGATAATTATAGACAACATGTATATATTTATGAATCAAAACATTGGAGGACTTTCTACTGAATTCACTGTGAAATGAAATTAAATAACATATAATAACCAAAGTTTACACTTATAAATTATAATATTAGGCTCACAGGACTGGTTTGTTGGGAATGTATTTTATCAGCTAGACTAAATTCTCAAATAACATTATATACAAATGAGAATAGCCTAAAAGTTTGTTTTATATAAAGCAGATTTTGTTTTATTTGAAAATATAAAACATAAAGTAGTCACAAATATTAAGTTTAATGTTATTTATAATCAGAGTACACTCATATTCTTGCATTTTGATAAAATACAAATTAAATCAATTATGTTTTATAATAAACCATATTGGATAAATATGAATGACTTCTGATCATAAAAATGAATTGACTATTATAATAACTATAAATGCACATCAACTAGTATTCCATACATCCCTAGCTGTGAGTTAATCAGCATTTTATTGTGCATTTCCCATATTTTTTTATTATTTAAAGTTGAATGTATATTATAGTTTTAGATATTGTTAATAAATGTCAAATGTTTTCAGCAATAAGGGGAAGAATTTTAATTCTAATAAAAAATAGATTACTATGCTTCTGTAATACAAAACTGATTTTGGGAAAAAGAAGCAATTTTATTTTAAAGTTTTCTATGTTAAATTATTAGATATTTATTTTTAACAAGTATGTGATGTTTATACATATCTGTAAGTATATTTTAAATTGTCAAGTATTTTAAATGAAAAGGTTAAACATATTAAATCCATGAAAAAAAAAAGCTTCATGGAAATGGTAGATTATTATCTCAATAATTTATCATGATTGAAAACAACATCATAGTTTATTCTAATAATGCTGTAATTCTTTTTATTGCATTTTCTAATAGCAAAAAAAATAATAAAAAAATACAAAAATGCTAAAAGTTATTATAATGATTTATTAAAAATTCTATTTTAATTCTATTATCTCACATAAATAGCATTATTTTCTTTGAAAAATTAAACAGTGAATAAAGGATATGCTGTCTCTTCAAACAAGCTCAAAATTATCAATGTGTAAGTCTAACCATCTTTTATTAGACTGCGAATGAATTAATAGTGTAATTTTATTACTTGTTTATTCATTTATATTTTTGTAAAAATTATTAATATTTCTTTATTTTGAATTATGTAATGTTTGCCTGATAGTTTTATTTCAATACTATAGCTTTTATATAAAAAGTATTAAAATAAATATTTATGTGATAGCAAACCAAATTCACTTCACATCAAATTCTGGTTTTGTGTCATTATCAAAAGGCTGTCCTTTGACATATTATCTTCTATTTGCTATTTCTTTTGTTTGAAAAATTATTTTAAAATTTTAGTCATATTTTATTTTTTAATTTATGTTTTGATAAACTATGAAAAAAGCTATAATGGAAATTAATTTTTATTTCATCTAAAAGAAAAAACAAAGCAAAACAATACCCCCAAAATGGTCAAAAATAACTGTTCAAAGGTTAAATGTTAACAAAATTATATATAAAATGCTAAATAATAAAGATGCATTAAGTGATTAAGAGAATTCAGTAATAATATTATATAAGAAAGAGAATATTAGAAATTACAGACTTATAACTTCTAAACTAGATTATTACAAGTTATCTACTACAAATTTTGAATTCAACCAATCAAAAGATTAAGCTAGATTTAAAGGTAGTTTTAAACTAGAGGATCACATCCAAGTATTGAGAAAAGTTATAGAAATAACCAATGAATATGAGCTCCCATAATGCTATGGATTTATAGAATGTGAAAATGCACTTGATTCTTTAAGCATTTTTATTGTGGATAAAGGTTTAAATCATCAAGACATAGACCTAGTATATTGTCATATTATGAAAAAGCATATTGATAAGGGTGTATGACAAAGTGATTCTGTAACTCCAAAACATTCCATAACAGTTTTATATTTTGTAGATTAAAATGGAAATGAGAGAAAATGCATGAAGCTTATTTATATTATCTAGATTTTGCAGACGATAGGGGTGATTTTTGAAAATAATGCTTGAGTTTCAAAAATATTGCAAGACATTAGATAAAAGTAAGAAAGTAGGACTCAAAACACATGTTAAAAAAATAAATGGATATTCTTAAAAAAAGAAAATAAAAATTCATAATCATGAATTGGAAGTAAATGACTATGATGGAAGCATATGATGAAACTAATCACAGAATTAAAATTGGATAGAATGCTTTTGCTAGAAATAACAATGTTAAAAAACCTATATGTTTAAAATGGAAGATTTTTAAAATGTGTTTTACTAGTTCTTATATGGATCTAACATTGAACATTTAACAAAAAAGAAAAATAGAAATTTTAGATCTCAATGAATATCAGATAGTTGCATATTCAAAGATCAAAAAGTATTCAAAATCAAAACATTTAGGTGAGTGAACAAACAAGTATCATTGCCATTGTTGAAAGAAAGAAGAGACTAAAATGGAATTGGGTTGGAGATATTGATGGAAGAGATAATAAAAAATGGGCAATTTAAAACAAATTTTAAACAGGATCACAAAATATTGCAAAAAATTTAGAAAGAGACCATATATGAGGTGAATGGATTAAAAAAGGTTTGTTGTTGTGGCATGGAGAAAAAAGAAATGTGGGTTGGAAAAGCTGGATTAAACTTAGAGAGATCTTCAACCTGAAAAAGACTCCAATGATTGAAAATGATCATAAAGAAAACTTATGTATTGGCAGATAAAATATTTTGTGTTTATAACATTATTCCTGTTTATTTCCAAAGTTTATTTTTTTTAGCAAACTTTTATACAAATAATAAAATTATTATTAGATATAAAAATTTAAAAAAATCAATATTTGATATTTTATTTTGTTAAAATATATTTTAAATAAAAGGCATTAATATAAAAGAGAAATAAAAAATAAGGGCAGTTGTTTGCATGAGTAAAATGGCATAAAAATATTAATAATTGTGCATGTTTCATGTTCATAGAATAAAACCGGTTTTATACATAACGATTCTAGCCTGATTTGATTTGTTGTTGATGATATTCCTTAAAACTGGGTCTATGAACCTTATATTTTTATAATTATAAACCTATATTAATCATTTAATATATAATTTCCCAATGAGCTTCTTAGAACTTTTTTTTTCATATGTCAAACCATAGGCCGGAAAGCAAACTGCTTGCTTGCAAGGCAGCTGCACTGATCTCTTGGCTACCAATGCTTGATGTTTTAAATGCTCTGATTCATTTAAGTTGCAGCTCTTAATATAATAAATTATGAATATATATAAATTTGCAGTCATATTTTGATCTTTTATTAGATTACAAATTAGAATATTGCTGAAAGTTCAACAGCAAATGAATTTCAAATTATAACTTTTTTGTTTTGCAAATTTGTTTCAGCTGACAAAAATGTAAATAACTAAACTGATATAAAATATAAGCATGTATGTAAAACCAAAAAAAAAAAACAATAAATAGAGGGAAAAACTTAAATATACCGTACATAAAGTAAAGTATAAAATAAAATTATTCACATTTTGGATCCATTATATTAAAATAGAAACATTATATTAAATTATTTCAATCAATATTAAAATAGAAACATTATATTGAATTACTTCAATCTATCCAAGGCTTGACTAGAAAAAATGCGTTCACATGTGAAGATTTCATCTAAAATTATTATTATTTATATGTTCATTTTATTTGTTGATTATTCAATTATAATAAGAATGAATATTGTACAAGTGTTTTACAATCACTGAAATACTGTAGTTTCTGTTACAACAAAAATAACTATGAACTGATTACAATACTGTATATACATTATTGAAATAATTATTATATCACATTAATAATATATAAATAATTACATATAAACAATTATAAAAAATTGCAGAATAGTTCTATTCAAACATTTGAATGAAAAAGAGTATATGAAATGCATAAAATGGACATTGCAGAAAATTTAATGAAATCACACATAAAAATGCATGAGAATGAAAATATGAAATCTCTTACAAACTGTCAATTAAAAAGAGTGAAGCATCAGAAATCAAGGAATACAAAATCGAGCTACACCTGTCTTGCACTCTTCTTTAAAAACCAGTGAAAAAGAAAACAATACACACCAGTTTAACAAAATTCAAAGTTATAAGGATTTACAATGTTTCTTCTTTATTGGGTTTTCTGATCAAGAACATTAATCTATCTATTTATTGAGCAATAGTTGGATGGTTAATTATCTCTAAAAAAAAAAAATCCAAAATTAAAGCTGAAAAAAAAATCTCAGAGTTTATCTAAATTTAAACAGCAGGTCACAGTATAATAAGAGGAAGTCAATATAACACACACACACACACATATATATATATATATATATATATATTAGTTTCATTATATTACATTACATATTAGTGTTCATACATATCTGCACTGAAGAGGATAATGAAATATTAAGACATTTTTATATATTAAAATAATAACAAATGTCTTAAATCTTTATGGCACATAACACATGATAAAACAGCTGCTGCTCTCCACTGTCATACTATCTATAGAAATCATTAATTATTCAAGTTGGTTATAGGTGATACTATAAAGGAGAGCTGCTCTTGTTTTATAATATCATTATGTAAACTAAAGATTTAAGTGCTTTGTTATTAATAACATTCGAAAAAAGTGTTTATTGTCAATAAAAAACTGAATTTACTATAATATATATATAGTAAATAGTCCACTATTAGATTTATATAGATAGTCAAGCATATTGATGAAGTTTAAATCCTGTAGGTGATTTGAATTGAGATATTGAACTTGGTTAATAAAATAGTTAAAGATGATTGCTAGATATATAAATCATATTATTTTTGATTTTGAATTCCAATCTTTATTACTAAATATAAAATCTAGAAACAGATGAAACCTCACACGAACTGTCAACCAGAAACACTAATTATTCAAGTTTAATATAAATATTGGAGTGGGAAGCTGTCCATATTTTGTCATATTAAAATATTATATTTGCACTTAAATAATCAAATTTGTATTTATATATACTGGTTTTTTTTGTTGTTTTTTTAAACTTGTCTCGCAATAAAAAAACATAATTATTTAAATAATTTTTCCTATATGTTATGTAACATGGAACTGAAAAATATTATTTTGGACAATCAAATCAGTGACAAATTATATGGCAAACAATTTTTTTTTATTATCATATTAAAGACTAATATATGATACTGATGAAAATATCATCATATGATGATTTAGAACAAATGTGATATAAATTAAGCACTTACTATATTATATGGACCTGGGCATGAAACAAGAGTTATATTAATCGAAACATTTTATTTTAAAAGGATATTTCCACGAAACAAGAATTATTACGCACCAATTTATAGATAGATAATATAAATCATTATACTGTTCACACTTCTTTTTAACTGATAAACAGAATCAGTTTTTTTTTTTAAAAAAAAAATTAAAAATACATTACTGCAATTAAAATTTATAACCAACTCTGATTTGTTTAAACTTGTATATATTTTTTTCAATTTAGTAATTTATTTTTAAATATCATTTTATTCAAATGAGTGAAGAAAAACTTAGTAAAAAAAACATGTAAACTCTGACATTCACTTTTAAAATGAATAAATACATATTTAAATCAGAATAAATATAAATTTGAAAAACAATTTTCAAGGTAATCTGGAAACAATGTCCATCCCATTTGATAACGATCCCAGCTATTCATCTTTTAAATCAAGATATATAACAGTATTCTTATTATTTATTAAATTAATAATCTAATTTAATATAAAAAGCTTAGAAATTATATTAAATTTATTTAAATGATCTTAAACATTAAAACGTTGGATATTTGGATATATTTAAGAATTAACTTATAATATTTATTGAATTTAATATATGTTTTTTTTTTTTTATTTGGCTAAATTGTAGGTCATTATTATAATAAAGATTTATGTTTAATGCAATGGTAAAGTTCCAAAATTGATTCTAAGATGAGAAATGTAAATAAAAAACGAAATAACATTTTCAAATATCTTATATTATATATATACAACTTTCAATAATAGTTCTTTTTAATTTTGATGATTTCAAATTATCGATCTTGGTCTACCAAAAAGATATAAAAACAATTACAAAATCAACATACAATCATAAGTATATTGACATTAATAAAGGTGGGATGCCACCTTTATTGTTAAAAGGTTGCCTTGATAACAGTTTGGAATTGATGATTGTTAATGATATTGGGATTGTGTAAGTGTTGACTGACTTTTAATGAAAATATGATATATACAAGTACAAATTTAATAATAACATATATGTGGTCAGTTACAGCATCATAATATAAGATAGTTACCTAATAATCCGTTTATAAAGTAAATAAAGAGTATCCTCAACATTGTATTTTTTTTTGAGAATCTATTCTCATTTTAACTGTTTTAATAGTTAACTGTAATAGAATAAAAAATTGATGTACTGTTATATGAAATAAATATACAATGAATTTTTGATTTGGTTTTAATAAAATAAAAAAAATTATAACCAGCCAATTTATCATATATATATATATATATATAACTATTATTTATTTATAAAAAACTTTATTATTATAAAATAATTTATTTATTATTATTAGTAAAAATGAAAAATACTTAATTGTAAATTATTAGAGAAAAAATATAGTTAGTAATAAATTTGGCTGAACGTTTTCGAGGAACCGTGCCTCATACTCATAGCCTTCGTGAAAATGTACTTGATATATGTAAATGAGAATATTCAAATGAGTTATGTTAAGTAGCCCATTTGAGTATGAGGCACGTTTCGAAAACTTAAATTTATTACTAACTATATTCCTAATATTACAATTAAGTATTTTTCATTTTTACAAATAAGGAGAAATTAAAATCACATTTATTATTATTATTAGATACATTGAATTGTGTATTATTTTTTATGTTTTATAAAATTTTAAAAAGTACATGGTAAAATTTCATTTATGCAAGTAATCTTGATTAAAAAGTGATACACACTATTAAATTTCAATAAAAATAAATATCCATTTTTTTTTTTCAAAATAATCTTTATTTGCACAAAAAGTAAAATATATATTGTAATATAGAGTTCATGTTTACATTTACAATCATGTCTGACACATTAAAGACTAATCAATTATTAAATTAGATGATGAGTACAGGATTAAAAGAAAAATTTTATGTTATGTTACTTATCAGGGGTGATCTAATTTGGCATATAAATCCCATGGTGTGTAAAGTTTGAGTGTCATGAATAAATAATATGCATGGCCATTGCTAAATATTTAATTGACTCCATGTTTGCCCAGAAAGGCTAGACAGGCATGTTCTTAGATCACTTTCTTTAGCTTTATATAAAAACTTTAGGAAAATGTCTTCAGTAGAACTGGCCAACTCTCTATCAAATAATACCTTACAACTAATCTTCCATATGATAAAATTTATGAAAGTGTCCAGGCAGATGGAGTCCACCATTCACATTGATAGAGTATGTGTTCAATGGACTCGTCAAATCTTCTACAAAGTGTACATATTGTATCAATGTTGTGTACCCTCTGATTACAAAGAAACATCCCAGTAGGTAAGGCTCCAAGGTTGACCTTAACCAAAAAATCCACAAAATTTGGTTCCAATTTCAGGAACTTAGTCAGCCTTATGAGATGACAGATTGCAACTGGGAGAAGATTATCTGTCCTAGATTAACAAGAGTGAACTAATTGATAAGAACTCCAGTATGATATTTTTTTCATCAAACATGGAGCTAGAGCTTTTGATGCTATTAAAGACAATAGTTAATTGTTGTTGCATCCAGATATTTCTTTTATGAGGAGGTGGGCAATCAGTGGGGATTATTTTTTCAAAAGGTATGGGACTTTCTATGTTTGCATTGTCTTTGAAAATTTTAACAAGGACATTGTAAGTCCTCTGTATCAGAAAATTTTTAATCAAGTGCAGTCTTAAACCATTAAGATGTCTTGGTTTTTGCAAAAATATTAAGACTTATTGCTGATGTCTTTCCTCCCCAGCACAGCTTTCTGCACAGAGATTCAACCTTGCAGATGCAGCAAATTGTTGGTGAAAAACCAGCTAGATAATAAATAATTTTTGGTAAAACCACAGAATTGAGGAGCACAACCTTTCCAAACAGAGAAAGATAAATTTTAGATAGTGAATTAACAGTGTTTTCAATCTTTAAAATTAATGAATTTTCAAGTTCTTTTCTCATGGCTGCTGGAGAAGAAGCAATACTAAAAACAAGAAATATCTGTGGGGGAGCTTTTAGTCTACCATATATTTGCTTCCCTGTCAGGGTGGACCATACTGCCTACTTTGCTCCATTAATTGCCAGACCAAATTCACATGCAAAGTGGTCTAGGAGTTCCTCAAGTCTAGAGAGCTCATCCTGAGATGAGTGAAACACAACCACATCATCCATATAGGAAATAAGGCATATGTTCTCTCTCAATAAAGGAATATAAATCCCTGGAAGGAAAGACTTGATGCTCAACAGCAATGGATTTACATAGAATGTGAAGAGTAGTGAGTGCACTTAATATCCATTTTTAAAATTAAATAAATATTTTTTATTGTTTTATTGAATTAGTAAACATTTTTAAAATAAATTTATTAGTAGTAAATAAATTAATATTTTTTTATTTCTTTAGAAAGTTCAGTCTTTCCACAAATAAAAACTTACTTTTATTGACTTATTTTATTTTTAGTTATAATAATCACTAACAAAATAATGCATATTTATTTATTTGATTGGCATATTTTTTTATTGATGGATATTAACAAATAAATGGAAGTGTTAATAATAAAAAAAGATTTATCAGTAAAAAAAAAAAAAGTTAAAATATTGTGAAAAAAATAAGTTATATTTACTCATTTAAGAATGCAAATTCAGTTGATCATTATAATTAATATTTGTCAAATAGATACTAATTAGTCAAGCATTGTTAGCCGAGAGGTCAGCGCAGCCGCCTTGCAAGCATGCAATTGGTTGCAGACGGTTGTTGCGGGTTCACCACTCGGCCGATGCTATGACATATGAAAAGAAGATACTGATTAGCAACATAGTGAGAAATAAAAAAATATGAATTGTTGATTAATCAAATAATTTTATTTCAGGTGACATGAAAGTCACATTAGTAGTAAGGTAGAAAATAATCTAAATTAGGCTTTCCAATTAAATTATTCTAATTTACAACTAGGGAACTTTTTTCCATTCTTAAAATAAATACTTATTGTTATTTAAATTCTTTCAACACCTTTATTCTGCTCATCTTCATATTCAAAACACTTCTAAATTAAATTCAACTTTCCCTTATTAATTCATTTATACAGAGAATTCTTAACCTAATAACCACATCATTCTTTCAAATATTAATATGACCCTAAAATAATGTTAAATATATACTCTTATAAAGAGAATGAATATCTGTTATATATATTTTTCTTTTACTAGCACTTACTTTCCTTCTATGCATAAATGTAATGTATAACAAATACATGACAATTGCTATGATTTTTTATCTTTTTCCCCCAAACGGATTCAACATTTTATAGATACCATTTTAAAAAAAAAGATCAAAAGAAGTTGGTATTTTGTTGAATCACTATTCATTAAATTAAAATAATCTATGTACAAAAGAAAATAATGAAATATTTTTAAATATGTGCTTAGGTTGCCAATGGTTTCAACAGGTAGAAATAATGAAATGATCTTTATATATGAGTGTTAACAGTAAATAACAAATAAACAGTGCCTGATCAAAAATACCTTTTACTGCTTTGTAAAACATATTGGATAATCAACAATGTAGATACAGTTTTAAGTACAAATAGTCTTTTCTGTTTTCATGTTTTCTTTCTTCAATCATTTAACTTAAAGTAGTGTCCAGTCACCTTGATCGTCTCATGCCATTAGTTATCTCCTTATATTAAGTGTAATAATCACATTGTTTATTAGTAAAAGCAAATTTGCATTCTTTAATTATATGCACAGAATTTCTGAATTCTCTTTTTCATTTTTTAATACAAGACCTAGAGAATTAATATGGGACAAACTTAATAGAATTGCAGTCTTTAATTGTAATCTTATCTCATGGCCATACAAATAGTAATAAGTTAAGTTAAAACTGGATTTGAGTTAGGAGTTTTTTCTTGACATAGAAAGTATGTTTAACAACATTATTTAGAGATCTCCCTGCCTACCATAGAAGTGGAAAGTCTAAAAAATGTGAACTAAAATGGACTGTCACAAACAGTCCAGATAGGTTGTCATTCCTGGCAATTTACTCATTAAAGCTGCAGGCAGTTGCCCAGGTTGCAGGTTCGCATCCCAGCTGATGCTATGACACTTAAAAAAAATATTATTAATAGTGATAAACATGAAGCACATAATACTAAAAATAAATCTATTTTTTTATTCTAAATATATATAAAGTGCAACTTGATACAGAATCAGTAAAACCAGATGGAGAGTAGTACTGGTAGTAAAAGATCTGTTGAGATTTAAGATTGATATAGCTATAATTAGTGAAACTTGTCTTCCAGAGGAAGACTTTTGACAAGGTAGATCAACTACTGAAAGGAGAATGCATGGTTATGGATTTCCTATAAAGGCTAATTTATTTTATTCTATTCTTGGGATTTCTCAATATATCAATGAAAGCTAAAGTGTTAAAACTTGGTTTATACAATTGTACCAACACACATTTTATTTTATGTGTGCCCGCCACTATCCAAACATGATAAAAAATTATTTATCTGATACAAATAAATTTAATTTTTAAAATTTCTTATAAATTATTGTATTATATTGTAATCAAATGTTAAAATTTTATTTTTGAAATAAATATTTTTTTGTACATCATGTGTATTATTAACAATATCCAACTATAAATTTACACATTGAAAAAATAAATGGTGCCCACCTGGCCAGTATTATAGAATGTGCTCTTAAGTGCAAAAAGGTTGGGGACTGCTGCTTCATGGATAGCATTAATAGAACAAATTTTTCTTAATGCATTTGTTGATACAAATAATAGATTTTGGTCAAAAGTTGTTGGAAATTATGGCATTGGTTCATAAATTCAATGGCATGCTATTATTGAATTTTTGGATAACATATGAGTTGAATATCATAGAAATTTTGTTTAGACAGAAAAATAGTTATAAAAACGGATATATCATGCTCAAAACAATAGCATTTAATAGATTGCATTAGCAATAGATCTTATTCCAATTATATTTAGAAGTAATTACTATACATGCTAAATTTTAACAGATATTAAACATGAAAGTTTCTAATTTAAAATTTCATGATTGTTACAATTACTGAGGCATGATTTGCTTAAGAAATGTGTTTTGGATAGAAGTAAATCTATTCTTGGGTTTACTAAAAATACTTATGACTCATTTTCTGATAATGATCTTATTATTAGTGATGTGATTAAATAGAAACATATGACATTTTCTTCTTGGCAGAATAATAAATTACATGTAGAGTTTCTTAATAAATATAGAGATTTAAAAATAAAAGTTAAATGTTTGACAAGAAAGTTTACAAAAATGATTGGTAGATTAAAACTCATAGTCATTTTTGATTATTTTCTAGCGCTCTGAAAGCAACATATGGACTTAAGAAATAGTACCAATATTGAATTCATCACTGGCATTCTCTTATATAATGACTGATATTTGGAACAGATGTAAGAAGTATTTTAATAATTTTTGAATAATGATACAAGAAGTGAGATGATGACTATTAATAATATATCCATTTTCTTGATTTATTTACATTTGGTAAAAGATATCTAGTTTAATGAAATCAAATAATTCTTTGTAATCTTAAAAATTAAGAAGCTGTACTTCTTGTTGAGATATTAAACCAGTAAACATCACATGATCACCATTCTTTATGCTTACCCAAGCTGTTTAACAAAGAGGCTACTGTATGGAGAGTTTTACTCCTGTTGAAGTACATGATAAAATTTTTAAAATATGATGGTAATCCATTAGCTTCAGAAATACTGAAATTTTTTTTAGGAATACACGGAATTATAAAGTTGGGTCACTTGATTAAAAAAAAATTTCAATGTTCCAATTTTTAAAAATACAGAGAATAAAAGAGATGGTAATAATTGTTATTGACATCATTTTCACCACTGCAGAAAATATACTTTTAAGAATCTTGTAGAATAGATTACTTCCAGATGAATGGTTACAGACACTCAATATACTTTTAGAAAATCAAGAACTATGTTACACGTAATTTTTGCTGCCAGATAATTGCAAGAAAAATATCAGGAACAAAAAAGTGTGTTCCAATAGGTTTATGAAACTGTTTACAATTATTTGGTTGGCCACCAAAATTTATTCATATTATATAGCTTCTGCATCATGGAATGACAGGAAATGCTTTTGCTGCATGAGAAAAAGTTCAAGATATTTGATATGAAAATTTACGTCAAATATTGGATATATATTTGTTCCAACATTGTTTTCAATTTTTATGAGTGATCTTTTTGGTCTTGTTTATAAGTGACTTAATGAAACATGGATCAAGATATAGTATATGTTTGATGGTGCAATATTTAATTAGAATTGTTTAAAAAATCATACTTATTTTCTTGGATTCTGGATTTACAACATGCTGATGGATTGTGCCATTTTTGCCAGTTCAAAAGACAAACTATAGAATAAATTTAACATTTGAATACAACACATAAAATTTTGTTTTAATAATTAATGTTCAAAAAATTCAAAATTCTTTATCAGCCAATAATGGAAGTAAAATTCTCAGAAACATTTAGCATGATGTTTATCAATTTCAGAATATAAACCAATGTAGATATATTGATATTGTTATAAGCAGAAATATGGACTTAGATGTAGAGGTGTAAAACCTACTCCAATGAACTGTAATTGTTTATAACAAAAGAAAGGAAAAAAACTACTTCAACTAAACATTATATGGAAATAATGATAATAATTAAATTAGCTGAATATAGGGCTGTTATTTGATCTAATTTTTTGTATGGAAGTGAAACATGAATATACTATTGAGAAATGGTGAGGCAATAGAAAAGTTTCATTTAAGGATCTGCAATAAAAATTTTAAAATATAATGGCAAGATCATAAGACTAATCAATATAGTTCATCATGCTGAATGTGATACTATAAAGTTCAGTATTTTAGAATCATATTTTCATTGGAGTGAAAATGTCAAATAAATGACAAATACATGATTTCCTAAAAGGATGTTTTATAGTGAGCATGATCATAGTTAATTCTAGAAGAGGTTCACTATTTATATTATAATGATTATCTCCAAGAAATTTTAAAAAAAGTAAATGTCTCATTGTTTTGCTGATATATAGATTTTTTTGATTTGGAGTTAAAATGGCCATATTTACTTGTAAATGGCTGTTTTTGATAATGACAATGGTTTATGCTGTACTTCATATGTGTATGTCATTTTTTTATAATTACCTAATGAAAAAACTTTGAATGTTTGTATAACCATCATATTTTAGATAACAATCATCACTTTAGTTTTTTAAATGAAGTCTAATTAAATTAATAAATATAATATCAATAATTATGCACTTATAATGCTTGCTAAAGAAGTTATATATATTATTAAATTTATTTAAAGCTTAGTGCTTTCAAAGCTCTATTGTACTTTTAGTAATGTAAATGGATAAATATTTTTGCTAATATTATTCATAGTAATAAAGAAAAGCATTAAGATAAATTGATTTTATTATTGCAGAGATTTACAGTAAATATATATTAATTAACTATTGTAGATCTTTTTTTGGTTGATATACATACACATTTAAAAATTAATTTTTATTGCTTTTTAATGTATATAATTAAAGTTAATTTTTAAATTAGATAATGAATAAAATGTTATTTTGTTAATATTATCTATAATGATCAGCAATTTTCTCTTGGTAGAAATAATAAGAGAACTAAAAATATCTATTATTATAAGAGTATTAAATAAAAATTAGTTAAGTAAATTGTATTTTAAGTAATGTGCACATTTTACAATTTATTTTAAGGCAATTTTGTTACTATTTATGACAAAAGTATAGTTTTAATTATATGCTTAATAAAATTTGTAGTTTTTTTTTTTTGCAGAGATTGTTTGTGTGTGTGAATAAATCACTGATATATTAAGATATCTATTATGATATTTATTTTAAAGATACTGAATAAAAATTAGTTAAATAAATTATATTTTCAATATAATTTTAATGCATTTATTAAAATGTTTGATAAAGTTTATCTTTAATTATATACTGAATAAAATTGTTTTATATTTTTTATATAAGTTTGTAACAAAAATTATTGTCTTGATTGCATCAGGATTTTATGTCTACCACAGACAAAGTTACAAAAAAATACTGAATCATATTTTAATGTACTTTATTATTATGCATTATCAAATGTTATTTTTTTAATTATATAATGAAAAATAATTATATAGTACTTTTTCATCTTAATATAAATTTTGAACTGCATCATTTTATATTATGAATAGTTTGCTCCACATTATGTCAACATTTTATGACATCAGTAATATTACAAAATGACAGAAATTTAAATAAAATTAGATTTGTTAAAATACTGCTAAAGAAAATAATTAATCATTTATTGAAACAATAGGTAAATTATGTTTGGTATAGTAAAATGTCTTGTAAAAATTCATCATATGTGAGAAATGTCAAAAAATTACTCAAGAAATATAAAAAAAGCAATACCCACCGAGTAGTAAAAATAACAAAATGTAGTCTGTCAGAGAATTTGTGAGATAAAAAAGAAATTTTAGGCTTGCTGAAAAACATCAATGGCAAGATTTTAACAGATAAATGTCAAAGAATAATAAAAAATATACAGCACAATTATACTAAAGAGATATAAGTCAGGCAGTGTTGATAATATTAGTTAATAGAGAGTAAAAATCAAAATGGCCTTAAAAGTTTTGCCAAAAAATGCCTGTAAAAGTGATGGTACTTAATTAATGATTAGAATTGGTCAAACTATGCCTGTTAATCTAAGAACCTACTCAATGGTCTGATGGAAAAAAAAATCCTATACAAAAAGTATGGAATAAAAATATTACACAAATGATGCAGCAGAAATTATAGCATTATATTAAAAGATGACTTCAAGAAATACAGACCAGTTTTAAAAAAAAGTTAAGAAACAAAATACATTATTGCTGTCATAGTTAAATACAGGGAAAGATCAGTGATTACCATAAAGAAACCAATATACACTTCTATGCCAATGAGTTAATTAATAAGAGTTGCCCACGATAAATTACAGAATGTTATCAGTATATCATGTTGCCAATGTATCTCAATGTCATTGTGAAAAATCTATAAAATAGAAACTACAATTAAAACATGGTAGTTTTACACTGGCAAATTAGTTAATTAAGAGTTCAAATTTATGATGAAAATTAAGTTGAATGAATACAAATATGGATTAAGGATTAGCAGAAACAAATGAATGAAGATAAATATGGATTAAGGATTAGTAGACACAAGTTTCTATTAATTTTAAACATGCTGATGAAACATCATTATAGTCACAGATGAAAAGGACTTAAAGACTTATTAAGATAGTTTTTAAAAAAAGTAAAAATATATTTATTGTCGATATTTATGATAAAAATGAAAACTTTTATAATACTCTGATTGCAACTGATTTAAAATTGATCATTTAAATATAAAAGTTACTGATGACAGTTTTTGTCTCATCAGATCAAATAACAACAACACAGATTCTTCTTGAGTGATCTCTGAAAATATAAGCAAAAATGTTATTTTCTATCTCTTGATGAGTATGAAAGTGGGATACGGAATAAAGAAAAATATTTATTTTAAGCTATAATGTGACAAAGCGCAAGCAATCAGTTTAAAAATATCTGAATTGTTAAAAAAGCATAAAAAGGTTATTGTTGGAATAAAAAAAATTGACAATGAAATGGACTGATTCTATAAATATACTAATATGCTATGAAGGTGTCTGAAAAATAAAAAAGATATGTAATTTTGGATAAATATTTATATGATTCCCAGGAGTCAATATTGAGTTCGGCTCATTGAATAAAAATATAAGACAAACAGTGATAAATTGTTACAAAAGACTATTAAGTGTATTGTAATGATAGTACTCTATCTGCCTTTAGTGGTGATTTTACTTTTAGGCATCTTACGTAACACAAGTGCATAATATCTGAGAGTACAGAAATAAATATGTCATTATATAGTCCATTTCAAGGCAAATACCATTTCAACAATCTCTTATAGAAAAACAGAGAAAGAAAAGAAACTAACCACTAAACTCAATTTTATCTTCTTTTTTTTCTCATGTGTCAAAGCATCCGCCAGGAAGCGAAGCCGGAACAACTGCTTTCAAGGCGGCTGTGCTGACCATTTGGCCACCAAGATTTGACAATTTTTATCTTTTAACTAAGAATAACTAGTTATTCATTTATTGACTACTATTCAATGGTTAATTGGTTTGGCTATGGGCCATCTACGTAAAAATAAAATTCCCAAGTATAATTAGAACATGGAAAAAAAAATTAAGCTTGGTAGCATTCCAATCCGGGTCATAATCAAGGCAGACTCTGTTATTACCTAAAAAACTGGAATATATTTTGAACTATATAATGTCATTACTACTATATAATTGTCTACTTAAATTAATTACATGTATAAATAATAAAAATATTTATTACATCATACTACTTCTTTAATTATTGTCTTAAATACACTGCACATTTCAAAGTTAAAAAAAAAAAAAAAGGAAATAAACTTTAATTGGGGAAGTTAAAAAAAAAAAAAAAGTAATGAATATTTGTAAAATGAAGCGTTAAATTGTTTTATGTTTTTTTCTCTCTACTGGGTAATAAAATGCTTAAAATGCTTTCATTAACTAAATAAACTCAGTTCTTTTGCTTGAAAGGCAATGTGTGCATGTAGACACACATGACGAATATATTAGAATTCAATGCTTTAGATAAAAGATAAACCTTAAGTTCCAGCCTCATTGCAATGCCACATCTTTCACCAAAGATGAGGACAATGTTATATTATAATTGTATTTTGTGTCAAAGTCATTAAGATACCCATTTGATTAAACCAGATTAATTAAAGACCTTCACAACTTTCAAGCTATTAAGCAATTCTGGATAGTAGCTAGGTTGGCTAAAAAATAATTACCTGATAATAAAAAAATTGCAAATCTTGTTGGTGGTCTGGAAAAAATTCTAAAATTTTCCCAATCTAAATTTAAATCTGAGATGGTGGGGATGACAGATCACACTGATTTCCACAGCAAAAGATCTTTACAAAGTTTTAAAGCATTTAAAATTTAAATAATATAACATAAGTAAAAAAAAAAAAGATTATCATATAAAACTGTATCAGAAAGTAGTGTGATTATTATATTTTAGTCAATACAATCTAACATTCATTGATTAGTAATGGTTACAAAAATACTTCAAAAACTAACGTGAGATGAAAGAATTACTGCTTTCAGCAGTAAATGAAAAGGCTTAGGCTCGATTTAATAATAATAATTATATCTGCATTTTAAAAGTCCCGTGAGGTTTAATGCAGTAGTAAAGTGAGACATAGAGGAGCTAAAAATATATAATCTGTCAATGCCATATGACCTTCTAAGTAACAAACTATTTGATTATTATTGCCATGCATGGGTGATTTACAGGAGTGGAATCACAAGCTTAGTGCTCAAATGTTCTCTCCAAGAATTAAACGGTATGATTACTTATTTAATGCTCTATGTGGTTTAGCACAGAGATAAAATACCCGATTAGAGTGCAAGGTCTTTGGATCAATTACAGTTCTTACAAACTGTAATTCCAGTTCTTACAACTCCCAAGCAATAAAGCCATACAATCATTTTTATTTACTAACTTATCTTAAAATGCAATTATTTTATAAAACATCCCTAAATTTTAAGAATCTAAAATAATAGGATGTAGAAAATGATGAAATATATTTAGTTCTGATCAAAGATTATTCCTTTGTCGTAATAATTAGATCGTCCTACCTTCAAGATAAACATTAACATAAACAGAACGATGCCTAACGCTAGCTGAAATCTGTATAAAATATTTTAAATGCCCCACAGCTATAATATTTCAGTCATAATCCCTTTTTAAATAAAGAAAAGCTTGAATTGTGCAACCCATAAATGCAAAATTCAAGCTTTTCTTTATTTAAAGAAGGTTGTGTGGCTAAAATAATATAGCTGTCTGGCATTTAACATATTAACATAAATGTATATTTTGATGACTTTTCATTTTAATACTTTAAAAAAAATAAATAAATAAGTATTTGAGATATTAACTAGTGCACTGCTATTATGAGCCATTTTTGAAATTATTGATTAAATCTTAATGAAATCAGAGTTACTAACATTATCCATATTTTCTATTAACTATATCAATTACCTCAATTGGACAGGTTTCTTCGATTAGAAATTGAACCACACACTTCTTCATCAGCAATAAATAAATGTTTGAGATATAAAATAATGCATTCGAATTATGTACCATGGCTGAAATTATTGATTAAATCATAGTAAATTCAGAAAATACTAACATTATACATTGTTGAGGCTGATTTCCTACTAACTAATTCAATTATCTCGCATGAATAGAATGAACTTTCATGCAGAAATTGAACCAGTCACAATTCTTTACTAACAATTTATTCTTACAGATATAAATATCAATGCAATAATAAAGTATATGTGAAATATCTATTATACGAACTACTGTCACTTCTTTCATTTTTAAAATTATTTATAGAAATAAAATACTAACACAGGCAAAACTTTCCGTACAGTAGTGCCACTCAGTGCAAGCCAGAATAATCAATGGATGTCAGCATAAGAAATGGTGATCATGTGATGTTTAGCGGTTTAAATAAAATACTATTAAAAATCAAAAATTTAATTTTGCAAAGCATTTTTTGTTTTTCTGTATTGTTTTTAATATTATATATTGATTATTGAAACAATCCATTTATAATTATTAAAAAAAAGTATAACTTTTGATAAAATTTGGATATCCAGTAACATATTAAAATGTTAAACTTCATTATCTAATACATAAATGCGCATCTTTTTTATTACATGTATAAAATGAAACTATTGCTGCTGTGAACTGCATTAATTCAAGGCCTTCTATTTTTTAAACAATTCTAAATTGGTCATCATAGTATCACAAAATATACACAAAGACTGCAACTATCAGAACTCATTGAAAAAATTATATTGCTAAAAATTGAGATCAAAAATAGTATTTATCTGTACATTATATGAATCTCTATTATAATGGTCAGGGATATGTGAGTCTTACCGCATTTGCACTACAGGGTGCCACAAGGCATTTGAATCTGCAAAATTTATATAGTAGGCAGATACATAAGTTAAGAAAAAAAAATTTTTAATATATATTTTATTCAGACCATCAGCCCAAGTCACTAGCTCATGGAGTAGCAGAGATTTAAAACATTTTTATAAGTTTTAGTAAAGATTTATATTCTCAAAATATATTAATATTTAAAACAATAAAATAAACCACAACTAATAATTAACACACAAACATTTATTTACGCACATATAAATAAAATTGAGGAATAAATTTATTATTTTAGGTTGGTTATTAATTTAATTTTTTAATTTGGCTTTTTAGTTTGAACAATCCACACAGATTTGTTTAATAATATTTTTAAGATTGTCGAGTGTGAATAAACTACATAGATTTCATTTGAAAAGAAAATATTCTATCCCTTATTTAACCTTAGGCCAAAAAAGTTCGCAGTCAAACCAATGTCAATCCATCTGATACATTGATGTATTCAATGCAGCATGAAATATGACAGCACAGATACCATACTGTCAGGAATGTACATCTGAACAGCATGGTTAAAGAAGACATTGACTCTCATCTAGTACAGGAATGCTACATCTATCTGGCAAGAAGAACAATAAAAAAACTCCATAGGAAGGGACTGCATTTTCCATCTTACTATCCCCTTCCATAGGCAAAAAGGGGGTGTGCAGCATATAATATGATCCTGCAAGTAGCGAACCTCATACTACATTTACTAATTACACCAATATATCCAATCCATTGACCCAATCTAACCATGAAACAAATAACCTAAGATTTAGCCTTCCTTAAACTAACATAACTTTGCGAATCTATGCAACCATTCATGCCCGACTTAAATTTAACATTTATATAAGCTCGCACAGATGAATTTTATAAAAATTTGTTTTATAATGTTGAGTATAGATCAGCTACATAGATTACACAGTTAAAAACATTTCAAAATAAACATAAATGATCAAAATATAAAGTCATTGATGGAATTGCAGAGGGAAATTTACAAGAAACCCAATGGCATTCATCATAAGATGCCACATTGACACCAATAACTTAAAAGACATCTGAATAAATACATTTTAGATACTCAACATAAGGTATCATTATTTACTGAATGTCTATATATTTTAATCAAATATGAAAATAAAAACATAATTAAACATTGACGAATCTATGCAAGCATCTATACCCAACTTAAATTTAATGCATTTAAATAATTTATACAATAAATATTAATAAAAATAAATATAAAAAAATGAAAATGATTTTTTAGCAAACTCAAATTATAAATTTAAACATTAATAATTGATTTGAAAGTTAAAAGTCAGATACAAGTTCATTTTAAAATTTAGGTTAGCTGAATATTAAAAGCTTGTCAAATCTTGATGAAAGTTCTTAATTACTTTTAAATTTTACAGTTCATATCTTACATTTGAAGAATCCCGGTTCCTGGTATCAATTCCTGTGTCATCTCTATTGGAAGACCAGTCTGTTGTTCTGGAGATGGCCTTAGCTGGTTCAATCCTGGTACTATTTGATTGCAGAACTGATATGATTTGGGGTCTGCAATAATACCATTCATAATTCATCAGTCATTTCATTTTAAAATACTGAGAGAGTGTGACAAGTGCATCTTATCACACCTCTCAAAAAAATCAAGCTGGAACTGTTTTTAATTTCAATATTTTTCCTTTTATACTGATCGTCCGGATTCACTGAACAATGGTTTCCTGTTCCAAATTTTCATTACGGTCCGAGCCTTCATTGCTGCTTCTATTGGACATCTAATTTATTTTTGTTCTCTTATCTATATTTCATCTGACTTTTTTATATAAGAGCCCCAAGAACTAGTTTGCTTTTCATTTAATTTATAAAACAATAATTTCCATTTACAAAAATATTTTATCATTAGATCTTGTACTTTTTTTTAATAAAAAAGTACGTTCAAATATTTAAAAAAAAAAAAAAAACTTTTAAAGTTTTCATTCCATCTGTGCGATATATTATATACGTTAAACAACTTTTAATTTTTTAGCTTTTAGTTTTTATTTATGAATTTACAAAAAAAAAGTTTTTATTCTAATTTTAAATTAATGTAACGGCATATACCGTTACACTATATTGCACAATGATTTTCAACTTTGCACAAGTTATAAAACTAAACAATTTGTAATTCTAGGCTAAAAATTCATTTTTAAAATTAAAAGAAAACAGAAAATGTTAGGACATCATTATGCTTGCTAAGATGCAAAAACAAAGATATTTAGTCAAAGAATATAATATCTATAATCCACTTTTTTATTAAATATATTAATAAGCAATGTGTATGATATCAGAAAGCAAATCATTTACTATTCTAATATTAAAATTTATTTTCAAAACAAATTAGAATGTTCAAGCATGGTTGTGATAACAATTTTGCTTAGCAAAGTATATGTTTAGAATGTGGTTACTTTTTAAGAAAAAAGTTGAATTGCTAAATGCAAAAAATTCCTGGATGACATATTTATCCTCAAAATGTCAACTTAAAAGAATATCAAAAAATGATTACTTTTAAGCTAGATTCCACTTTTTGAAACAGTATAACAAGTAACTTTAATTAAACATTTTCTAACACATATTGAATGCAAAATTTCTTTACAAACAAATAAATGTAAGTACATAATTTTTTTTAAACCATTAAACATCACATGATCACCATTTTTTGTGCTTGCTCATAACTTATTAAAACAGGCAAAACTCTTCATACAGTAGTACCACTCAGTGCATCATATTCCAAGATCCAAGCACAGTGCTCTCAGACCCAATGCTCCCCACTGACGAAAATGGTCGGTGGATGCTGGAGAGCTTGTGCATGGAATCCCTGTCTGATGCCTGCTCATCCAATGTTCCCAGATTGGTTTCTGGCTTGTGGATTTCATCAGTAAGGGGGGGGGGCTTGGGTCTAGGAGCACTGCGCCTGGATCTTGGGATCTGATGCACCCTCTGGGACTATTCTAGCTTGCACTGAGTGGCACTACTGTATGGAGAGTTTTGCCTGTTTTAATTTTTTTTAAATTTATTATTTTAAGCAATATTTATTAATAAATTATACAACAAATATAGAAATGCTTTATATGTACTTTTTTTCTATTTAGTCTTATCTTTTCCAATATACACAAATAACACTGACTTTATTGCAGTATTTATTTTATTATTTTATTTAATTAATTTTTTTTAACAATTTTCATTGTTAATTCTATTATACTTAAATTATAATAATACAATATGTTTAATTTTTAAACATTCTTGCATTATAATTATTATTTGAATGACATTATTCTATAACTTTTTAAAATCCATAAAGGACTGAAAATCACAGCCATCACAATAACACTTTTTAATTTATACGTAAGTGGTTTATTTTTTCCTACGATGATCATATATCATGATAAAAACAAATAAACATTTGTAAATAAATGATTGAAAACTAAAATAAAGTAAGTTTTTAAATAACTCATTTCAAAACAAACACTTATCTGGTATATATCTATAAAATTTAACAATGCTCAATAAACTAATAAA
This sequence comes from Epiperipatus broadwayi, assembly GCA_028023455.1. Taxonomy (NCBI): domain Eukaryota; kingdom Metazoa; phylum Onychophora; class Udeonychophora; order Euonychophora; family Peripatidae; genus Epiperipatus; species Epiperipatus broadwayi. The sequence continues at coordinate 3,157,684 of JAQFVV010012437.1, forward strand.
CTATGAATTGATAGGGGTTCCACAGTATTACTTTAACTTCTTCTCTTGTCTACAAAATTGGCTTTATTCAAGACTTCAATCCAAATCTAAGATGAAGATTTAACAAATGTAAACTAATAGTGATGAAAATTCAAATAAATTCACTAAAGAAATATTTACCTAACTCACAAGAAAAGAAAGCAATAGTTAAACACTATAACAATATTACTTTTTAAAATAAACGTAAATGTAGCTAATATACATGTATATTAAAAATATTTATTATTTAAAAAAATCATATTTTATAAGATTTATAAAGTAATACTATAATTGTCTTACTAAATGCATTATGAACCAAGATTTATTTATTTTATCCAATTTATTTATTTATCTATTTCCATATGTATTATATTATATGCAATCTACTGCAATCATAGAGCGGTGGACTATAGAATTAAAAGATCCTGAATCAAAGCGCAAACTGTCACTTCTGATGTTCAAATGTCACTAGACATTCTGAGTAACTAAATGTTCAATTAATTTTTATTATCTATTATATATGACTCTATTTAAATCTGTTTAACTAAATCTTCTGAATTTTATCATATATACATAGTATTCTGTTTTGGGTTTGAGTGCTTTCAAGGTGATGAGAACTATATTGAAGCTAATGAGATTACTAGATAAGTTTTCTGCTGATGAAAAAAAAATGAAGAGATAGTAAATCTTTCATTTCTTTAATGAAATTTTAATCTATACCAAAATATTTTCGTTTCAGGACTACTTCAATTACATCTGATGTGATATGATGTAAAATGGATTCTTATTAAACTGTCATATATTTCTGAGTATAAGCTATATGCCAAGAAACTAAGTAAAAATATATACTGTATATTTGCTTACTCATATATACATGTTGTATCTTTTATTTTGAACATACATAACTTATCTTCAACCACCACCCCCCACCCCAAAAAAAAGATTTAGTGATCACATTCCCTATCTTCTTAACTCAATCCTCCCAAAACTATATAAATAGAAACATCACTACAATTAAGATGTAGCTTTAAATACCGAGAGATAAACTTTAACAAGATGACAAACAATAGTAAACTGCCACAGACATGAATTGTGTTATCATATGAATGCAATACTCATTCCTAATTACCTCTCTCTATTTTTAAGCAGACAGTATTTATACAGAAACAAATCCAAACTAAAAATGATTATATATAAAAGTAATTTATAACATAAAGAAAAATGATTTTAAATAGCACACTGAAGATAGTCTGCATCAGTTGTCTCTCCATATAAAGAAATAGTGATGATATTTAAAAAGATATAATTACATATCTCAGAAGTAGTAATTCATACCAATGTATTTTTAAAACAAATCCCCCAAGAGATCTTATAAAATATACATATTATTCAGAGAGAATTTTATAACTTTGGTGAGAAGAGATGCTGGTTTGTTTAAGTTTAGAACAGGTCAAATTGTTGATCTGAAGAAGCTACAATATTAATTACTTCAAAATCAGCAATAATAACAAGAATGGTGATAGAATTCACTAATTATGAAGGTTGTAAATTTTTTTAGGAGCAACTATGGCCTGAAATCAATATTTATTGGGACCAATGAATATGAAAATTAAAGTAAAACAAATTACAGATAGATCAATTCATATTTGATCAATTCACTTTCTATCAAGAGTATTAATTATATATTCAAAACAGCAGTTTATAATATAACTTCATTTTGAAAACCATTAGTTTCTCACATAAGTGTAATAGCATGAAAGTAATACAAATCTAGACAATAGATACTTAAAAGTATATTATATGTTCAGATAAATCATATTTAAACTGGAAATGCCTATATCTGGTAAACATAAAATAAAACAGTTGAAACATAATAGTGAAAGTGATCATTTGGAAAGTCATTTCATAACATTCTCTTAATCTATTTATTCCAAATATACAAGTTATCACTGCAAACTATTTTAAAAAGCCATTTTATGGCACTACATTACTTCCAGAAAACAATCATGTTTCAAAATAATAATGTTCTAAACTATGCAGTCTTTATTATGAAATATTGGTTTCAGAATCATGAAAATATTACAATCTTACTCTTCAATCATTTGATTATTAGCAAGCTTCTGTAATCCATTCTTCAATTAGAGAAAAATATATTTTATCTATCAACGTTTTCTGTGAAAAACATTAATTATATTTGTTTAAAACAGTCATATAATATATGCTAATTTGCAAATGGCATTTTAGATATTAACCCCCCACACACACACACACACGCAATTTCCTCTTCTATAAAAATTTAATTAGATGCCTATACAAATATGAAAATAATGATATAGTAATGACGCTTACATAAAAAAAAAGATTTCTTTTAAAGAGTTGTTTATAACTTTTAATGGAAAACTGACTAAAAATAATAAACACTGCTGCTGATTAGTAAACTGTAATTAATAATAATCTAGATAATATTCAAACTGAATATCTAGAAAAAAGCAAGAAACTTCTCAAAAATACTAGTCTTCACCATAATGCTAAAGATATATTAAATGTTTCTTTTATATCATTTTTATTGTTATAACAATAGTTTTTAATTAATGGACATTTTATTTATATTATATATGTATATAAACATTGGTTATGATATACTTAAAGTATATATATATATAAGAAGTCTACCTACACGATAACAATCGGTCATAGTGTAATATTCAGGAATCAAAAATCATGGAATAAACTTTGACTTTCTGTACACATGCTAATCACAGAGTACATGTAAATTATTCTTTTTTGTTCAGATTAAAAATTATAATCTAAATCATTTAAATCATTTCTTATATTGTAATAAAAAGGATATAATTAAAAGAAATTGGAAGTTTTATAATTTAGAAATTCAAATTAGATATGATGAGATGACCCAGTGAATTGTTAAACAAACCCAATGATTGTTGCTGCATTTTATAAATATTAACGAAATTGATTTAGTAAATATATTTTTCTGATTAAGAAGCTATGAGAAGTTATAAAATTACACATTGATAGTTAGTAGACTAATGAAAGATGATATTGGTTTTTGAAGTGAGAAACATATAAACAAACATGCTAATTTGATATTATGGTGTAATGTATGTTGTATTTTATAAAATATGAATTAAATGTTTTTACTAATAAAATACGACTTTGTTTACAAAATTGAAAATAACTATTAAAACTTTATATGTTTATTTGTCTTTTTTAATATTAATTTTAATCATAAACCATTCCACATGAATAACCTTCATAACAAACACCAACTAATTGTTTTTGTTAATTGAAATAAATTGCTATTTAATTTTTTTTTTTGTTATTTAAATTAAAAAAGAAAATTTTATTTGAATATCAGTTAATGACATTTCCATAAACTTTTCAATATTTAATCATTTAATAAGCCATTTCTGCTTCAGTTCAGGTGAAATAAACAAAATATATCAATGCCACGTGATTGGTTAAAAAGTCTGTTTAATTAAACTATTTAATAATTACTTTCAAAGCAAGTTACCTTAACATAATACAATTCGAATATAATAATTAGTCTTTCTATATAAAAATCAACAATATGAAACTTTTAAGGATTATAAAAATACTAAAGATTTTTGTACTTTTATTTGAGTCTTGATATTATTAAATTATCTAATGATTAAGAAAATTCATGGTGTTTTTTATACATATTTTCCTATTTATTTGATTATTTTGCTGCTTCATTAGAATTTCATAAATTATAACGATATCTTTGATAATCAGATATAAAAGCTTTTATAAATTATAATGTTTAAAAGTTTTGTTGTTGTTGTTTTAAGTACTAAAACAACATTTTGGCATAATTTCTTTCTTTTTTAAAAAAAATCTATATCTGTGCTTGCATAATATATTAGTGTTGATTCCTGATCTAGAAAATGCTAATCAAATAATTAGTTGTGATTTTTAGTACCAAAGCAACAAGCTGAGCTTCAATTAAGTAATCTTTAAATCTTGAAAATATTCCTCTGCTATTGTGCCAGATCACACAGAGCCATTATACAAAACAAAGGCCATGAGTTGTGTGTGTGCGTATATATATGCGTGTGTCAGAAAACATTTATTTACAACAATTTTTATATTTTAGTTAAAATATTTTTTTATTCTAGTTCCAGATATTGATTTTATTTAGCAGCAAACACATTTATTTGTATCAAATTAATTATGTGTGTGTATGTGCTTAAAGAAATTGATTTAAAAAAAATCACAATTTAAATTTTATTTAAAAAATTGTATTTTAATTAAATAAGTATTATTTTAAGTTAAAAAGTTGTTTAAAAAGTAATTTATTTAATTACTACGGTCACAATCTGAGTATAAATATAGGCTGAGTAAAATATAATAAGTTTTTTTTTTTTAGTTTTTAATCAGAATTATTATTATTTTTTAATTAGTCAGCTCAAAAACAACCCAGATAACTACCTAACATTGACCTGCAAATGGTCTGGCTATTCTTAGCTAGAAAGCAAACAAAAATGAAATACAGACTTTTACCATCAGAAATTAGCAAGCCTGGTGAATAATATTTTCTCCTTTACTAATTTTTGGAATTTTGTTAGGAATGTTTTTGCGATCCAGTATTCAATTTAAAGTTGTTTTATTTTTTTTAACATTAAATTAACCTTCAATGTGTAGAATTACATTTGCTTAAGAATTAAATATCTTATCTATTTTTATGCAAAGTCTAAGTGAAACAATTCCAGTTCAATCTATTTAATTTGAAGTTGCTTAACTTAAAATATTGTTTTAATATATTTCTGCAGTTTAAAATATCAATTTAATATTAAATACTTTATATAGTTTAAAAGTTATAATTTTAAAATTCTACAAATCTTTTTATTTGTTATTATTTTTTATGCTAACAAAACCATACTTTTTAGTAAGATCTCACATCCTCCTAAAATACTTCTATGCTTCCAAGAATAGTTATCTCCATTTTAGTGAGAGCTTAAGAATTCAAAGCTGAAACTCATATATTTATGCATCTAGTAGCATTATATTTATTCATTTATAATATTCAGGATAATAATGTGAAATATTCCTAAGGTCTTAAACCCACGTCACTCTAATTGCACATTAATATATATCTAATATCAGAATAAGTTATTATGTATATATATATATATATATATATATATATATATATATATATATATATATATATATATATATATATATATATATATATATAATAAAAAAAACCTACCTAAAATAAAAAATAAAACCAAACAAAAAAAAAATAAAAATAACACCCAACCCATCTTTCCACCAAACTAATTTTAAAAAAATAACAAAAACCACACAATATATAAAATATACAAACCAACCAACCACTCCCCTCCCCTCCCTTCACCCTCCAATAATAATAAAAAAAATAATAAATTTATTATAATATTTTAAATATAAAAAAATTTATATTTTTATTTTTTTTTTTCTTTTTTTTTTATTATTCTCTTATCTTACCCAAATCATTTCTTTATTTCATTTTTTTTTTATTTTTTTTTACTTAATTAATATTTAAATTTTTTTTTTTTTTTTTTTTTTTTTTCTTTTAATCTTCTTTTTTTTTTCCTTTAACACCTTCTTTTAAAATATATTTAAAAAATATAATACACAAAAAAAAAAATATTTTTAAAAATTTTTTTTTTTAATTTAAAAATATGTAAAAAAAGGGAGAATATAATTGTTTTTTGGGGGGGGGTTGGGGGGGTTGGTATAAAAAGAGAAATATATAGGGGGATGGGGGGTGGGAGGGGGGGGGGGGGGTGGGGGGAGTTGAGGGGTGTGGTGGTGGGGGGTGGGGTTTGGGGGGTGTTTGGTGGGGGGGTGTTGTTGGTGGTTGGTTTATGGTTATATATATATATATATATATATATATATATATATATATATAGCTTAAAACCTTAAGGTTTAAAGCCAAGACAATCCACTTGTCTAATAATATAGAATTAAATTTATTTTTACTTAAGTTTATAATTTACAAAACAAAATATAATATATTAAATTTATTAAGCGCAAGCAGATGATATAATAATAAGAACATGAAAGACTGAAACCTTTGACAGATGTGCCTTAAAAATGCTTATATGACAGTCAATCATATGTATTAATCACTGCACAAGGGAACTCTCAATTCAAAACGCAAGGCAGAGATTTTATGAGAAAAAGATGTCCCACCTTCTCTATTTAAATTTATATATAAATAAGCCAGACTCAAGGTGTTTAAAGCTTCACATTCTTAGTTCAAAATGCTCGAGTCTGGCTTATTTATATATAAATTGAAATAGAGAAGAAGGTGGGACCATCTTTTTCATGTAAAATCTCTGCCTTGTGTTTTGAATTGACAGTTCCCTTGTGCAGTCATTATTACATCTGATTGGCTGTCATATAAGCATTTTTAAGGTGCATCTGTCAAAGGTTTCAGCCTTTCATGTTATCATTAAAACAAAATATAATAGCTTTTCTATTTAATTTTCTTGTATTTTACTAGCTTCATGTAGTTAAATCAACTTCATTCAATTAAATGCATTAAAATCTGATGTGAATATTTGTATTAAAATTATGACTTGTATTCATTCAGAATGAATTTGATTTTGTTAATAGTTTGAACTCAATAATTATTCACTTTCACCATCTTAATTGTATTTCAGTAAATGTAAATATATAAAAAATCTTTGAATAAGAGAAGTTTCAACTGTCTTTATAAAGTAAAAAAACAAAAAAATTGACGACATTATAAATAAAGTGTCAGGTGACTTCTTCCTGAAATGCTCTTTTAAAAAAACATGTTTTAAAAGTAATGCATAATAAAGATAAACAAAAAATTATTGGAAAAACCATACATATTAATGGGTTACAAAAAGTTAATCATCAAAAGGCTTCACAAATCAACTACATAAATGAGTTCAAAAAACCCATTGCTTCTTATATCAAAAAAAATTTAAAAAAAATTAAATATAACCTTAAATGTATTTTAGTATCAAGAACTCTTTTCAAAGATAAAAGTTACACTAATAAAAAAAGAAAATAAAACTTATACATAAGCTAAATACTCTCATTCACTTATACATTCAACTACACATGATCCAAAACAATCTCAATTGAGCCCTATTAATTTCCCCATTGTTTACTGAGTCTATATTATTAAAGGACTATGTTTCTTTTATTTTCTATTTTCTATCACTATAATCACTGCAAATAACCTGTGTTTCTTTAGGATTAAAAACATGACAGAATATCCTTTCATATAATAAAAATGCAGATGATGTTGTAAAAATCAATTTTAGCTTTATTATATATAGATATAAATTATATTAACCTTACATTAAAGTTAGCCTTTGATTCATTATAGTACGCATAAGAAAAATTAGGTTCCTGACATTAAATTGCATATTGAATCTGCACTGTTAAGTGTATATATAAGTTTAACATTTGTTTGGTAAAATCATGCTTGACAACAAAAGTACATGATTATATTTAACATTCTTAATATTTTCTCCACAAAAGAAGCAATATATTATATTTAATTTATTATCATATATAGATGACAAAAGTTTTCATAGTTTATGCAAATTACTAATCCTACAGGATTTTCTCAACTGCTTTTAAATATTATATTTTAAAAAATAATTTTGACATTGTCAAATATCATAAGTTTTATTTATGACTTACATAATGTCATGAATAGAATGTGGAAAATGTTGGTATGCGGTATTTCATGGAAGTTAACAATTTTTGCTTAGTGCACTTTCGACAAAGTTTAATATTAGTCATAGTTAGCAATTTTTGCTTAAGTTATATTAGTCATACTCATGGCAACTGACAGAGGAAAGAAGATTTCAGGGTTTATTAAAGAAACATGAATGGGTGATTAGCATAATTGAATAACTAATTATTAGTTTAAGTAAGCCATTTTTAAGACAGGAAAACACAGGAATCTTTCTTATTAATTGCATTCTTATCTCTTATGAGTTTACATCTGCCACCATTGTATGCTTAGAGCAAAATGACACCAAGCATAAACTGAAAGAGGCCTGGCGCAATGTGAGAAATAAGAATGCAATTAACAAGAAAAATTCTTGCATTCCCCTTTGTAAAAAATGGCCTGCTTAAACTAATAATTAGCCATTCAATTATGCTAATCACCCATTCATGTTTCTTTAATAAACCCTGCAATCTTCTGTCCTCTGTCAGTTGTCCTGACTATGACTAATATAACTTAGGCAAAAATTGCTAACTTCATAAATTTTAAGCTAATCTCCAATATGATTTTGCATATATTTATCTAGAATATCATGAATAGATATGAACTAATTTCATATTTAATGAGGACAAAAAACATGGAATAAATATATACTCTATAAAAGCAACATAGAAGCAAATAAAAAATAAAATTTTTATATAATAATTCTTTAATTCATTTTTTTGACTTGGAATTAAGTTTTGAAGTAATTTAACTTTCGCATAACCCAAAATACAGCTTAATCTGTTTTATATTTAATTATATTACTTTCAGTGTTTGACTGTCACATAATTCTTCTAAGCAATAAACCATTTGATTATATACATAATATCCACTGTTGGTATTATTTTATAAATTAATATAAAAAAATTTATGTTTAATATAACTTTTTGTCTCGGATTAATCTGAAAATGTTTGTTATTGCAAAAAAAAAAAGGACCTTAATATAATTCATTTTCGTTTTGATTAGAAATATACAAGTGATCAAAATTAAATTTTGCTGACATTTTTTATGTTCGTATTAAATTACTAACGCCCCATATGATGCACTATTAATACCATTGGAAATATATTTTTTAAACTTTTAAATAGGTTTCTTTTCTAATTTCAGTATTTCAATTTTCAATATTTAAGGTTTTTACTTTTTTTTTTTAAAGATCATTTTTCAAATATTTTTTCAAAGCAATTTTCCTTTTTTTTTTTTTAAACAAATAAATGTAGAAGCCAGAAAAAAAAAGTCATTTTAAACTTCACTTTTAAAAAGTGAATAATTACATAATTGGAATACATTTTTCATAAATAAACATAAAAGTTTAGTTGAATGTAAAAAAAAAAAGAACTAAACAACTATAAAATGTTTTACGAATAAATATTTATCAAATCAATAAAAAAATTATTATTAGCTCATATACATAAAATTTAACTACAATATTTAAAGATAGAAAAAAAACTTTACTTAAAATGTTTAAGTTACTTATAAGACTACTAATCAATATATAAAAATAATATAACATGCAATAACTCATGTATACATATAACAATTATGTTGTATTTTGTCCATTATTTTCTAATTTTAAAGCATAATCGATGATAGTAAAATATATTTATGTGTAAAAGTGTGGCCTTGATCAGAATCATATTTCTACCCTTTGCATCTTGCTCAGTAATTAAGTGGCCAATATGTAAGCTGAAGACTCTCATAAAAATTCTCCTGCTGAATAAATAAATAAAAATATTTTGATCAATTACAAAAATCTTAGGGTTAGCTGCTCAAGAGGTCAGGTGATATGCAAATATCAAAAGCAGCAGGCTTAACTTTTATTTATAAATTTTTAAATCGCAATTTTAATATTTTCCTATACTTAATACTCACATGTTATATGACTTATTAAACAACTCAATATATACAGAGAGGCTGCTACATTCATTGCCTCCACATTTGCTAATTCGCTTATATATTATCTAAAAAAGAATAAACATTTGTAAATTAATTTAAAAGATATAAATTATTCATGTAAATATAATTTTCTAGTAAGATACCTACTATTCTTTTTCTATTTCAATAATGTTTACCAATCGTGTGTTGTCACATCCTGGATAAATTCATTCATCATGTTTACTAGCAATCTCTGAAATAAAACCAATGCCAGTGTACTTCTTCTTCACTTTTTTTTTTCAAAAACATAAAAAAAAATATTTAAAATGTAAAACGAGTCATCATAACAATTCTACAAAGGATAAAATTTGTGAAGTGTTTCCTCTAAGGCAGGGATGGGAAAAGTCTGGCCCTCAAAAACTTTCTAGCTAGTTCCTGGATGTCTTTCGAAAACATATATAAAATGGTCCTGTATAAAATTTATTTAAACATGTGTGCAGGGCAAATATTGAATAATGAGTTAAATTACAATATTTAATTTCTGAACTATATCTTGTTTTTTTCTTTAACCTTTATAACAGTTCTAGTTCATTCTATAAGAGGCAAAATATTCCAGTAAATTATCATATATATATATATATATATAATATGGATTTCTGATTATAAATTTAATCTGTGATGCTGAGGGTAATTTGTTTGTTTTTATAATTTTCACGGAAAGAAATACTATTAATAAAAATTAGTCACATGTCACATACCCTATATAGCTTGCATTACCAATATGTAATATATAAAGAGCCTGCTAATAGTTCTAAACAAGCTTTTTTTTAGCAAAACTAAAACTCAAATTTTACTTCATTTTGTTATTATTATTATTTTGCATTTAATTTTTTTTATTAGAATGGCTAAATTGAGTAGGAAAAGAAAAATTGACAGAAAATCATGCATTTAAAAACAAATGAACCAATGCATATGTTTTTATATAAAGAAATAGTAAATCGATGTGTCTTATATGTCTAAAAAGTATTTCCTTTAATAAAGAACATAATATCAAGAGGCACTATTTATCAAAACATTCTGATTACAAAAAAACTGTTGGAAAAGAAATAAATATTAAAACATAAAACTTGAAAAGGAGCTTCATCAAGTGGTTGATATGTTTCATAAAAATACAAACAAGTCAGAGCATCATGTGGAAGCAAGTTACATTATTTTTTTAAAAAGCAGAAAATTCAAAACCATTTTCTGAAGAGAAGTTTATAAAAGACTGCATCCTAGTTTCTATAGAATTAATCTATCCAGAACATAAAAAGGAAATTTGAAAATATAAATATGTCATGAAAAAATTACAAAATAAGTTGGAAAAATTGTCATTAAATGTGGAACAATCATTAATACATTAAAAAAAAAGAAAGTTGAACTTGGCTTGCCAATTGAAAAGATTGTTTACAGTTAGTGATTAGGGATAAATTAATTAATTTTTTGGTCAATTACAAGTCAATAATTTTATTGGGCCATGAATGATATTATAAATACCCAAATGGTCCTTGGCAGAAGAAAGGATCTCCATCCTTGCTCTGACAGACAAAATGACAATTATTAATTTAATCTTTGAATACAAGTGAATTTTATATATATACTTGGAGTTTAGATGTAAATATAGGGAATTGAAACACAGATTTTCAAGCTCTCTTCAATTACCTGCTCTATTTCATACAACCAATACACATGCCACACAAATGTGAAAAAGATAAATGATCTTCAATATACATTATTTCTGCTGAAGCTTGTCCATTAAAGTTTGAAGATTTGCTATCTTAATAAGAACTGAGCATCAATTATATATGTGTGGGGAAGATGATTATCTGGACCAACTGATGAGTTCTGGTTTAGAATAAAATATGTATATTGGATATCATTTATATCTTTCATGTGTGGTCATGGGTATTGGTTGTATGAGATAGAGTGGATAGCTGGAGAGAGCTTGAAAGTATGTGTTCAGATCCTCTATAATTAAATTAATTTAATTGTAAATAAAAAAAAGAATTCTCAAATCATCAATAAATTTATTTGTGATATAATAAAAAGAGAAAAATAACCCCATTTTAATAATAATAAAGAAAAATACAAAATTTTTATTATTATTATTTTGAGGAATGTACTGAAACATATACATTAATACAAACAAAAAAGTGCTATTTGCATTGTTCTTTTTTTAAAAAATATTTTTAATTACAATCTAAATTTATGTGTAGTAATGGTGACTTTGGCATGATAAATGGGTTTGAAGCCAGAACCAAAGATATATAATAATAAATTCAAATGAATATGAAAGTTGAAGGGTTAATAAAAATTAAAAAAAAAGATTATATTCAAATATATGATAATATTAGCCCACCATAATGTTGAGGATTTATAATTTAAAAATACAAGCAGTCCCAAAAGTATTTTATTTGTTTTTCAGTTTTAATAAAACTCAAAGGTGCCAAACCTTCTCACTAGAAAGTTTACTTTTTGGAAAACTTTTAAAAGAATGTTCATTAGCAATTTATAAATTATCATCATCCCCAGTGGATTGCATGATTTCTCAGGGCTGTTGATATTGACTAGCATAATGTTTTGGATTGAGTTACAAACACAAACTAAATGAGTTAATAATAAAAAAATAATACTATTAATAATGAACAAATAAAACTATTGCATACATACTACACAAAATATTAAATGTCATAATAATAAACATATTTTAAATTTGTTTAGTCTTAAATTGAAAGTCTTATAGTATTTATAATAAGACCTTACCATGTTAAATATCGAAACAGTCACAAACCATGGTTTCTGCAGATATCATTTTTAAAAATATTTTATGGTTATCTTCATTAATTCCTCCAAAGATAATAATTCTTCTCCTTGAGCATAGGTGATGTTAGAGAGTAAATATAATAGCACTGGTGATGTTATATGATATAATTTCAGTAGGTCTTGGATAATTTATATGGCATGGTCCAGTTTTCAATCATGGCCTTATAGAGGTATTGCATAGGCTGGTTTTGCAAACTTCAGCATTAGTTTCTAGATACGACTGCTTTTTCCTGGTATTTGGCTGAAGTATTTTTTTATTTTTTGCCTAGCCACACATTTTAGAAAGCTTTCTGCTAGATAAAATCATTATACTGGCTGTTATGACTGGAGTATTGAAATATACTGTAAAACAGTCAGCAAAATAAATTAGTCAAATTACATCAGAAACATGTTTTTAAGCAACAGTTGTTTTTTTTCCTCTGCATTAGATTACCACAACATGGATTTTTAAGTAGACTTGATTGGAATATAAAGCAATATGGAATAAAATGCTGGTCTCCATTGGGCTATCTAACTGCTTGTTTCAGACCTATTTAATGTTGTTCAACAACATATTTTCCATGCAACAGGATACATCAACAGCTAGTTACAAGATTTGACCTGTTTGCAACAATGTTTTTCAAGAAACATGCTGTGGAAACAAATTTAAAAATATCACATCATGATTTGATACATAACTGAATAAATTGTTATGATTTGCTATATAAATGAATGAAAGAAACATACTCTTTTCTCTCCCATTTTTCATAAATATTAATTAGTTAATGGTTTAGGAAGAAAGAAAAATCATTGCTGACATTTAAATATTGCTCAATAATTTCTAAAATATTATTAATTCCAAAATTTTAATATTATATTGAGATTTGCCATCCAATTGTAGTATAAAAATCTGGAAAATTTTACTATAAAAATGTAGAAAATTTTATTTAAAACTCAGTTCATGAAAAGCAAATTAAAAAAGATTCAAATTTAGATTTTTAGAAACTATGCAAATCAAATTCTTAAATCAATAAATTTTTTTTCCCCTTTACAATGTAATTTCTCATTTGGTTTCTCACATATTAGAGAACAATTTTATAAAACATTTAATAATATGCATAAATTTTCTCTTAATTTTTTAGGCAGTTTACTTAAGTGATACACATACACACACATATATATATTGTAAATATCGATAAGTCTATCTATATTTTAAAAATTATCATTTGTTATTAAAAAAAATCTCTTTGAGTTGATGTTTATATATGAAGTATTATTATTGTTTATGGTTATTAGTTATAGTTATTGTTTGGAGTTATTATTTTATTTATATGTTGATAGTACATCGCTGTGAATATTTAATTATTAAAGATAAATAAAGACATATAAATTGTTGATTATAAAAAAAAAAGATTATTTTATTTGTAGTGATTATTAAAAAAATGTAATGTTATTATTTATGTATATATACATATATTTTAAAAGCTGTCAAATAAATTTTTGATTTAATATTTTTTTTTATATGGTTAATATTTTTTTTGAATGTTAATTGTTTAAAAGAAAACATATGTAACAATGGTTTTTAAAACAGCATTTGCTGGCACATGGAGAACAACAACAGCAACAAAAAGAAGCCATTATTATTAGGATAGTGATTAAACAAACAAAAGGATAAAAATTTGTTGTACTTTGTTTCTTTGAAATTGCCATTCTTAAGAATAGTGGAATAAGATAAATTTCTGTAATCAATACATAAACATGACTGGCTAATATATATATATCGCAGCCAAGGGGCTGCGCCGTTTTCTTTCATTTATTCCAAGGCAGTTTAAAAAGAAAAACTGAGCAAATTTCAACACATGAATTTCATCGCATTTGAAGCCGAAATTTGATATAGCTATCTGGAATCTATAATGGTCAATCTAATAATAATCTGGAGGTAACTAAAATTAATTAACATATTGGATTCAACATGTCAATTATTTTTTTTTTTTTCAAGGAGAGAAATTTAAAAAGGAAAAATGAAATATATGTATGTGCATTTGGAAATCAATAATTTCTTCTAACGTGGTATTTCTTCAATTTAACTTTAGATAGAATGCATTCTAATATTAAATGGATAAAGGAATAAAACAATGGAATAAGTTGACTTTTGAAAAAAAAAAAAAAAAGTGAACTTTGAAAGGTAGTAAAAAAAACTTTATTAATCACCATCATCATCATCATCAACCATTATCAATCCACTGCAGGATGAAGGTCTCTCCAAGTTTAATCCATCTTCTCCGATCTTTAGCTTCTCTTTTCCACAACACCCCTGCACATTTTCTTATTTCATCCATCCATCTCACATGTGGTCTCTTTCTGGGACTTTTACAATCTCTTGGAATCCAGTTTAAAATTTCAATTGTCCATCTATTATCATTTCTTCTAGCAATATGTCCAGCCCAACTCCATTTCAATCTTTTAATTTTTTCAATAAGGTCAGTAACACCTGTTTGTTGTCTTACCCATACATTGTGTTTTCGATCTCTTCTTGTTACTCCCAACATACATCTCTCCATACTCCTTTGAGTGGTCTGAAGTCTCTGTATTGCTCTTCTATTAAGTGTCCAAGTCTCAGATCCATAAGTAAGAACTGGTAAAACACATTTGTTAAAAACCATTCTTTTCAAACACATAGGCATATTTCCTTTTAGTATCAAGTTATTTCTACCAAAAGCACTCCAACCAAGTTTAATTCTATGATTAATTTCCTCCATTATGTTTCCATCTGTATTAATAATCTGACCAAGGTATTTGTAACTGTTAACTTCTTCTAATTCTTCATAATCAATCTTTATTTTCATACTTTGAGCAAATCGATTAAACATTACTTTAGTCTTTTTAACATTTATCTTTAGTCCTACTTTTCTACTTTCATCTGCTAACTCCTGCAACATTTCCTGCAGCTCTGAAGCATTATTTGCAAAAACAACTACATCATCTGCAAAATCTAAATGACTTAAATACTCTCCATTTACTTTCATTCCTTTAGTTTCCCATTTTAATCCACAAAATACTTCTTGCAGCACTGCTGTAAAAAGTTTTGGAGATATGGAGTCACCTTGTCTTACACCTTTCTCAATGTTGATTTTTCCAGTATCATTATGTAATCTAATTGTTGCTGTTGCATTTTTATAAATATTCTTTAAAATATGACAATATCCTGGATCTATACCTTGATGATCCAATGCTTTAATCACTGAAGAAATGTGTATAGAATCGAATGCCTTTTCATAATCTACAAATCCAAAACATAATGACAACTCATATTCATTTGTCCTTTCTATGACTTCTCTCAATACCTGGATATGATCTATTGTACTAAAACCACTTTTAAATCCAGCTTGTTCTCTTGGTTGGTGGAAATCCAAAGTTCTCTGTAGACGAGTTGTAATTATCTTGGTAAAAATTTTATATAAAACTGATAAAAGGCTGATAGGTCTGTAATTTCTAATATCTTCTTTATCACCTTTTTTAAATATTAATATTATTACTGCATTCTTCCAATCTTCCGGTACATCTTTATCATTTAGACATTTGGTATATAACTTTGCTAAAATTGTTTCTATTTCTTCACCTGCTTCTTTTAATATATCAATTATAATTCCATCATTTCCTGGAGCCTTTCCTTTCTTCATACATTTAATTGCATGTCTCACTTCTTCATTTAAAATTCTGGGCAATTCGGAAGATGTAATAGATATAGGAGGTACTTGTTCTTTATTACTATATAATTCTTGATAAAAATCTTCTACTAATTTCATGATGTCATCTCTCTTTTTAGTAATAATTCCATCTTTTTTTCTTATTGCAGATATAAATTTCCTACCAATACCAAAATGTTGTTTAACATTCTTGAGACTTTTATTTTCTTCTACAGCTTTCCTTGCTATTTCACAGTTATACTTTCTTATATCATTTTCAACTCTTTTCTGTACCATTTTACAAAATTCGAGATATTCAATTCTTTTTAATACATCATTTTTGTATATCTTCATATTCCTTCTTTTCTTCATAAATTCTCTAGTCTCAGTAGAAATTTTATTAGTCAATTGCTGCTTTTTCCTACCAGCTATCTTTGTTGCAGTTTTTAAAAGTGTATCAGTTATTTTCATATTAATTTCATTCAAATCTGAATCATGTTCAAAATCTCCTAACACTTGAAACCTATTTGTAAGTTCTAATTTAAATTCATTAGAATGTTTCTGAAGATTAGGAATATCAACTGTAAATATTGTTTTTCTTAATAATTTTTGACTCTCTAGTTTTACATTAACATGTAACTTACACCTTACTAATTGATGATCACTTCCTGTGTTAAATTTATTAAGAACATTACAATCTTGAAATATGTTATTTCCTGTTAGTCAAAATATAATCCAATTCTGCTGTACCTTCATTTGGATGCTTCCATGTCCATTTCCTTTTAACATTTTTCTCAAAAAATGAATTCATAATATAAAGTTTTTCTTTTTCTGCAAACTCCACAAGTCTATGTCCTCTCTCATGTCTATTACCATAACCAAAATTACCTACAGCAATTTCATCTTTCATTTGTCTACCAATTCTAGCATTAAAGTCTCCCATAACAATTTTAAAATGTTGTTTACTCTGATCAAAAGCCTTTTGTACATCCATATAAAAATCTTCTACTACTTCATCACTATGAGAACTTGTTGGGGCATAAACCTGAATTATCTGCATTTGGTATCTGCTATTAAGTTGTATAACTAATCTTGCAACTCTGTCCGATACACCATCAATCTCCACAATATTGTTCTTCCACTTTTTATTTATAATGAATCCTACTCCACTTGTATTTCCAATATGTGTGCCTTTATAATAGAGTATATTTCCACTTTTTAAATCAATTGTTTCTTCACCTTTTCTTCTAACTTCACAAAGTCCAATAATGTCCCATTTAATATAAGACAATTCTTCTTCTAATTCTTGCAATCTTCCTTCACTTGAAAGTGATCTGCAGTTGTAAGTACCTAAATAAAAAGTCGTCATCAAATGGCAGCCTGGGTCCACAATCAGGGGATTCTTAGCACCCTCCGCCTTCGGCCACCAACCGCTGCCTTGGTTGGTGACTTTACAGCCTCCTGGGAATAAGGGCCATGCTTTATTTTTGTCTGTCATAATTGTATATATGTATTGGAAAAATATTTATCATTTACACAAACATTCATTCTGCCTTATCAGGCACTGAGAAGAAAGACCATGGTGTTTCTTGATCTTAAACTCAGAGGTAAAAATCCAATAAACTCACCACGCTGGCTAATGCGTGTTGGTGAGCAGCCCATCCATGTTCGTATACTATATGAATAATCACATAGTAATAACAGCTGCAACGACAAGAACGTATGGAGTGAACATTAGGAATTTGCCCTGCTCGGTTCCTTTAAGGCCTCCAAGAGGAATCAAAGGGTCTTCTTTCAGTTAATAGCAAACTCATATATATGTTTTTATATATACTTTTGAGATCGATATTCATTTTTTTTTTACTTTTATTTTTCATTATAAAAATATAACGTTTTTATAAATATTCAATTCAAGCGTCTTGTTTTCTAACAGCAATAAACGTTTAACAGGTGTCAAAATTAACACTTAAGTAATTTAAAATCTTAAAGAATGACATATAGGTTTGGGTTGCATATTGGTTGTTATGTATATTTTAATAAGTGAAATTTATATTCGCAAAATTTTTATTATAAAATTTTTTTTATTATTAATTTATCTATTTTCGTTTTTTTAACTTCATATGATAATTCTTATGCAGACCTAAACAATAATTTATATATTTATTTTTTTAAATTTTGAATATTTGAAAAATATAAATATGGATTTGTGTTTATAATAATGCATACTTGTTAAGCACAAATATGTCTTTATCTATTTAATATATATACTTATTGCAAGTATATATGTATATATTTTTTTTGTATTTGGGTTTGTATTTAAAACATTGATATTACCTAAAATTAAACCATAATATAAAAATAAAGGATGTACTATTTGTTTTATAAGTAATGCTTTTGTAATTTATTTGAAAAAGTATTAATATTTTATTCTTATTTTTCTTTTAGTGCCAGAGTCATTATGAAATTAATTGAATTTACAATTTAATAAAGGATAACTTCGTATTTCACTTATTATTTAATCTTTAGGTCACTTACACATATTATTATTCATTGATATGTTTAGATATACATAAATTTACTTATTGGATGTGTATATTGGATTTAATAGAATTCCCTTTGTTTTTGATATATATTTGATTAGTTAGTCATATCAATCTTGAAAATAAATTATAATGATAGATCTCATTGCTCTGTATGATTTTAGATTTATTTCATGTATAGCTAGTTGGAAGGGCATATAAACAATTTATTTAAATATAACTGGGATAATTTTATCTTTCTTCATTTAAATTATACAATTTATTATATTAGGCTTTCTCAACAATTGGATTCATTTAGATTATATATATTCCATTACGTTTATCATCCAATGTTTGAAGCATTATTTTCTTCTCATATATTGACGTTCCATTACATTTGAGGTATAATATGTTTATATGATATATTGTCCATTACATTTGGCACCACAAACTGTAGGTCCCAGTTAACTGATGATTGGTATAATGGAGTAAAAGTATGTTCCATTACATTTGGATGCCACAATGTGGTCAGCATAATATATTTGTTTAATTGTCCATTACATTTGGTGCCTCAAAGTTAGGAACCTGATTAACTAATGATTATTGTTGCAAAAGTTCATATGTTTGTTTTCATTTGAGATCATATAAAGATACATTCCATTACATTTGGCACCAACGTTTGGAGCCTTCTTTCTTTAATTTAAATGGAATGCAGCAAGTCCTTTCCATTACAATATATATATATATATATATATATATATATATATTGTAATATATATATATATATATATATATATATACATACATACACAAATAGTAGTTTGTATATTTATTAGTCAGTTCACATGAGTTTTTACCAAACTTTTTTCTCTCTAAAATGATGTAATATAACCAATCTGAGTTGCATCAGATTTCTTATAGTTGTAAATCCTCTCCCTTTAAGATAACGGGGCTTTATAACTTTTCACTTTTTATTTGTATGCTGACTACAAAACTTTAAATTTTAATATTTTCTCTAATTATTTCTGTATTTCATACCTTTTTGTAAATGATGTTTTACAGAATACACATGTCCATAATATGCAGATACTTTCTTGACATTGAACACTATAAAGGATGCATAGGACTTTCACTCTCGGATCTATAAAAATTCCATTATAGAATGTAAGATGTACAATGAAGCATGGACACATGAAGGATTGGATCAGTTGGACTTCTGATTAGCTATGTGTAACACATCAAAATAAAATATGTCTTACTTCATTTTTGAGTTTTAGAGGGTGATAAATACCATGCAAAAATTAAGCCTTGCTCCCTTTTGAGTCTAAGAGGCTGACAAATTCAAGACTCACTTAAACTGTACTTTGCTTCCTCTTACAGATAGAAATGTTGTGGCAGCATCTGAGATAATATACACTTTAATTGTCACATGATAACATAGTCTCATGTACTTGTTCAAATCCCAATACATCCATAGAAGTGAAATTATATCTAAACAAACTTTTAATAAGAAAAATTTTCATTCTCCTTTAAACATTTTTTAAAAATGATTCAGGGTTCACATGAAATGAGCTAGTCTTTATTTTTCTAATATCAAAATTTATAACTATCTTGATACTCCACAGTGGTGATAGTGTTTTTATTTGGGTAGTTTGAAATATGTTCTGCTATCTTCTGGTCCAATGTATTTCTTCATGCTGTTTTGGATCCCATTTCTTTATTTTCTGGGTCTATTCCTAATCTTCTTTTATTCCAATATTGGTTCCTGGATGTGGTGAATTGTCTGGAGATTTTTTTTGAAGTATCTGTTTTTCTTGGGCTTGGAAAACTTTTGGATCATATTATGCATGTTCTATCTCTGTTACCAAAGCTTCTTTTTTCCAGCATCTATAGGGTCAGACTTTTCTGTCATCTTTTACTCTGATATATCCAATAGATGCCTCACTTCTTTTGTTTGACTTGTGGTTTAATGTGGGGAATTTGCATTCTCTATTCTGATTCCGAATGCTTATGTCAATGGCATTCAAAAACTCAGCTACTTCTTTTATGGTTTTTGGACAGTGCTGATGATCATCAGTTCAACATGAAATGTTAGGTATGTCTAAATATTTGAATAATCCAAATTTCTGTCATGCAACAGGCAGATAATGTACTTAATTCTGACTCATGCCATCTAAAGAATTGTATGTAGCTTTATCACATTTTATGCAAAACCTTTACTGCATAATTTGATATCTAATCACTTCTTGGTGCTCGTTGAACCAAAAATTATTGAAATAATAGATGGTTGGTTTTTTATTAATAAGTCCCACTGTTCCTTAGCAGGTCCTTTTAAATGATTGTAAGCAATAATCACTTGCTCTCTTTCTGTTAGCTAGTTTATCTAAAAATATTCCTCAAAATTGTCAAGGGGTTCCATTGAAATCATTTCTGCTTCATTTCTGAATGCCTGAAATTTTAGAAATCGATTTATGCAGCTAAAAGTCTTATAATTTCTGTAATTGTTCTGTTTTCATGGATTTCTTCTGGTTTTGTATCTTTTGGGTCACTTTTGGTATCTTCTTTAAATGTTTTTACAGTTTCTATAAACCAGTTTTGTGTATTTTCTTTCATCTTCACATAATTCATTTTTATGCCATTCATGATACCAACTTCTTTTTTTTTGAGTTTTGTGCATTTTCTCTTGAGTGTCTACACATTTTTCTTTAAATAGTGAATTATGAATTTACTTATCATCTTTCTTTACTTTTTATCTCACTTCCAAATTTTTTATTTTTTCTGCTACTTTGCACACTTTCCTGTGATTTATTTTCACTGGATTCAACAGATTTTTGAACCATTTCTTCTAAATCACCACATAATTTTCTTTCCATATATTCTATTTTCTATTGTATTTGCTCTTGTATTTGAATTGCTATTTCCAGTTTTAGGATGCTTACAGCCTCTTATATTAAATCAAAATTTTCTTTTATTTCTTGATATATTTCTTTATATTCATTTTCTATTTTGTTGTTTTTCTTCAAGTTCTAAATGCATTTCTTCAAATTTTTTATCTCTGCTATCATGTTTTTCTTCAAATTTTGGTTGCATTTCTTCAAATTTTAAATGCATTTCTTTAAATTCACTATCTCTTCTTTGTTGCCTTTCTTCAAATTTTTGTTGCATTTATTTAACATTTTTTATAAAAGTATACACCATTTCATCATTAAATGTATTTTATTTTTGTTCTAAGGCTTTTATAGTGTCAGAATAACTTCTTGCACAAATGGCTGTGATTTTATTGAGTGTACTGGTTATTGTGTTGATGGATCATGTGCGCCATCCTTTTTGTTTTTGAACAAGTTATCATCAGTATATAAAACGAATTGTTCTCTACTTTTTTTCTCTCTTGCTGATTATTCTTTTTGTGCAAATTTGCAATCATTAATTAAAACACCCCAGTCTCAACCCATCATATACAATCTTCTCCCAAATAACATAATATACCTTTGCCTTAATGTTTACTTTTATTTTTTTTTTTATATACTGTCATTTATCAAATATTAACTTGTCTGCTTACTGTTTTTATAAAATTGTTAGTACATATAATTTTTTTTAAAATGCTAATCTTATTTCTCAATCCAAACATTTATTGCATTATACTTATTTATTATACACCACAATATGCTAAATTTATTCATACTTTAATATCCAGTACATTATGTGGCTATACAAAAGTAAAATTTAAGCATAAGAAAGGGGATGTTCAAGTGACAAAGTTGGCATACAAGAGTAAAATAAACAGAATAAAGAGGATACTCAAGCCTAAATGTTGATTGTGAAAAATATGTAAGAGTAACTTTGCCATGGTAGATAGCTTTGAACCCAGAATCAAAACTATATGATATATAATAATATATTCAAATAAATATGAAAGTTGAATGGTTAATAAAAATTTAAAAAAAGATTCAATTCAAATATATGATAATATTAACTAATGTGATGATTTATAATTTAAATGTGCAAATACTCCCAGAAGTATTTTATTTGTTTCTCAGTTTCAATGAAAATGAACCTTCTAACTAGAAAGATTAGTTTTGGAAAACTTTTAAAATAATAATTATCATCAATAATAAATTATCACCACCATTAATAATGGATAAATAAAACTGTTGTGTTGTGTGTTTACTATATAAAATATTAAATATCATAAAAATAAACATATATTTAAGTTTAGTCTTAAATTTAAGGCCTTATAGTATTTACAAATGATAAGAACTTACCATATTAAATATTGAAACAATCACTAACCATGGTTTTTGCAGAATTGTTTTTTTATTATATTACAGGTGTCTTCATTAATTTCTTCTTATGATGGGTGGTTTTCTCATCAACATTGGTGATGTTAGAGAGTAAATACAGTAACATTGCTGATGTTATATAAAGTATATTATCAATAGGTTTTGGATAATTGATATGGAATGGGCCATTTCTTCTTTCAAAGCATTATAGAGGCATTGCACAGGCTGGTTTTACAAACTTCAGCATTAATTTCTGGATCTAACTACATTTTCTTGGTGTTTGGCTGGTGTGGTTTTTTCTTTTGCCTAGCCACACATTATAGAAAGTTTTCTGCTAGATAAAATCATCATACTGGCTGTTTTGACTGGAGTATTAAAAATATTGTAAAATAGTCAGCAAAATAAGCTATCCATGTTATAGTGGAAAAATAGTTTAAATCAGCAGTTGTTTCTCTCCTCGGCATTAGATCACTGCAATATTGCTTCTTAAGTAGATTTGATTGGAATGCAAACAATATGGAATGAAATGCTGGACTCCACTGGAATGCCTGATTTGCTTGTTCCAGACCTATTTATACCTATTTAATATTATTCAACATGTTTTCCATGCAGCAGGATACTTTGTCAGATAGTTACAAGATTTGAGATGTTTCTGTATAACATGCTTTTTTTAAAAAAATATGCTGTGGAAACAAATTTATAAATATATCATGATTTGATGCATAACTGAATAAATTAATATGACTTGCTACATAACAGAATAAAAGAAAAATATTTTTTTCTTTCTCTTTTTTATTCTTCACGTTCATTAGCTAATTGTTTAGGAAGCTTACTAATTCTAAAGTTTTAATATTATATTTAGCATTGCCATCCAGTTTTACTATAAAAATATAAGATATTTTATTTAAAACTCAGGAAAGGAAAAGTAAAAAAGGTTGAAATTTAGATTTTTAGAAATTAAGCAATTCAAATTCTTACACTTATCAAGATTACTTTTCTTTCTTTCTTTACAATATAATTTATCATTCAGTTTCTCACATATTACAAAGCAATTTTGTAAGACATTTAATAGTATGCATAAATTAATTTTTCTCTTTAAATTTTTATTCAAGTGACAAGTATATACGCATACATACGCAAATGATAGTTGTATATTTATTAGTCAGTAAACTTTTTTTCTCTCTGCAGCATTGCAATATGACCATCCTGAGCTGCATCAGATTTGTTATAGTTACAATATATATTGAAATTTTTAAATCAAGTTGTAATATGAGCATATCTTTAAAAACTGGTGAGTTCTGTGTGCGTGTATGATGAAAAGCATATCAGTATTATACATAAATATAGGGGATTTGAACACAGACTTTCAAGCACCCTTCAACAATCCATGCTATCTCATACACTGATACACATGACCACATACATGTTGTGTGTGGTCATGCGTATCAGTGTATGAGTTAGTGTGGATAATTGAAGGGTGCTTGAAAGACTGTGTTCAAATCCCCTATATTTACAATTAAGCTCCAGGTATATGAAGAATGCCTGTATTTCAAATCTTTATCAGTATTATACATAAAACATAAGACTATTGTCTGCTAATTGACACTATCTTCTAGAATTATTGAACTAAATGTAGTAAATATTGGGGTGCCACTGTAATGTTTTTTTTTTAATTAAAGCTAATATTAATATTTAGATACACATTTTCCTAAGAAATATAAATATTTTAAAAGATGAGTATCTAATTTTAGTATTAGTAATATTAAAATGTCAGTCATGATTTAGGAATTCCTTATGCAATAGCGCAGCACAACTGCATTGCAAGTAACAATAAAATAATGACAAGGATACCCTTAAGTGAGTGAGAAGAATTAGATTGATTGATAAAAATATTCTTCAACTTATTTTCACATTAAAGAAATTAAAAACCAACCCTTTTATTCTACTTTATAGAAAAACCCCAGAAGTAATCTACAAATGTGAAGTAAACCAAATAAATACAATAGCTATCATAGAATTGTTGTGAATAATCGTTTTGCATCTATAATCTGTGTTTACTTTCCATTAAACACAATTAAATGACAAATCTAGTTGCATAGTTTTAATTAAGAAAATATTTTAAATTGAAAAATAATGATTGGTAAAATATATAAAGTTGTCTACATTTGAAATTCTTTAAACATATATATATATATATAGTCAATTATATTTTGATAAATAAATATAGATGAAAAAAACATAAATAACTTAATGCATGGTAGAGGTCTCTCTAGTAGAGGTCTCTCTAGTAGAGAAGGAGAAAGCATTATTCACCATAAGGAAACTGCTGCATGATGAAACTTTGAGATTTTTTTTCATATTCTATACTCTAATTAAGAATAGTAGATATCCATTCCAAATCTAGTATTATATTGTTTTTTTTTTTTTGACTTGGCTATGATATAAATACATGAACAATAAATTGATTAAAATCTAAAAGCATTATCATGTTTCTCTCAATCTGGATTCAAATCAATTTACTAGATATGACAGTTAAATGTGTAGATAATATCCTGAAGGTTTTTCTGATTTCAGAAGCAAATAATTTATTATTAACACCAAAACATAATTATATTTACAAAGTTCTGCCATTTCTATGATCTAAAATTCTAATCTAAATGAAACATGGACATTTTTTCAAATAGTTAAAGATTGCTAAATAAGGATAAGAAGATATTTTCATATATCTCTTCCATAGCTAATATAAATTAGCCATCTAATTATTGATCAGTAAATGAGTAATTAGGTATTATTTAAAATCCCAGATTAATCTAAATTGGTCTGAGGAGTGTTGATGCAACTTTTATAAACAACTATATGATTGCAATATGATGGTACACCACTAGTATCATATCCCTGTAATTGTTTAGTCCAGAATTTAACTATACCTAAAAACTATTTACATTTAATTCATCATTTATAGTTTATATTTTACTTCGGAAGATGATCTCAAAAACCAAAACATCATTTATTTTAAAACTTTTATTGGGTAAATATCTATCACTTATGTTAGCAAATGTAATAAAAGACTTGGTAATATCATTTTTGATTTTGCTACATTTTTAAAAAAACAGATATTCTATAGGTTTTATAAGTGTCATTTATAATAATCCCAATTATTTATTTATTGTATATATATATTATAAATATCTATAGAGATAAAATATATATATATATATATATATATATATAGAGAGAGAGAGAGAGAGAGAGAGAGAGAGAGAGAGATAGATAAAATATAAAGACTATTGCACCATTCTGCCAATACCTATAAACTGAGATTTGAATCAAGATTTGGCAAATTTGAAATATTTTCCTGTCCTAATCAGGGTTATAATTTTAGTTTTAACTTGCAAAACTAGAGCCAATCCAAACAAATACCCAATACTGGGTAGAATATAGATAGAGTTTAGTTATTCTTAATCAAAGAGTATAACAGAACCCCTCACCATCTAAAAACTAGCAAGATTGATCAGCAATAATGCTTCCTTCTTTACTGTACCCTTATAAAATGTCGTTCTCTTATAGTAAGATATATATGAAAAATGTTTAGCATTTCAAATGAAATATGTGTGCATGTATACATATGCACATATGAATAAAAAAATTATACATATAAGCATATATAAACATTTTTATATCTAGCATGCATATTTTTAAAAGTTTTGGGAAATAACATTTGCAATTTTTTTTTGTAGCACATTGATTAAAATATTTCAATGATCTATGAATCTACATTTTGATAGTTATAGTTTATGATGACGATTATAAACTTAATTTTTAAATAATACTATTAAAACAAAATAAATTATGTGCATTAAATACATTAATATTAGCATATAAAAATATATTATGCAAGTAAATTTTATAAAGGTTAGAGAAAATTGAAAATATTAATCATATTATGCATCTGGATTTGACTATTCACATTGGCATTAAAAATAGTAAAGCATTATATATAAGAGGTATGAACAATTCTGAAAATGTATAAAGTGGAACAACTTCAATGGTATTCAAAAGAATTATATTAGACTTCATAATTACTGCAAAACTAAGAAGGATTATGAGGTACATCTACAAATGTTAAGAAAAAGGTACCTATATTCCTAATAGGCACTGTTGAAAGATATTAATCATAGATATATATTTTCTCTCATAAACTCCTCATCTAGGATAGAGAGTTGCAACATATTGTCTTCACACAATTTGATACTCTCTCTCTTGAGACTTTGAATTTCTAAACTTTTCTATTTACAACTTTTATCCAAATTACTCTAAATCTACCTCTATGTTAGTATCTTGTATGAAGTTTCTCTTGCAATACATTTCATTTTTGTTACTAAATTATTCACTACCATCATTAGTCTTATCATTACTTATATATGTTTTGCAGGTTTTTAGCTTCCCATTAGCCAATATGAGCTAATTTCCAAATGATATAAAAAGGGCATTTCACATTAATTTCAAATCTCTTCTGTTTTATTTCATTTTTGTAGACTTTCACATCTGCTCTAAGTTAATAAAATTTTCTCTAATAGTATATAATTGTTTTATTTTTCCATTGACAGTACAATTACCATTTGGAGAAAAACTCCAAATATAAAATTTCAAACATATGGCAATAAAATAATTGACATCTCTACAATACCTTCCAAAACAAATTAGTTGTGATAACTGATAACAATATACAAATAATTAATGATAATGATAGAGGAGAAGTGTCCCAATTATAGATAGCTAAGTACACTTTGTGTCATAAATTCTGCAAAATACTAATTATCATTAGCCTCAAGCAAAACTGTGATTTATTATTGAATGCAATCTAATATCATTCCCTTTTTTTAGCAACTTTGCTATGATATAGCTTGATAATGGCTTGGAATAACCAATCAAAAGTAGGCATGAGTTCATAATTATCTCTAATTTTGTCCCATTCTTTAAGTTGTGATAAAATGTTGAATATTATTGATACTGAATATTGGATAATATCCATAAAAATCTATAATTCCATTATTTCTCTCTGATAATTATGATGATAATTCAGATCTATCATTTGTTAATTATAGTTTTCTTAAAATTACTATAGTAAATAGTTTTCACCTTGATGCACATAGACTGTACTTTAATATATATCTCAATCAGCTCTTTGAAATATGTCTAATTAGTGTTAATTTTCTAGATATAATCAGTTATTTAATGAATTAAAATAAAACTGAACTCTTCACTGATTACTGTTTTTTGAATTTCTATATTTCTTATAGATCACATGCAATGAATTTATCTATTTTGATGATTTAATATCACACCTACTGACTGTCGACAGCTGATTTAAATGCCACTCAGTCACTTTCTTCTAAGTAAGACAATTTCTATACTAATCAGCATAATTCATGAAAAAAAGCTTTTACAAACAGATTAAAACAAATCCTAATTAAAATATTTTATTTAATTTGCTTTTAAAACTGATGGATGTTAAATGATAATTTTCATGTATAATATTATTGTTGAGTTTTTAAACAAGTTATGAACAAATAATACTTGAACTTGATATTCTACAAAATATATATATATAAAACATCAAGAATATTCATAAAGTTATTAACTGTTATCTCTTAAAAAAAAAAAGATACTGCACTATGAAGGTATACTGCATTTGCAATAATAGCCCAGATATTGTTGTCGAAGTTGATCAGTTGTCACTGCAATGTATTAAATGCTTTTCCCCACTCAATTAAGTACTTTAGAACTGTAGGTATTGAAATTAAAATTAAATCGTCTCCCCTACCTCCACCTAATCTTTTTTCTAGCATATATAAATTTTATACTATATGAAATGCACCATACTTTTAATGTTCTTAATTTAAATTAATATTTTTAAAAAATCAAAAATCAAATGGTTGATTGCTCAGAAGGTCATCTGACATTTGAGCAACAAAGTGAAAGTTTTCAATCTAAAATCTTTGGTTTTTGAGTCAGTCACACTCAATTGAGCTAAATAATCATAAGGATCATTGAAGTATTGAAATGATGAAAAAAATTCACACCTTTTATTAATTTTATGCATCATTCATTATAAACGTTCAAGGAAGTTATCTATCAAATGAATGTATAAACTCTAAGCAATTACAATAAGTATATTATTGTAAATACAAAAATGTGTGTTTATCATATGTTTAACGTTTTCATATGTTTTGAAAATCATAATCATTTTTTAATATCAAGCCTCTTTCTATTCATTTAATATTTATTTATAGAAATACCTTTGAGTGAAACAATTTTAAAAATGCATAAAGATGCTGAAAATTTTTCTTTTTTGTTTTTAAAAGTATTTCTTAACAAAAAGTCATAAAAAAAATTGTTTGTTAAATAAAATTATAAATGTCACTGCAGAAAACTTATAAATTAAAAAAAAAAATCCAGTGTAGATAAAAACTGGTTTTCTCTAAAGGTAATAGCAATTTTTTATATACTTAAACAGAAAATGGAGGCGGGGGGGGGGTAAATTTTTTATACTATACATAACTGACAAAGTAAAAATATTAAAAAAAAGATAGAATGTTGGAAGTGAATTAGAGAAAAAGAAAAATATATTGTATAGTGACAAAACAATCTTATGTATATAAAACAATATTATCATGTATATTATATTAAGACTAAATATCGAGGTGGAGAGACTAAAAATAAACTTTTTTGTTTAGATTTTAGTTTTTGCTTTTAGAGACCACTATATAAAGTGCTTTTAATCAACATCATATGGCCTTTACATTTTTAAGTTTTATACATGCATGTACTTCACTTCCATGTATATTCACACATGTAAAATAAATAATATAATTCTAGATATATATTAGAATAACTTTGTGAGTGAAAAGCAATAGTAAACTGCAATGATTAAATGATATTAATTATCATAGCATATTGTTGTTTTATTATCTCAATTAATCATCAAGTAAGAGCTTATTTAATCACAAAAATATAATTTATTTACTTCTGCCTAATTTAAAATCAGCTAATGAGATTAGAATAACGTAGACTTTTTCAATAATGGCATCCTAGAAGAAATGAAAATGGTCATATTTTAATTTTTCCTTTATAAAATCTTTTTTTTTTCATTACAGATTTTTATTTTTAAAATATTTAATTAAAAAATAATGAAGCTAAATAAAGGATACAATTTTATTTACTGCTCACGTAAAATATTTTAATTGTGATATTCTTTTGAAATTGATATGCTAGAATAGTGCATTACAAGAATACTCTTCTAATATACCTACTAATGGAAAAAAAAATATGTGCAAACTTTATAAGCAAATACTAAATATTACTTATATGACTTTGGTTTTGAACTTTTTTGTAAAGATAAAATTACTTCATCTATTATTTTATAAATGGTTTTAGTAAGTGGAAAAAATTGATATGGCTTATTTTAAATCATGAACTTTCTGTTTGTCACTTAATGCTTATGTTGATTATCAAAAATTATTAAAATAACTTCATTTAAACTGGACTGTTAAAAATACAATTCAAATTAACATAATAAAAAAAGAGTGCCTACGATTATTCCACAGAATTATAGATGTTATTTTGTTTTTGACTAAATAATCTTTTATTAAGGGGACTCATGAAAAAATAGAACTAAATAGTATAAATGTTTTAATTTTAATCAACTATTAAGCATATATAATCTAGTGTTAATAGAGCATTGAAACAAGATTAAAAATACAAAGTAAAGAATAGTACATCATTAGACATATAAATCATGGAAGACTTAATTGTATCTTTAATTAATGAAATGGTTAATTAATTTAAATTCATCTAAATATTACAATAAGAAAATGGAATATACCTCATATTTTTCAAACAGAACTGACATCAATATTAATTAGATGTGTACATTTTATAGATAAGAAAGTAATTATTATTGAATCATTTATAAGATTTATAAATTAAAGTATACAATTATTGGGCAAGGATTGGCAAACACATTTCAGAAAAATTAACTGAACTAGTTTTAAATATTCTTAATTGTATAAAACAATATTGACAATGGAAATAATATAGTGTAAATATAAAAGTGTAGAATTCAACATAATTAGCTTAAATAATAATGCAATATAAGTGCATTCTTTATCAGATTCTTTTATTTTGTTAGTTTATGATGCTAAATCTAAGAGAATATACTGTAAAATAAATATTTTTAACAATAATTCATTTCCTCTATTCTTTACTTTCTGCTTCTATAAAAAGATGTAAAATTATAAAAAAAGAATGTTGGAAAAACAAAATTTATTCAGTTAAAGCTATCTATAACAATTTGAACAATTTATAATGCTGTAATAGAAGGAGCATTAATCTCTGGCTCACAAATCACTTGTGACCCTTTGAACTCAAAGCTTATGGTTTCTGTCATTATGATAAGCATAAACATTTTTTTTTTATTTTTACTTGTAATTTGTAAATGAATATTTCATTTAAAAGAGAAAAATGTACTTTTCCATGTTGCTGCTTCAATTTGGCCTTGTTATAGAATAATAATTACTATATATGATGATGAATCTCTAAATAATAGAAATTTGTGAATAAATCAAATGATCAAAAAAAATTTTGTTTTGGTCTCTTTTTAAGAGAATTTCAAAGGTACAGTGATTCAGTTATGTAAAATAAATATTAAAATACAACCTCATCCAAAAGTCCATATTTTATTGATCTATTTTTTACTACTCCCTTGTGCCTATCATTTTTTTTTTGGTCAGGATATTTAAACAAAATGATTCTTCATGTTAAAAAGATTTCCAGTCTCTTTCTAGAAGAATTTATTGATTTAAATAATGATAATGCACTTGTATTCAAAACTCAAACTTAATAAATTCATTACGATTCCTGAAATCTCGAGATTAATGTTAGATCTAAACAACTTAGGTATATTTCTTACTTTCAAAATATTAGGAAAATTGGAAATTTTGAAACATTACCTTACATAGCATTTATTTTAGAAATAAAGGTTTGTTGCTGGATGAATAATCAACTGGCATCGTGTAGTGAGTAAGATTAAACAATAAAATAATTTGATATCTGTTTAGGCCTAATATATGGAAGTCATTGATTACTTACTCTTAATAAATAATGTTAGAATAGAAAAGTGTGCAAAAGTTATTCCTATCAAAAATAAATAATAATAGTGATGATGACGATGATGATGATAATAATAATAAAAACATGAAATTAATCTAAATGAGGAATATTTAAATATAAATCTCTGCTTTTGGAAATTACAAAACAAATGTACTTTTCAAAAAGTCAACAAAATAATAAAGGACTTATGCCATGTAATAATGATAGCATAGCATTCTCAATAGTTACTTCCATTAATTCTTAATCAAATAAATTTTTTAAAAAACTTAGTTTGACCAATTGATTGAATGGGTTATATTTACCCTGACCCAAAATGTTTAAATTATCCATATACTAATTAAACATTCATAACTTTCATATGGCTGCAGAAAGGAGTTTGCTATTAACTGAAAGGAGACCCTTTGATTCCTCTTGGAGGCCTTAAAGGAACCAAGCAGGGCAAATTCCTAATGTCCACTCCATACGTTCTTGTTGTTGCAGCTGTTATTACTATGTGATTATTCATATAGTACATGAACATGGATGGGTTGCTCACCAACATGCATTAGCCAGAGTGGTGAGTTTATTGGCTTTTTACCTCTGAGTTTAAGATCAAGAAACATCATGGTCTTTCTTCTCAGTGCCTGATAAGGCAGAATGAATGTTTGTGTAAATGATAAATATTTTTCCAATACATATATACAATTATGACAGACAAAAATAAAGCATGGCCCTTATTCCCAGGAGGCTGTAAAGTCACCAACCAAGGCAGCGGTTGGTGGCCAAAGGCAGAGGGTGCTAAGAATCCCCTGATTGCAGACCCAGGCTGCCATTTGATGACAACTTTTTATTTAGGTACTTACAACTGCAGATCACTTTCAAGTGAAGGAAGATTGCAAGAATTAGAAGAAGAACTGTCTTATATTAAATGGGACATTATTGCACTTTGTGAAGTTAGAAGAAAAGTAGAAGGAATAATTGATTTAAAAAGTGGACATATACTCTATTATAAAGGCACACATATTGGAAATACAAGTGGAGTAGGATTCATTATAAATAAAAAGTGGAAGAACAATATTGTGGAGATTGATGGTGTATCGGACAGAGTGGCAAAATTAGTTATGCAACTTAATAGCAGATACCAAATGCAGATAATTCAGGTTTATGCCCCAACAAGTTCTCATAGTGATGAAGTAGCAGAAGATTTTTATATGGATGTACAAAAGGCTTTTGATCAGAGTAAACAACATTTTTAAATTGTTATGGGAGACTTTAATGCTAGAATTGGTAGACAAATGAAAGATGAAATTGCTGTAGGTAATTTTGGTTATGGTAATAGAAATGAGAGAGGACATAGACTTGTGGAGTTTGCAGAAAAAGAAAAACTTTATATTATGAATTCATTTTTTGAGAAAAATGTTAAAAGGAAATGGACATGGAAGCATCCAAATGAAGGTACAGCAGAATTGGATTATATTTTGACTAACAGAAAATACATATTTCAAGATTGTAATGTTCTTAATAAATTTAACACAGGAAGTGATCATCGATTAGTAAGGTGTAAGTTACGTGTTAATGTAAAACTAGAGAGACAAAAATTATTAAGAAAAACAATATTTACAGTTGATATTCCTAATCTTTGGAAACATTCTAATGAATTTAAATTAGAACTTACAAATAGGTTTCAAGTGTTAGGAGATTTTGAGCATGATACAGATTTGAATGGAATTAATATGAAAATAACTGATACACTTTTAAAAACTGCAACAAACATAGCTGGTAGAAAAAAGCAGCAATTGACTAATAAAATTTCTACTGAGACTAGAGAATTTATGAAGAAAAGAAGGAATATGAAGATATACAAAAATGATGTATTAAAAAGAATTGAATATCTCAAATTTTGTAAAATAGTACGGAAAAGAGCTGAAAATGATATAAGAAAGTATAACTGTGAAATAGCAAGAAAAGCTGTAGAAAAAAATAAAAGTCTCAAAAATGTTAAACAACATTTTGGTATTGGTAGGAAATGTATATCTGCAATAAGAAAAAAAGATGGAATTATTACTAAAAAGAGAGATGACATCATGAAATTGGTAGAAGATTTTTATCAAGAATTATATAGTAATAAAGAACAAGTACCTCCTATATCTATTACATCTTCCGAATTGCCCAGAATTTTAAATGAAGAAGTGAGACATGCAATTAAATGTATGAAGAAAGGAAAGGCTCCAGGAAATGATGGAATTATAATTGATATATTAAAAGAAGCAGGTGAAGAAATAGAAACAATTTTAGCAAAGTTATATACCAAATGTCTAAATGATAAAGATGTACCAGAAGATTGGAAGAATGCAGTAATAATATTAATATTTAAAAAAGGTGATAAAGAAGATATTAGAAATTACAGACCTATCAGCCTTTTATCAGTTTTACATAAAATTTTTACTAAGATAATTACAACTCGTCTTCAGAGAACTTTGGATTTCCACCAACCAAGAGAACAAGCTGGATTTAAAAGTGGTTATAGTACAATAGATCATATCCAGGTATTGACAGAAGTCATAAAAAGGACAAACGAATATGAGTTGTCATTATGTTTTGGATTTGTAGATTATGAAAAGTCATTCGATTTTATACACATTTCTTCAGTGATTAAAGCATTGGATCATCAAGGTATAGATCCAGGATATTGTCATATTTTAAAGAATATATATAAAAATGCAATAGCAACAATTAGATTACATAATGATACTGGAAAAATCAACATTGAGAAAGTTGTAAGACAAGGTGACTCCATATCTCCAAAACTCTTTACAGCAGTGCTGCAAGAAGTATTTGGTGGATTAAAATGGGAAACTAAAGGAGTGAAAGTAAATGGAGAGTATTTAAGTCATTTAGATTTCACAGATGATGTAGTTGTTTTTGCAAATAATGCTTCAGAGCTGCAGGAAATGTTGCAGGAGTTAGCAGATGAAAGTAAAAAAGTAGGACTAAAGATAAATGTTAAAAAGACTAAAGTAATGTTTAATCGATTTGTTCAAAATATGAAAATAAAGATTGATTATGAAGAATTAGAAGAAGTTAACAGTTACAAATACCTTGGTCAGATTATTAATACAGATGGAAACATAATGGAGGAAATTAATCATAGAATTAAACTTGGTTGGAGTGCTTTTGGTAGAAATAACTTGATACTAAAAGGAAATATGCCTATGTGTTTGAAAAGGATGGTTTTTAACAAATGTGTTTTACCAGTTCTTACTTATGGATCTGAGACTTGGACACTTAATAGAAGAGCAATACAGAGACTTCAGACCACTCAAAGGAGTATGGAGAGATGTATGTTGGGAGTAACAAGAAGAGATCGAAAACGCAATGTATGGGTAAGACAACAAACTGGTGTTACTGACCTTATTGAAAAAATTAAAAGATTGAAATGGAGTTGGGCTGGACATATTGCTAGAAGAGATGATAATAGATGGACAATTGAAATTTTAAACTGGATTCCAAGAGATTGTAAAAGACCCAGAAAGAGACCACATGTGAGATGGATGGATGAAATAAGAAAATGTGCAGGGGTGTTGTGGAGAAGAGAAGCTAAAGATCGGAGAAGATGGATTAAACTTGGAGAGACCTTCATCCTGCAGTGGATTGATAATGGTTGATGATGATGAACTTTCATATTATTCAATATATACTTTTGGAAACTAAAATGCAAGCTTAGTCACCAATCTCTAAGATATCAAATTCTGGGCCCTTTCCTTGACTCCTATGAACCTTGAGTCCTTTTAGATTGTGCAGCACAGGATATTTCATCATTGAAATTTTCCCTTTCTTAAATACCATTTAATGTATCCCATCAATAATTTGATCATATGAGTTATATCCAAATTTCAGAATAAAATTTTCTATATTTCTATAATAAAAAAAAACATTAAAATGCAAAGCGAATCATTACTTTTACATTATAAAAGAAACTTAAGAATCAGAAGCAGAAATTACAAAAATATATAATTACTGACAAATATCAGCTCTACATAACAAATCAAAGGAGTTGCCGCAGCTACAAAACCTTAAGGGTGTTTTTGAAGTATAAACTATTAGCTTGATACTATGATGTTACACGTGATTGCTGAATGTACAATGCAAATTCAAAGCATCTTAAGTCAACGTCCCAACTTGAGACGGGTGTGTAGATCTAGCATAACTAACAAGTGCTAACTAATAACTTAGGATTACAATGACTCTAAAGTAGAATAAATTGAGTGAATTACTACTCCAAAATCAAATTAATCATGTGAGTATTCTATTATAATACATAACAAAAAAAACACTCCAAGGTGTCCTTAAATTTTTGTTTTATTTTATTGTTTTGAGTGTTTTCAGGCAATCACTTTCAGTATTAATTTTTATTTTTTTAGATTAATAATAGTCTGGATATACTTTAAAAACACACCAAAAACAATATAATTAAACATAAATATCTAAAGATTTCATTATTATTGTTATCTTATTAATCTCATTTTAAATTTATAATCAAATAAGACATGTTTTTAATTTCCTGATAATTAACAATCAAAGTAATTCAGAAAAATTCCTTGTCATCTCCTTTGAAGAAACTTATACAAATCTATCTATCATGTACTATAATGTAGATTCAAATGCAGGTCAAGTAAATTGAAAATATTTTTCTAAAGTTCTAACCAATCTTAGAATTTTTATTTCAGGTAGTTGACTCCTAATAAACTATTAACTAGTCACCCAACATTGATCTGAAAATGTTTATCTAATTATTCTTAGCTGGAAGTCAAAAAGCCAGCATAGATAATGCTATCTCCTTTTAATGTCAATCTATGAAGTAAGCTGGAAAGATCTTTGCTATATAAAAAACTATTTAAAGATTATTGTTACAAATATAAATGAATCAGAATAAAAATCTTAAATTTGGCACCTTTTGTAATGTTAATGAAGTAACAAAATGGTATTCTAGTTTGTGATTAATAGCTAATATGGATGAATATATAAGGCAGATTTTGGTTCTATTTATTTACAATAGTAGGTAATAAAGTACTTGCTTAGAGGTTGACTTTGATAATCATAGAAAATGAATACTCATACTTGTTAGAGAAGTATCAAAGTATTTTAGAAAGTTTGAAACATTAAATCATATTTAATTTTTTCTTTCTATCATTTATTTCACATTGTTTTATAAATCAAAGAATATGTTTTGATTATAGATAAACAAAAAATTATGCTCTTATACATTTTTAAAGGTTTTCTAATGCCATTTTACTGTTTTCTATGCAGAAAATAAAAAAGAAAACCATTATCTTTTATAAACATAAAATGTAATGGTAATATATTTATATGTGAACTCAGACTTTTATGCTCCCTACAACTATGCACTTCATCTTATACAACTGATACACATGACCACATACATGTGAAAAAGATAAATGATATTCAATATTAGTATTTTGTGCTGAACTGCACTCATCAGTTGGTTCAGATCATCATCTCCCACACATATATACAATAAGTGCTCAGTTTACATTAAGATAACAAATATTTAAACTTTAATAGAGAAGCCTCAATCTTCTCCACTTCCAACTCTTCAGCCATCCATATCAATGAAAAAGCAATGATGGACCACTCAAAGTCATTGATGATACCAATATTATCATACCCATGTTGTTTTTAAGTCAGTCTGACTCCTCACATATAAAAGTATACACAGAAGGATGGGCAGAATACAGGCTAAATATGTAATATTCAAATATAAGTATATTGTCTATACTAAACTTAATGTAATTAGAAAGGATTTAAACTCAGACTTTCATGCTCTATAGACCTATGGACTCTATCTTATACAAGCGATACATATGACTACATACATCTGAAAAAGATAAATGATCTCCAATATATGTATTTTGTGCTGAAACAGCACTTATCAATTG
This sequence comes from Epiperipatus broadwayi, assembly GCA_028023455.1. Taxonomy (NCBI): domain Eukaryota; kingdom Metazoa; phylum Onychophora; class Udeonychophora; order Euonychophora; family Peripatidae; genus Epiperipatus; species Epiperipatus broadwayi. The sequence goes on from JAQFVV010012437.1 coordinate 3,195,800, forward strand.
GTCTATATCACAATCTCCCACACACATGTATGTGGTCATGTCTAGCAGTTGTATAAGATGGAGTGCATAGCTGTAGGAAACTGAAAGTATGAGTTCAAGTCCTTTCTAATTATCTTAAATTTAGTATAGATGACAATATACTTATATTTGAATATATATATAGGCTCACCATGTATAAGAAGTGTCACCTCCATTAAGTCAGAAAATTGCAATTTATGTAACCGGCTTGGAATTTTTACCTCTATCTAAAAATATCTAGAAACTCTTTTGCAGACTACTATTGTATATTAAAAAGGGCTTTCTAAATATTTGTCATCATAAAAAATTGTAAAATTTACCTAGCCAGATTTAAATTATGGATTTTGGATATGTCAGCAGAAGTTTTAATTATAACACTATGAGAACCTTCAACAGAGATGCATAATATGTATAATATGTAATAAAACAGTTGGAAAAAATTAAAGAAAAAAATATCTCTTATTGTTGGATATAATAAAGTGTTATCTTCTCTGAAGCATCATATCTAGAGAATAAATGTGGTTACTATAATTGATACATTTTATAATAGATATTATTTGGAACATATTAATATCATTTAAAATAAATTTAAATAATAAAAATGGTAAATGATTAACAACCCTATATTTAGTCAAAATTAGTTTATAGTGAATCAAAGAAGAATCTCTATTTTTTTAATACTGTTTAAAATTAAAACACTGATTGAATGTTTTCAAAAGAAGAGCACTTTCTCTCAATAAATACTTTATGATGATATAACTACTGTTTAACTTAGAAAATAGAAACACTTTTCAATAAAAGTTTCAAAGTATAGTGTATGTGCCTGTGTGGTGGAGAGAATAACAGAATATTAAACTTAAAAAATAAAAGAATGTAAAATCAAGATCACAGTACATAGTCAGTATACTATGAAGAATAAATTATACTGGAAAAAATCTGTAGAGTAAAAATCATTTAAATGGCCTAGAATTACTTAAAATAAAATCTTTAAAAAGCATGAAATGAGATTAAGTAAATTACAGAATACTGAGTTATATAAAAACCTTAGTGCATTTGACAATAATAATGAAAATAATAATAACAATTAAGAATGTCATCTATTTCAAAAAGCAATGATTTTTTTAAAGGAACTTCCTTATAATATGGAAAGGTAATGTCTTGTCTCCAATTCAAAATTTTCCATAAGACTAAAATTAATCTAATTTGCATCTTAATTTTTATATGCATAACCCATCTAATTAAAAACAATATTGTTTCTTTTTGAAATATAGTCTATTGTTTTAATATATTTATGTGGGGATTACCTTCATATAGAAGTACTTTAACTATTTTTTATTCTTTGTAAAAAAATATTACATATATATTTGAATGCATACAAACACAAGTTTAATACAAATATTCTCTGCAAAAAGTTTATGAAATGACACTTTGATTGATTGTCTACTGGACACATTCTGAAGTTTCATACATTTATGTTGCTTGATAGTTCTTATTTGAATATTCCTTCTCAACACATTATAATTCATTAAAAGCCTAACAATGTAAATTCTAAATAAAATATACAATTGCATTTTGGTAATAAAAATCAGTGTAATTTATTACTGATAAATATTAAAAATGTTATACAATAATGAAACTTAGATTTAACCAATACATTATTCCAGACATATAGTAAATGAGTGGTATCTTATATATTGTTTGCCATAAGTCATGCTTTTCATTTATTACTTATAATCTATTGTTTGGTATTCTATATTTTAGTTTAATTTTTATTTCTATATATCAAATGTGTTCAGGAATAAAATAACAATTTCTGATCCTTTCTGGCTAGAAAACAGATTTTGGTGAGGTTTTGTTGAACTTTAGTAATGATATCAAAGTAATTTTCCTTTTAAATTTCAAGTTGGTAAACATTTATCAATTACTTTTTGTAAGTATGTTACGTTTAAACATATATTTTTATAAGTATATTTGCTTATTATAAGAATTATATATTTTCTAACTGTTGCAACATTATGAGACAAGAGATATAAAGTATTTTATGTCAGTAATGGTAAAAGTATTTATGGGTTTTTTTCATAAGCATATTTTTTTATTTCTAAATTTTTTTTTATTATTTCTAGAGATATTTTTCATAAAAATAACTTGTAAATATATTTTTTATTTCTAAAGATTTTTTTTTAATTTTGAAAGCTATTTTTAATAAAAATAACTACATTAATAAAAACCCCAACTAAAAGTCATATTTAAAATATAAATCTGTCATTTGAGGAAAGTAATGATACTAAAATAAAGATCATAAAATAGGTTACACACAGCAATCAGATTTTTTTACTAAGCACTTACAATTAGAAAAACTACATTACAATGTAATAGATTATATACACATGCCAAGTTTTCTTTCAAAAATCAGACTATATTAATCAGGCAACATAGTATTATAATCAAATAGGAGCATTGATCATCATCAATGGTGATAGTATAATGTAATTTATTCCATGGTTTCAAATTTATAAGAATACTGCACAATAATGACATTTTTATATCATTAAAATACAGTATAATATAATCATCTATATTAATTTACTGTGGTGCCTCATTCAGTGTTTTGAAGTTCTGTATGTTGACACAATATTAATCTTTTGGTTAAACAGAAGTAAATGATTTATAATTAAAAAACAAAAACATTACAAATTCTTTGCACTAATGTAAAGTCTTAATGATGTATAGACTATAATGCAGCTCTAAAATTGATACAATTAATTATGTTAAGATTATGATAAGCAATGACAAATGCCCAGCAATAATAATCAAGTATTAACTCCTGATTTATTATATAGTTGTCTGTTCTACTCCATATTTATAACAAATATATTTAAATTGTTATTACTTGTCTCTCATAAATATATGCCTATGATACTACAATTAATGAAATTATGCATAATAAAACATTAAAGTATCATTTCAGTTTTATTCAAACAACTTTTAATATTTCTTAATTTTTTAAAAATTCATTCCTGTTGCAAAATGTATGTTTGTATTATGGTTAATAATGAATGGAGAAAATACATTTTATAAAGAGTACAAAATATATATATTTCATGCGTCACAGCATCAGCCAGGAAGTGAACCCACAAACCCAGGACAACTGCTTGTAAGGTGGCTGTGCTGACCAGTCGACCACCAATGCTTGACAAAAAATATAATAATGTAGCTTACATTTTACTTAGTAAAAGAATTACTTATTTATGTTTATAGATTTTATAGACAGCTTTATTTGTAACAAACTATTATAAAGAAACTTGTATTTCATTTAGAAAATAGATTCAGTAATGACTATATTAAATATTCAATTCTGCCATTCTAAGCATAGCACAGTCACTAACTATGTCAATGATGATTTGTGCTTGATTTCATCTGCAAAGGTTGATAGTTGTTAAATTTCATTTGTGAAGCTAATGAGTGCAATAATAATAAGTTGTCCTGAATTTGTTAAAAATATTTCAGCAATGTCTAGGAAAGTCCAGCAAAAAAGCCATCTAAATTTAATCATCCTAGCAAAAACATTTATTATATTGCAACATTACTGTAGTCAATAGTGAATGTATTGATATTGTGTATACCTTATGCAATAAAATAGGCACACATAGTGAACATTAACATAACTTATTACAAAGATTTCATATTTAAATTTTTGAATTTCAATTTACTGACATAAATAAATATTTATTTTATGATTTATAAAAGATTAAGCATCTATTTAGTGTATAGATCTAAATCTCTTTTATATATATATATATATATATATATATAATAGATATATATCTTAATTACTGTATATATATATATATATATATATATATATATATATATACAGTAATTAGAAGGACTTGAACTCAGGCTTTCAAGCTCACCACAGTTATCCACTCCATCCTATACAACCAATACACATGACCACATACAAGTGAAAAAATAAATTATTTCCTATATATATATATTGTGCTGAACCAGCAATCATCAATTGGTCCAGATCACCATCTGCCACCCATCTACACAATCAGGGCTCAGTTTATATTAAGATAGCAAATCTTCAAACTTTAATGGGAAAGCTTCAATCTTCTCCACCCTCCAACTCTTCAGCCATCCATATCATTGAAAATCCAAAAATGAAACACTCAAATTCCTTGTTGATGCCATTATTATTGTTATATCCATGTTGACTTTAAATCACTCTGACCCCTCACATATAAGGACCTTTATATGTCCATTTAAAAGTAGTGTTCCATCCTAAGATTTTTAATATGGATGGTTGGAGAGTGAAGAATATTGATGCTTGTCCATTAAAGTTTGAAGATGCATTGATTGTGTATATGTGTGGGAGATGGTGATCTGGACCAAATGATGAGAGCTAGTTCAGCATGAAATAATATATTGGAGATTGTTTATCTTTCTCAAATGTCTGTGGTCATGTGTATTGGTTGTATAAGATGGAGTGGATAGTTGTGAAGATTCTGAAAGTCTGAGTTCAAGTCCTTCTAATTGCATAACATTTAGTATAAATGATATACTTGTAGTTAAATATTATATATACAGTATTATATTAATATAAATTGAAATCATCAGTTCATAATAATAGGATACATATGTGATAATATAAAGTTAAATAAGAAAAAAATTACAAATAAGGAAAGGATAAATAAGAAAAGGGGCCAAATGTTAATTATTCATAATACTTGGAGTAATTTGAAATAGGAAAGGCTAAATGTGTATGTAAATGAAACATATATTTAGAAACATAACATTAAATTTCTTTATAAAAACATAAATTAGAAATAGATATAATTAAATTAACTTTAATTAATTAAATAAGATTTGTTAGGGCATTGAAGAAATTCATATTTTCACATTTCTAAAGATTAAATATTATATTTTGCATGAAAATATATTTAAAATTATTTTTTGCTTATATATATATTTAATTATAAAGTCTAATTATATATAGGATGAAATGTATTATTCCAAAAAAATTTAAAAACTCTAAAATATAAGTTTTTTATATGGTATATTATAATAAGGATTAAAATAATCTTTAAGTATCTAATTAAACATATAATGATACTGCTATCTAGTATTTTCTGTTTTATTAATAATTAAAAATGAAATATGTATAAAAAGATTGGAAAAACCTTTGTGTTGAAATTTTTCTGAATTGTGATTATTTTGTTTCTCACTTCAAGGATTGGTTGCCTGAGGTGATATAAGAAGGTCACTGAGTAAAAATTAGAATTTGGTTTTACCTGAATTGCCAGTCTATCACACTGTAAGAGATAATTCCAAAGACCATGGAAATCTGTCTAATTTAAATAAAAAGTCCGCCAGTAGTAAATTATGATTTTGAAATTTTTAATTAAACTTAATTATTGTATAATTCATTATGCATAATAGGCAAAACGTGTTAATTTATGAAATTATGTGACTGATGGTTTCGAAATAAATATTAGTTTCTGATCCTACATTCAACTTTTCTAGATTTCATGTAAATAAAATATGCATAATAATGAAAGCTAAATCAACAATTTGGAATTGCTATATAATTAATAAAACCAAAATTTGTGAGACCAAAGAGTCAAATGTATACATTTCTAATAAATTCTTCAATCTTTGTTGCATTTCTACTAAAAGAAAAATTAAGTGTAAATTTTGCTTGACTATATTTCAAGACAGAACTATTGATTAATAAAAATAATCAAAACACTCGTTTTTAATTAATATTATTTTTTTTAATAGATTTAAACAATTATTATTTTGTTATATTGATAATATAGTTCTTTCTTTCCTAGCACTGAATGTGGTGTTGCATGACCATTTACAATGCTAATGTTTATTTGGCTTTAATTCTTCTTGCAGTTATTTTTAACATTGATTTGCCACTACAAATGAACTGACAACTAGCCCACAATACTGATGATTGGTAGATTCTTGTTTTCTCTACAGGAAAATGCTTGCAAGATCTTCAGAATGTATTCATGTTTTTGGTTTGATTTTGAAAACAAAAATATATATTTTTCATAGTATGTTTACATATTTATGATCTTTTTTCAGAAAATTAGAGTAATAATTATTCTTTTTTAGAAAAATAATTTTAAAAGAAGTCAAGCAAAAAACTTTAACAACATATGGTAGCAACTTGTAATTGACCGAAAAGGAACACATTCATGTTAGTGGCAACAGATTTATTTTTGTTATTTTTAAATAATTATGAGTAAAAAATTTAAATACAATTTTATTAGTTTCATGTAATCTGAACAAGAAATCACTTAAGTTTTAGAAAGTGAGTTAATTTTTTTTTTAAATTTAAGATTTTCATTAGAGGAGTCATAACTGTCCAAAAAGAAAAAAAATCCATTGTTCTTATTATGGAATTAGGTTTATTACTTTCCCCCTAGATTTGAAAAGTTGAAATATTATTTTTAAAATAATTTTCATTTGTAAACTTATATTTCTAAAAAATAATTCAAAATTTGTAAAAAATATAATGAAGAATAAAGGTAAATTTGATAAAATAAAAAAAATAAAAAATATATTCCAATTTGTCACAAAGGACTATCAAGAAAATATCAATTCTTTAAAAAGTTAATAATAAAGAGACCAAACAAACATATTTAATATGCACTCCATAATCATACATATTAAATATATTAAAAATATTTAATATGAAACTCATTTTGTGTTAAATATGCAACCATATATTAAATCTACTAATTTGATCTTAGTTTAATACATAAACAATGATTGAAATTTAGTAATTTTCTTTAAGTTTTTCTTTAAATTAAGCAGATTTCCATGGTCTTTGGAATCACCTCTTACAATGTGATAGACTGGCAATTCGAATGAAACCAAATTCTTATTTTTACTCATTGGCTTTCTTATATCACCCCAGGTATTAGTTTATTACATATAACCATTCATTGAATTGAGAAATAAATTGATCACAATTCAGAAAAATTTCAACACAAAGGTTTTCCATTCTTCTTTTTATACATCTTTCATTTTTAATTATTAATAAACCAGTAAATACTAGTTAGTCATATCACTATGTTTAATTAGATATTCAAAGATTATTTTAATCCCTGTTACAATACCACACTAAATAGTAATAATCAGCCAATAAGCTAGTGCACACATGCTTTATGGATTTTAACTATAAATGAATACTCTCACTTTCCAAACACTAGATAAAGTCTTTGTGAAAAGATAGAATGAATCCATCTATCCTTTGAACCCAAATGTTTAAGTATGGGCAAATCTTAAGCATTTGGAAATGAGAGTGTGAAGATACCAAACAATAACTTTAAATTACCTTTACTATGCCTGAATGAATGACGCTTGCGAAATTTACTAGAATTTAAGATACGTCATTCTTAGTTGAAATTAAACATATGTAAATAAGATATTTCTTTTATATAGCATGATGTTTTTAAACTATAAATAATAATAATCAGCCATTAAGCTAATGCACATGCACTTTGTGGATTTTAAACTATAAATGAATACTCCCACTTTCCAAACACAAGATCAAGTCTTTGTGAAAAGATAGAATGAATCAATCTATCTTGTGTTTGGAAAGTGAAAGTATTCATTTATAGTTAAAATCCACAAAGCGCATGTGCATTAGCTTAATGGCTGATTATTACTATTTACAGTTTAAAAATATCGTGCTATATAAAATAAATACCACATTAAAAATAACTTAAATTTTAGACTTTTGAGACTTTTTTGAACAATATATTTCATCCTATATGTATTTTTGAATTCTGATTCAAAAGGATATTTTGAAATTATAAAATCAGGTAATTGTAATAAAATATTATATATACAAATTTTAAGAATATTCAGATTTTATGACTTAAAAAAATAAAAACGTTAAAAAGTTAAATAAATGATATTTAAATTTTACCTGTAAAATAATCTTAGATATAATAAACTTGTAACATGCTACATGTATGTGTGTGTATGTGAATGAATTTATTGTTGAAGAAAATAAATGAAAATGTTATTTAAATGGAATATTTGGCTCATGTTTATTATTTGACGCATTAATGCAATTACTTCAACCATGAATTATAGACAGTATAGGTGCTATTTCATATGTCATAAATAAATTGGCTTTTACTGCAGTTAATAGGTTATTTGGAATTGAAAATTTCCTTTATTAATATATACTTACGTATTCCTATATAAATATTAAAACTTTTGCTAATATACGAACGAAAAAAAAACATATATTTTTTGGATTATAAAAAGATCGTATAGTATTTTGGATAGTTACAATCCAGTTGGATTCGAGATCTTTTTTAACATAATTCACCAAAGTATGTAATATAAGCAAAGATTTACTGTGTCTTGAGGTATATAATGTATAATTTTATTATTAAAAATTGACTTTGTTGCCTTGTATCTGATGTGGATCCATATAAAGTGCGAAAGCGAATGTACATGAGATAAGATAACATCAATGTTCATTTATTTGTCCTGCATACATTTGTTTGTGTAACCATTTATAATATTTTAAACGGACAATATATACTGTATATTCAAATTTATGAAATTTCAAAATTAATTAGTAACTTAAATAAAAATTTAAAATCTTCCGCAGCCATTATATTTTTTTGTCAGATAATAGTTTTTGTTTTTTTTTTCTTTTTTGTAAATCAGAATTAATTCTAAGTAAACAGATTGAGATTTACACAAAATTATCATTTAATTGCGTAAATTGTATAAAAGTCAAGTATTAATTTTACTTGAGAGATACTGATAATGTAATTAATATAATCAGTGAAGATAGTTTATACTACTCTAATTGTAGCATGTGTTAATCATTAATAAAAAAAATGTATTAGTAATTCAGTTCTTAGTGCTATTACTTTATTAGAATAAATAATAAGATTTTTCGAGTCTGATATTATCTAAGAAAGAAATTATGCTTGCCAAAGATTTGGTTTAGTAATGATAAGTTATGATAATAGTTGTCAATGCAAGGATGGAGAAGAAAAAGAGTAAAAAAGTCAATAAAAAAATGATGATGGGAATTCTATATTCTCATCAGTTATTTAATACTATAATAATTATTATTAATGACATAAATTTGTAATCTTTTGAGAAGCAGTTGTGTATTTTAGCCAGCATATAAGTAAACGAGAAAAATTATGGCATGCATCAGTAGTACTCTATATGAAGGTGGGTGTGAATAATATCCATATTCCAGGATTCTAAAAGCATATCTACTGGAAGAACTATATTTAAATCCAAAAATAACAAAATAATATTTAGGAATACTTATATTAAACTCTGATGTTTTGTTAGAAATTTTATTTTAATATAGCTTTACAATAAGTATATCAATACATGAAATATTTATCAGCTATTCATATGATCCTTGCTGTATATCCTTGAAATAATGGGCTATCACAATATAATATACAATGTATAATGTGCATTTTAAATTATTGCTACAAGTTTTCAACTCTGATGATCATCCTACTTATTAATTTTTTTTACAAACATTAAATACAAGAACAATCTGAAATGATCATTTAAATTATTGACATAACCATGATCAATTGTAGTCAACATCATTCTGTATTGCTAATATACAATATAGGTAGATAATAATGTACTAATAAAAAGATAGACAAAACAACAGAAAAACAGATGATTTTAAAAAAGACAACAGAGATAAAAGATAGAATCTTCTTCAGGATTCATAAAAAAGGGAAATAAAACTCAATGTAGAATTGAGATAAATTATATTATCTCACATACATATAAAATGAGATGAATAATCAAAACAAAAAGATTATACTTATTTCTAGAAGCTTACATTTGCCAAATCTATATTCACTAATTGTAACCCCATGTTAATTATTGTTTATAGTATAAAAATATAAATAGAAAAAAAAAAAAACTATCTTTCTTTTTTAACCATTTAATAAATATAAACCCCATCAAAAGAAAAAAAAAAGATTCCTAAAGGATAAGTACGTAAATCTATTGTATACATATATAAATGTGTAATACCAATTACAAATTACATGTAATAATAAAAAACAAACGGCTACAATTTATCTTATAAAATTCAATATACCAATAACAAAATCTATAAAAAAATATTATAGTTAACTAAAATATAAATGTTGTTCCTAGTAGCTTTTTACATTAATATTTTCTAAACATTTTCCTTTCTTTTTATCAAAAAGAATGAAAATGGATTTGAAATATAAGGAAAACTAATTTTAAAAATATCTTTTTTTTTTTTATTGTTCTAAATTTTTTTCTTAGAGGCTTCAGAAATAAACAAAAACAATAGGATAGAATAATGATAGTTTGAATACATAATTTATTTCATTATCGGCATATTACAGCTATATGCTACAATAAACTATTGAGTTTTATCACCTTTAATGATACGTTTCTGAATTCAGAAAAGAAATTAAAGGATGGATGATGACAATGATGATGATAATAATAATAATTTAATTTAATTTATTAAACATATCTCCTTGTGATAAAAAATCATGCATGGAGCTTAACAAAAATACATGTGCAAATAAAATATAAAACATTAATATAGAAGAAAACAACAACAACAACAACAACAATAATAATAATAATAATAATAATAATTTTTCAATTTTCAATTTATTCTATGAAATAAAACAAAGTACATCACAAATATTTAAAAACTCCAAACAAGAAAAATCTTGTGTGTGGAATTTACATGTAAAAATAAATTAAATAAAAATACAATCAAAAACTCAAAAGAACAGTTTAGGAAATAAATAAAATTAATTAAATAAATAAAATAAATGCCAAAATTAATACATACTACACAACCATTGACACAAATATTTTTTGAATGATATATAAGAAATATTATTCAGATCAATTGAACATTCATATACAAATTTATTAAACAACTTTGACCCAGAATAAACATATTGTCTTCTACTAGATTCCTTAAAAATTTTGGTAAAGGTAATTGAAATTTATTAGAAAGACGAGTATTTAGAACATAAACTCTAGAATTCAGAAAAGGTTTAGCACAAAAAATATCAAAAATAACTCTATATTGATATAAGTGATTTACATCAAATAAACCAAATGCAATATAAATATCTCGAACAGAAGAGGAACGAGATCTACCAAAAATAATGCGCAAAGTATAATTCTGCAAAACACGCAAAGAAGATAATCTTGTTTGAAAAAAATGTTTATAATTATAACAGATAAGATATAGGCATCTATAAAATCAATAAATAAATTACAACTATTTACATATCAATATTTTTGTGTGAATATCTATATATTTCCATGCTTGTATAAAGTTCAGCTTCAGGAGCAGCCATTCATAAATAATATTGCCATTCCAATTCCAAGACAAAAAAAAATAGACAAATAATGATTGTAATAATAATTCAATTTAAATGCAAAATAACTACTAGTAGTCAATTGCAAAAGGTACATTAAAATAATAATAAATCAGTTATGATTAAAGGATGAGATGATAAAGATGAATGGAGAAAAAAATAACAGATGACAGTTAAATAGATAAATAAACAAAAGAAAGAAAAAATAAAAAACATAAGATTATAAAATTACAAATGATATTTTAGATTTAAAACTTTGCTTAATTGAATAAAATCAAAATATAAAAGATTATTATACTCAAAATCTTGATTAAATATGGGGAGAGAACCTAAAGAAATCTGATAGACAGAAATTAAATTTAGAAGATTGTATGATTTGATGATAATATAGTGAGAAATGTGGAAGTTATATTTGAGAGACAATGTGAGTTATATTTGAGAGACAATGTGAGATAATTGTATAATGAGAGATGATCTTACTTAAGAATTTAATCTCTCAGAATGATTTTAGTTAGAACAACTATTAAAGATAAGTTAAATTTTATGGGAATTTCTTATGAGAATTCTAAAGAAGGAGGATCAAACAGAAAAAGCATACTGTTTAAATATTTCACCTCATATACAGATGGTCTCCACATCTTAAAAGCTCAATTTATTATAATATTAATATATAAATAAAGTATTATTATTACAATTTGTTACTAGTGCAAAATTGTAGAAAAAATATTTATATCCTTTTGTAATAAGAAGTAACCAGAAAAAAGATTAATAAAATAAAAATTTTAGTCTTCTTCATAAAAAATGAAGTGAGAATATATATATAGTGAATAACAATAGGATAAATCTTGGGTACTCTGAGAGAGAAAGAGTAAAATGAAGATGTTTTATTATTAAATTTAACAAAAGTTATTGAATAACAAACAATTTAGTTAGATATTTTGATAGACCTAAATTACATAATTTGGCAGGAAGAGTGTATTTGTTAATTTTGTCAAAAGCTTTTGATATATCAAAATAAATTGACAACAATTCTATTCTGATCTTCAATAATATAACAAATATGATTAGAGTTGATTAGAATATTATTTTAATTGACTTATTAAGTAAGAAATTATATTGGTTGGAGATTAATAGTCCAGTAATATCTAAAATAATTTTGTTATACAATAATGTATAGAATAGAAATGAGGATATAATTGCAGGCGTTTTTTTTAGAGCCATTTAAAATACTAATAATTATAATAATTTACTTAAGTCTTTTATACATTTTGAAATATACAACTCAATTATAGGGAGATAATCTACATTTAATATACAGTATATATATATATATATATATATATATTATACAGTATATTATATATATATATATATATATATATATATATATATGTATTAAAATTACTGACTATTGATGACTAGGTTTAAATACTTTTATAATAACTTTTGGGCAATTTTGACCACACTTTGGCAGAACTTCTATTAATTTATTCTAAAAGGTTACTGTTTATTCTTGATACATTAGTATTTTATTATTATTGAAATATTATTTATTTAACAATATCTTTTATACTTATCATTCCATAGCTTATTATAGACCTTTATTTTACTACCATTTACTTTATGCAATTATTCAATTATATTTCTAATACTATGAGAATGGACTGGCACTTCAAGCAGAGGGGAGAATATCATTGATAGCTTAACCATCAATGATACCCATAGCCAGATTGGAGCTATACGAAGCATAACTATGACCACATTTCCTGACCATAGTCCACCTCAACTGTTGGAACAAAACCTTGCCATCCAAAGCATTTTATTTGTTTTGAGAATCAAACTCAAGTGGTAGCTGATCATATGTTATATAGCCATCATGCACAGATGACAGGCACACCTATCCAGCACTTGAAATATTCCAAGATAGCTTCTACTCTTAATCAGGAAGGCCAGCACATTTAACTTAACATATAAAATTATTTATATCTTTAAATTAATGGTGACACAGTGACAAGAGAGAGAGAATAGACTAAATAATAATTAAGCAAACATTAGTATTTATTCATTCACACACATATTTAATATAACACAACAGGATAATAATTTACATGAAAAAAATATATAAATGATTAGTTTCAGCTAAATTTTATAATAATCATTTGTTAAAGTTCATTTTGTTTAAAAATAAAGTATCTAGATAGTTATTATGGAAAATATATATTTACCTAGGTTTCATTATTTGTCAATTTCCAAACAATTGATCTTTGGTGTTCTATAGAGGGTATCAGGGCTTGTCTTCCATTCTTCCACTTGACAATGGGGGCAGGGAGAGCAGCAGCATCAATTTCACCATTTAGGCATTGGATTCAGGAATTGGTTACACATGAGAGCAGTTGATTTTGCAGAGGACTTAGGGCATGAAGCTTAGTTAAACACTATGGCTTCTAGCAATGCATGTTGCTAATCCTGCAGCTTCTGCAATAATATTGTTCACAGCAGTAATGACTGGCTCTATACTGTACTTAGATTTCTGAATGAATCAAGCACTGGATAATGGAATGAATCAATATAGGAATCAAGACCAGAATAAATAACAATTGTTGTGACTTTTACATTTTTTCTCTCCCATTGTTCAGTTTATTTTTATCTTAACTTAAATCTGTATTTTAATTAATTTTACAATATCTTAAATCTAATCTTTTTCTTAGATTAATCTACTATCTCTTTGCATTTATGATGATGAGATAGTTTATATAGTTCATAATTAATTTAATTTCAATTTCATTATCAGCCAGGAATTTTACTGGCATTCATAAAGTTTTCTTTCACTAATTAATGAATTAATCTTTTTTATTTTAGATTTTCACTAAGATTTATTTTTGAACATTTTTTTTTACTTATTTTAATTTATAAAAAGAAGAGTGAGTTTTTTTTTTTTTAAATTTTATTTCTAATTCTTTTTCCCACCCCACTGTTAATAATTAGCTTTATTCTATTTTAAGAGAATAATATACACAAACTTTTATTTTTACAAAATTACATTATAAAAACTACTTAAACAATTACTTCTTTAACTATTCTTTTAACTAAGTTTAATCATATATTTTTAAATTATGAAATATATAACAGAGATCTGTGTTTTATAACATATATCTCACTAGCATTACATCACCTTCCCTCCTGTTTGAGAGGTAAAATGCATCAGTTTGACCCATTTTAGCTCTGACAGTTTATTTTTTCTTTACTGTTTGATTTTTCACTTTTTAGTTTTATTTATTTATTTATTTATTTACTATTTTTTCTAACATAAGTGTCAAATTACATACAGACTGACAAACCCCAGAGGGTAATCTTCCTATACCGACCTATCTTGCAGACTAATCTATGATGGCTTGCAACAATTGTCATATGTGATGACTATCAGGGACAACATGCATCTTTACAATGTGTACAGGGAGATTGAATGCCATGAATGGCAGAATGCATCTGCTTAAATCCAACTTAAGCAATAAACAATTCTATAGCATTAACATTTTTACTATGCTGGAAATTTCTCTACTAGTGGGTTGAATGAGTCAAGGTCTTTCTTTCTTGGGTCCACATCCTAGGAAATATGGGGTCACTGTGAATAGTAGTATTCATCTACTGACTATTTGGTTTATATTAAATGAGTTTTTTTAAATATATTGGGAATTTTCCTTCCAATGAAATTGACTTGCAGCTTATTCTGGAATTTTCTTTCCAGTGTGCATATTTTTGTTTTTAAATAAAAAAACTGGGAAATATCCCAGCATGTCGAATGGGCCCAGGACTCTTCTACTAGATCCTCATCCTATAGGACTATCCCCTCCATTTCTCATTCCCATTATGAGTCTTACATTCACATAGTGACAATCTACCCTTAACACACCTTCCTCAATCTTTATCTGCACCTTCTCCCCTCCCTTCATGACTCTATTATCCCAAACCCAATCTGCACTTACTTAAGAAGTTATTTTATACTTTATTTAATTTTTTTATTATTATAGATTTCATTTTATTTATTATAGGCTTTGTTCAATTTATTTATTTTTATCTTCAATTTTGATTCTCTACAAAAAAAAAATTATTATCATATATTTACTCTAAAATATTATTATACTTTACTCTATATAAGAATTCTCATTTTACTTCCATTTATCTATTTTTTTATCTTCGTTATTAGGTACTGATTCTCTAAAATATTTTTATTTTACTCTATTTCATGCATCTATCTTTTATTTCACTTCCTTTATCATCTATCAACTCTAAATAAGAAAATTCTTATTTTTATTTCATTTATTTAACTCTATTTCCTTTATGCTATTAACTCTCAAAACAAAAAAAAAACATTTTATTTTATTTATTTAACTTTATTTCCATTCTCATAATCCATGTACAATAAACTTTTTTTTCTCTAAAAGACCATCCAATTAATAAAAACCTTAATCTTCCTTTCCCAACCTTTGTCAGACAGTTTTTTACATTTCTTACATATCGACTTGGACTAGGAAATCTTGACCTACTTCTAGGCCTGGCTTGATGTTCAAGGTAGTTGGTTTCTCAATCGCAGTTAGTATATTTATCATCCCCCTTTCTAGGATTATATGACTCTCTATATCTATATCTTTTATCCCAATCATTTTTATACAAGTGGGAATTCATGATATTTATATTTTCTTCTCTTTCAAAGAGATTAAATTTCTTTTCTTTGGCTTCATAATCTGGCCTAATGCTGTCAAATGTTTTAAGTAACTCAGCCATTTTCCTTTCAACACATACTTTATTTTTCTAAATTTATGTTAGCAGGGCTATTATTTATATGCATGTACTGTACCAGTCAGAATTGTATGTTCGTCTAACAAGAACTAGCATCTAAGCAAAAGTACCTAGAGTTCAATCATATGCGAGATACACAGGTCAGGAATACTCATGAACTCCACCCTATTGCCCATTTCCCAAATCTATAACATTACAAACAACACTTCTGATGATAGCAAATGAAATTTCTAACAATTCCCGTCTCAGAGCATCAGCAGAGACACAAGAGATCTAAGGATTAACTAAAGGATGACACAATATAATAACAGATGTGCATGCATGAATGAATAAAATAGCCAAAGAATAAATTATTAAAGATGAATTTATTTATAACAATATTAATAATGTAGTTAAATTTGTATATAAGCAAATGGATATAAAGTATTAAATACGTTATGAATTTGTTTACACAGAATGAATACTCTATCTGGGTTTCACAAACTATTTACTTGTGCATTCCATACTGACCTTAGCAACATGACTTAAGGATTGATGGATAAGCAAATACCAAATACACATATTAATAAAAACAGTAATTAATCAAAACAATGCGGCTTAATATGCTAATTAAGATATCAGATTCATGGGGCTTCTATTATGAACACTATGATAATTGAAATAACGAATGATCTAATGGATTTCAATAATTAAACATGGGGGTTCTATCATGAACGCTATGATAATTTAAATAAATAATCTAATGGATTTCCATAATTATACGTTGATTTTATCGCAATTATATTAACTACAGATCAATTATATTTGAAATTATAAAATGTATTAAACATTTACATTTTACATTTGAATAGAAAAGAGCACAGTTACCTCCACATTCAGTCACATGATTTGACTTTTATAGGCTTTATAAAAAGTTAGTTCTCAATGTATTTAAGGGTGGTTTAATGAGAGGGCGGATAAATCAAATATGCTATGACACATAATAGGACTAGCTAAATTTATATGATAACATAGAAGCTTGGGATGGCTTAAGAAATCATAGCATTATGACTTACAGAGGAATAAAATGGATGAGGAAATATAAATGATAGCGTGCAGACCGAATGATAATGTCAGGAAGGACAAGAAGCTTCACCAACTTTATATTGAAAATATGTGAGCTCATCTGCACTTGTGACAGATGGCATCCGAAAACATGGTTGGCAACATACTATGGTTTCATGGATTCCGAATGTTAACCCATAATAGAGCCTACTGCACCCAAACACAACCTTTGGAGTCAGGGCCTCCAAACTCCGCCGAGAAATGTGCTTTAAATATTCAGATAATGAAGGAAAGTTTGACAAAGCAACATTTAGATTTATGAACGCTATCATCGATATGCAATGCAGAGGTTTTCCTGTCTGTATTAACACTGATTAATTATGGCCTTAGAGAATAAATAAGCCTAGCATAATGAAATGATAAGATATAAGCAATCCCAAAGGGCACAAATTTTCTTAAAGGATTATTTAGAATATCAATAATAAAAAATGAAAGTTAGGATTCCCTTCATTAAATGCATATCAATACACTAAAAAAATATTTAATTAAATTATCATTAGATGGCGGGCTATTTATATACTAACTCATCAGCTAAAGGTAAAGATGTATTTAATTTATTCAATACGAAATTTACTTAATACTAAATCAATAGCGTGAAATAATAGTAAATGATATCTTTGAAATGATAACGGATAGCATGATATAAATTGATAAAAACAATTTAGGAATATTTTTCAACTGGGCGGATTTTTTTTATAATTTAGTAAGAAAGCTTACGTTTACGATTTAAAATTCCAAAATGGTGGAATAGTAAAATAAGATAAGGTTAATTCGCCAGATTGAATTATTAGCATATTAAAATGGGTATGAGTAACATAATATCAAATTAAACTTTGCCGCATTTAAAAATAATAAGACAGTAAGAGTGAATACCCAGCAATCGTATTGAGAAAATCAAATAATAAAATTTATAGATTAATGCTAAAAGAAAGTCATTATTTAAGCAGTTAATAATCAGCTTGGCATTACCTATTGAGCAAATAAGCAGATTATATTTTAATGAAAAGAAAGACTACAAAATGGATATATTACAAAGATATAATTTAAATGAAATAACTTTACATAGTTGGAGGTTGAATTGTACAGTTTAAGAATATATAAAAAAATATTTAGATGCAAGATTTAGAGTTCAGATAGCGGCGGGGAATTACCTTTCTGTTTGACAATTTGATGGCCGTGTACGCACATGTTGATTTCATTTTGGAGAAATACAGTCAATTCGGCATAATTTTAGGAAAATAGTGGCTAACATCCTTTTGTAGGGTATTTGAGAGTTCATTTTGGCAGAGTTTATGAGGTGATGGCTTACGAGTATATTAGCATGGATCTGATCTTAGAAAGATCGGGGAAGCAAACTTTCTTTCTACTCACTATTTATGTTGAAATTTTGAATGACGTAGATTCGTTCTGTAACCTCTTTTAGAAATCAAATGCAGAGTGCGGCTGTATTTATACCCATTTTGACTGCCTCTGGTGATCCCCGGATGTCCACTAACAGTCAACTGTGATACCTCTAATTTTAAAATATGAATGAGATAAAAGTTCGAGAAAGCCATTTTTAGTCTATTTTGAGCTGAAAATAGACCTGCAGGATAAATGTTATATAACGTGAATTTTTCAAAATAAACCTATGTCAAATAAAAAAATCTTTTCTTAAATTAAAATAAGGCACACCTTTTGTTTGCTAATTTTTACGTTACTCTCTTGAACCTCCTCTCAAACAAAAATACACGAATTAAAATATATATGTAATCTGAATGCATTTAATAACATTATTATAATGTTTATCTGTTACACACACACATATGTATGATTATTTACCATGATAGAAATTGATATATTTTATAACTAAATTGATGTTATTCAATGAGAATAAAGCTTAACTACAAAAGGTAAACAATCACATGCATCTGTATACCTGCACTCTTTAGTGATTTATTACTACACAACTGAGTTTGAACCCCTGTTTGAAGGTTTCAAACATCACTAGACAGTGAAGCAAAATATGTGCAACAGATTTGACTGCTTCAGTACATACCAGCATTTTTCTACTTTATATTGTCAATATGTTATTAATTTTTAATTTACCCTTTTCTTCCTTGCCTTTTAATTTTACTATTTCTATTCTTTCTCTTATCTCACTTACATCTATTCTTGCTACTCCCTTTTCATTATGTTTTATTTCTGACACATCTTTATTTACAGATTATTAGTTATTGTTTGAGTCAGAAATATTTTCTGGTTCAGGTATATTTACTGTATTCGAGCTATTTAATTGTTTGTATTTACTTGTGCTTTCTTGTTTATTTTCTCTTTTATCTAATTTATCTTTTAACTCCTTTATATTTATTTTCATACTTTCTATTATTTTTCCATTTTCTAGTCAGGATATAATCATTTTCTGTATTAACCACTCTATGTGTTTTTCAAATCTTTCATCAAACCAATTCATGATTTCATTTTCCTTTATGTTACTTTCTTCCTGTTTCTTTATTTTCAATATTTTTAACTATTTTAAATTGAACAAAGCATTTGACTAACTCAAAACCCTTTCAGTCCTCTCTAATTCCCACCTAACTTTAAATAACCACCAATAATAAATTATTTATCTCTGACCATTTTTTCCTCTTTCTTCTTTTTATATACATTACATATCTTATTCATTTTATTTTATATTTTTAATATTATAATTTGTTCACCTTGCTCTATTTCTTTTCTCACACTGTTCACCAATTTCACTTTTTATTTCCTATGCAATTTAGTGTTTATTTTAATTTTTAGTTTTGGACTTTTTTTTACAAATTTTTTAACTTTAATTTTGTGGACCATTTATGGCACTTTGGCACCCATGTTGAATGACATTTAAACTGGGTCTCTCTGAAATTACCTTATTACAACTATTGATAACTAGGTTTAAATACTTTTATAATAACTTTTGGGCAACTTTGACAGCACTTTGGCAGCACTTGTATTTATTTATTTTAACAGGTTACTGTTTATTCTTGATATAGGAGTACTTTATTATTATCGGAATATTATTTATTTAAAAATATCTTTTATATTTATCATTTCATTCCTTATTATAAGACCTTTCTTTTACTACCATTTACTTTATGCAATTATTAAATATATCTAACACTACAGGAATGGACTGGCACTTCAAACAGAGAGGAGAATACCATTGATAGCCTAAACATCAACTATACACATGGTCAGATCAAAGCCATACAAAGCATAACTATGACCACATTTCCTGACAGTAGGCCACCTTGACTTCTGGAACAAAACCCTGTCATCCAAAGCATTTTATTTGTTTTGAGAATCAAACTCAGTTACCAGCTGACAACACATTATATAGCCAGCATGTGCAGATGACAGGCACACCTATCCAGCACTTGAAATATTTCAAACTAGCTCCTACTCTTAATCAGGAAGTCCAGCACATTTAAAATAACATATACAATTATTTATATCTTTAAATTAATGGTGACCCAGGGACAAGAGAGAGAATAGACCAAATAATATTTAAGTAAACATTATTATTTATTCATGCACACACATATTCAATGTAACATAACAGCATAACATTTTAGATGAAAAAATATAAATGATTAGTTTGAGGCTAAATTTTATAATAGACCTTCATTAAAGTCCGTTTCATTTAAAATTAAAGTGTCTAGACATTTATTATGAAAAATTTATATTTACCTAGGTTTTCATTATGTGACAATTTCCAACTTGTTGACCTTTGAGGTTCCCAAGGGTTTCAGGGCTTGTTTTCCATTCTTCAGCTTGACAGTGTGGTGAGATTGGCAGCAGCATCTATCTCACCATTTAGGCATTGGCTTCAGAAATTAGTTCCAGGTGAGGACAGTTGAATTTGCAGAGGACTTAGGGACATGAAGCCCAGTTGAACACTCATATGGCATTTCTAGCAATGCATGTTGTTAATTCTGTAGCTTCTGCAATAATATTGTTTGCAGCAGTAATGACTGTTTCTATACTGTACTTAGATTTTTGAATCTCTGTATAACTGAATGAATCAAGCACTGGATAATGGAATGAATCAATAATGGAATGAAGACCAGAATAAATAACAGTAGATAGTTGTGACATTTATACTTTTTCTCTTCTATTGTTCATAATTTATTTTTATCTTAATTTAAATCTGTCTTTTAATTAATTTTACATTTTCTTTAATCTAATCTTTTTCCTAGATTAATCAAATATCTCTTCACATTTATGCTGAGATAGTTTACATAGTTCATAATTAATTTAATTTCGATTTCATTAACAGTCAGGAATTTTACTGACATTCATAAAATTTTCTTTTACTAATTAATTAATCTTTTTTATTTTAGACTTTCACTAAGATTTATTTTTGAACATTTATTCTTTTACTTATTTTAATTTATAAAGGGAGAGTGAGTTTTTTTTTTTAAATTTTATTTCTAATTCTTTTCCCCACCCAGTTAATAATTAGCTTTATTCTATTTTAAAAGAATAATACACACAATCTTTTACTTTTATAAACTTACATTTTAAAAACTACTTAAATAATTATTTCTTTAACTATTCTTTCAAATAAATTTGATCATATATTTTTAAATTATGAACAACGAAACACAGATATGTGCAAGTTTTATAACATTGCTGGTGTTACAATTTCCTATATTATAGTTTTATTCATAATTAAAAATGACTTATAAATAGATAAAATGTCTATTCCTAATTTATAGTTAATACCATTAGAATTATACAAACTGCTTATTCTTTTTAAAATATACCAAATGTAAAGTTTTACTAGTTATTATTTCTATTCTTTTTATATTTTGTGTTACTGATTATTTCTTTGTTTCATTTTAGAAATACAATTTAATAGACATAAATTATATTGTAGAATATTGTATAATAATGTTAGATCTTTGAATTGTCTAGTGAAAAATAAAACTTACTCTCATCAGCATTTATATATTTAGTAAACTTGTTGGATATTATTTGGAGCATATCCATTCTTGTCACATTGTTTTATTTTATATTTCTACTCCAAAGTGCATCATATGCAATAGTAGTCTTTTAAAAACAAAATTTTTATGCCTATAGAAAGTTTTTTTACTATTCATCAATATTCTATCAATACTTTTATAACTTTTTTCTGTACTTCTTAGTACTGTGTTTATAAGAATTGTTACTATCAAAATGTATCAAAATCTTTTTAAGATTCTTGGTTTTAAAAATTGTAGATGCTGATATAAGATATAAAACAATATTTTTCAACATTCATTTTCATATCATTTTTAATATACCAATGTTCAAACCAAAAGAAATCAAATTGTAATTTGTCTACATAGAAGTGACCATTTATTACTTTAAATTATTATTAACATAATAAAATAACTCAATGCCTTATCTTTATTCTTATATTAATTGTAAAAATATTAAAAAGCAAAGATGTCAAAACTCCTTCTTCAGGTATATTTTGATTGATGCTTTTTAATTCACTAGATTCACTACTAAGGTAAAAATAAATCAAGAATTTTTTTTAAATAAGAAAATATCCAATATAAATAATTACTTTTACTTTACATTCAAATTGATGATTTTGATTTTTAACAATTTATGATCATCTCAATCAAATGCAGATGATAAGTCCAGATATATGACATTAATTTTTTTCCACAGTATTAAAGATATGTGCCATATGTCCTTGAATTTATACAGGATGATGATGATGATGATGATGATTATTATTATTATTATTATTATTATTATTATTATTATTATTATTATTATTATTATTATTATTATTATTTCAAAGTAAACTTTATTAGGCAAAAATAGGTTACATCATATCTGGTTGGACATTGTATAATATATTAACAAACTAGGAGATATCATTAATTATAGAAAGAAACACTTTTTTTTCTATTAGAGTCTTTAGTGCTTGTTATTGTTTTCATAGTTCAGTTCTTACTGTTGGTTCATTCTGGATTTCCATTTTTTCTGAGGTTATGTTTTGTGTTTCCATTATAATGCTGCTCTTATTTTGAAGAGAGACCAAGTGACAGCAAAAATGTCTGGTAGTGCAAGAAAATTGTCCCTTTCTTTAAGTTTTTCTAGCTTGTTATGATATATGTTAGGATGTCTTCTTGTATTGTTTCCTAAGGTAAATGTACATCTGATACACCATAAGGCATATAAGCTGAAAGTAGCTGCATGGATTGTTGGTATTTTGTTTTCCTTGAATGTTTTCAGCATTTTTTCTATTGTGGTATCATTTTTCCTATAATTGTTTAACATCAGTTGTCTGGCTTTTTCTAGGCCTCTACAGTAGTGTACCAAATGTTCTTGTGTTTCTTCTTTCCTATGACAAAAGAACATATTGGATCAACATTTAGGTAGAATCTTCTGAAGTGAATGAAATGTGCTGTAGGTAATGCATTAAGATTCAATTTGAAAATGAAGTCAAAAAATTTTGGTTCTAGGTACCATCTTTTGTATTTTTTGAGTAGCTGGCTATTATCTATTCTCAGTACTGTTAGCTTATTATTATCTTCTCGGTTCTGAGATAGAAAATCATGTATTTGCCAATGAGTGTATTTAATAGGGCTCTTAAGTGTTACTTTATTTTTAATACTTCCAATACTTACTAATAGTGTATTTATATAATTATGTGGGAGGGGGTCAGTCAGTGGGAATGATTTCTTGTTTTTGCCCTGTTTGAAAACTGTTTAAATATGGCAATCAGTAGATTTACTGTTTTTTGTGTGTAGAAAGTTTGTATTGCATGCAGTCCAAGGACATTCCATTTTGTTGGTTGGTTTAGTTGCTTCATTGAGATTGCTACAACTTTCCTTTTCCATAGCAGCTTGTTGCACAATGAGTTAATTGCTGAAGTAAATGCTTTTGTGAAATTTATTATTGGCAAATAGTAAGTGATCTTTGTCATAATAAGCTGATTGTATAAAGATACTTTTGAGTAGATTGAGAGATAGGATTTTGAGAGTGATTCCATGATTTTCTCTGCCTCTGTTTTAAGTTTATTTTGTATTGACTTTTTCATTTGATTCATGCCCAAGTGGAAAGGGAAACCCAGAAACATACTGGGTTTACCTTGATATATCTGTGTGTTTAATTTACCTGTAAATATTGCCCAAGCAGCCCAATTGTTGGTGTTTATTTTTAGCTCAAAATTTGCTGTATATTCTTTTATAATTTCCTGCAGTATAGGTAATTGCTTTTTTGAGTTTAGAAATACTGTGACATCATCCATGTAAGCTATACATGGTATGTATGTGTTGGTGTTTGGAATTAGAATTTCTTAGATTTTTTTGTATTTGCTCTAACAGGGGGTTTATATATAATGTGAATAATAGTGTGCTGAGTGGAGATCCTTGTGGGATTGATTGGCTGGAGTAGAAGGATGATGAAGCTCTGCCATTGAGGGTGATGTGAATTTCTCTGTTTAGTAGCAGGTTGGCGATTGTATATATGATTGTGCAAGGTATTTCTGTTTTTTTTTTGTTGAATTAATAGTGTTTTGATTGGCACTGAATCAAATGTGCTTTCAAAGTCTAGTTGCATGGCCATTGGAGCATATTTTTTCTTTTTAATTACTGAGTTAATTATTGTTGTGTATATTAGTGCTGCTTGACCTGTTGATGATCCCTTTTTTGCATACTGATGTTGTGATATTAGTTTTATTATAAATGGTTCAATTTTTTCTTTTAAAACTTTTTCCAGAATTTTTATTCCCAAAGGCTCCATTGAGATAGGCCTTAGATTGGAGACTGTGGTAATTGGTGCTTGTTTTTTAATGAAGGGGACCATTGAAACTGGATATAGCCCTTGTATATTATACAGCTTTTGTGATAGTTGTTTTGAAAGCTGGCACAGGTATGTGTTTGTAAATTGGCTGAGATGTGACAAAACAAAGTGTGGGATTCCTGGTGGTCCTGGATGGCATGTACCTGGAATCGATGCTAGAATGTGTGCAAACTGTTCTATTTTAAACGGTACCTCTGTTTCTGGTTTTCCAAAAAAATTTTCTGTGGGTTTGAACTGTTTTTGCTTTGTTAGTTTTTCTTTGAAGTGCTGATATATTAGTTGTATCATATTTTGTCCAGTTGTGATTTTCCCATCCCATTCTAGTACCATGGGAACTCTCTTTGTGGATGGATAGCCTAATGCCCATCGAATATATCCACGGGTCCATGTATGCTGCTGGGTTAGACAAATTCTTTTTTTTTAATTGCTAGATATTGCTTTAGTTTATTGCATGTTTGATTATATAGTTGCATCAGCTTTATTATGTTTGCTTGATTGTGAGTGACTGGTTTTGACATGCTGATTCTTTTGTGTAGCTCATCTGCTAACATGATTAATTTAGAGGGGGGAGTTGATTTTTGAGTAATATGATTGATATTAAATGAGTGTATGTGTGTATATGCTATATATTTAGAGATTGGGTCAAGTTGCATTTGATTTTTATTTATCATGATATATGTTTCGGAGAAGAGGAACTCTGGAGCGTTGATTGGTAGAAGAATTCTTATTGTCTTTTGTATATTAGTAATTGGGTTGTGGTATGTGTTTAAATTTAATTCTATTATCTGTGCTGCATGATGAGAAAATGGGGAGGGGGAGAGCCTTACGTCAATTGAGTGATGTAACATTGGAGAATAAAAAACAAGATCTATGAGAGTGCCATGGCAATTGTTATAAAATGATACTGAGTTCTGTGGGAGAAAACCATCGCCACTCATAAGCGGTATTGCAAGTTGATTTATCCATTTTGCAACAAACTTCTGATAGCTCATATTAATTTCCCTGGCAAGTATGGTGGGGTAGGGATTGGATGCTAACATGGAGTTAATGGTTAAAATTATTCTGTTAATTACAATTGGACCAGGGGGAATGTATACAAATATTATGTTAATTGAAAAGCTTTTGTGATTAAATGTCACTATCAAAAGATTGGAGTCTATGAAAATTATTTTAAATGATGTAAAAGGGCATTTTTGATTGATAAATATACCTGTCCCACTTGATGGTGATGAAGTGTCTCTTGAGCATGCACAAAAACCAAATTTGTTCATATATGTTGCTGGGTTGATTTGGGATCCGTTATATATTTTTGTTTCTAATAGCCCCAGTATACTGGTTTGCATTGTCTGTATCCATTTGTTAATTTGCTGCATTTTTTTTGTGGAGTTTAAACCTCTAATGTTATGTGCCGCTATTTTTATTTTCATATTATTTAATGTTGTAGAAGGAGGGGGTTCACCAGTTTCTAAAGTTTCTGAATTGCATTTTTTACATTTTGTACGTCTATTTTGCTTGAAGCGGGGTTAGAATTATTTATTGGTTCTGTAAATATTTGTTTAATCTAGAAACTGTCTCTGACATTTTCAGATTCTTTTGATTCTTGAGAGGTTGATTCCATTTCCATATTTTCATCTATTAGTAGTTTTACTGAACTTAATTGGCTATATTCCAGATCATTTGTTTTAATCTTTTTAATTTTTCTGGTTTTTTTTGGTTTTGCTTGTTTTCTTTTACTTTCTGGAGGTGTGTTTTCAATCGCTGGAAGGTACTGTGTGATGGTATCCATTATTTCAGTTGTCATTTTGTTTATAATTGTTTGCTCAGCTTGATTATTATCTCCATTTGGCAGTTCTTTTGTTTCTTTTTGCATGTAATTATTTTCATTTTCTATTAACTTATCACTAAATGATTTTTCCCAGGTTCAAAGTTTTCCTCTTCCTCATTCGTGTTTGTGTTAATTGTTATTTCCATTGACTTGGTTGGGGGATGGTCTATAGTTTTATTTTTATTAATTTTTGATATTATTGACTTGAGTGGGGGGAATTCTATGTTTTCCTGCTCCGTGGATTTGTGTGCTCTATTTGGTTTCCCTTCTAATCTTTGTGAGGGGTGGTTATTCTCTTCCACTAGATTTACTCCATTGCATTGTGTTGCTATGTGGCCTCTTTTGCCACAAGTGAAACAACGTGGTTTTAGTCCTCGGATATATAAGTATAGCGTTGCCTCTTGGTCTGTTATGTGTGTTGGAATGTTTTCTGTGTCTATTTCTTTGTTTAACTTGACTTTATATTCAAAACTATTTGTGAATATGGGTACTGATGTTTCTTTGAGGTATTCCGAATGGATTCATCATTCTTTGGAAATCGTCAAAGCTATATCCGAAGTAGGCATTTTTTAATACTCCGGTAATATTTTTGTATCTGTTTTCATCGACTCGTACGATTGCAAAATTACCTAGAGTTTTAATATGATTTTTGAATTGATCCCTTTGTGCAGCTTCACAAAACTCAACTGCTACATATCTGCTATTTGGATGGTCACCTATGCATTGTACTGTCTCCAGTAAATTATTTTTGTTTAGTGCTTCAATAAGTAGCTCCTTAGGGAAATGGTAGAGAGTGCAGTGATTGTCTGTTACTGCCAACACTATTGATTTTTCAGTAAAAAATATTTTGAATGTTGAAAAAAGGGTTCTAGGTATTGTATTATTGAATCTGATCCCAATCTGTTCCAGCGTTTCATCTGTCCATTGTGTGTGGGGGGGCTCAATTTTATTTTGGTTTACTAGATCCAAGTCTTTAAGATCGTCTGACGTGGTTTTCCTAAATCTGGGATTTTTTCCTGGGTTTACGTTATTTTGATAAGTTTTTGCAATAGTTGCATTTGTTTTTCTTGTGTGGTGTGAAGGACCAGCTTTTTGATCTGACGACTGGGCAGTCGCCATTTTATTATTTACGCAAGTAATTTTTCAACAAGATAATGTTTTGTTTTGATATTTTAAACTATTTTTTAAAATTTAAATCTTATTAACTTTTTCACTATTTTTCCTTGTACGCTTTTTACTTTTTGATTCTAAATACTGTTATTTAATTATAATTGTTTGAATTGACATCTATTCGCAATGCTGGAGAATTAATTACTACTCGTGGCTATTATTGATTTTTTTACCGTTGTTCACTAATTATTTTAGGACACGCACATTTCTTAAAACACTCAGGTTAGCATTGAGTATAGCATTTTTAAATATTTAAGGGAAAAAATCCACTTTTATAGCTATTTAATTTGAAAAAAACTAGGAGACTTTTTTCTTACCTGCAACAATGTAAG
The DNA here is from genome assembly GCA_028023455.1 of Epiperipatus broadwayi. Lineage (NCBI taxonomy): Eukaryota > Metazoa > Onychophora > Udeonychophora > Euonychophora > Peripatidae > Epiperipatus > Epiperipatus broadwayi. The sequence goes on from JAQFVV010012437.1 coordinate 3,224,299, forward strand.
TAACCAGGTGGCGCTCCTATTTTATTATTATTATTATTATTATTATTATTATTATTGTTGTTGTTGTTGTTGTTATTATTATTATTGGTGGTGGTGATGATATTGGGACAGTGGTGTGGGGGGTGGTGAAGAGATGGTAGTGTGTGGTGGGGTGGCAGTTGGATGGCTACAGTAGTGAGTAGTAGTCATCAGTGGTGGCAGTAGTAAGATGATGGTGTTATCATTATTATAGCAACAACAATAACACTAATACTAAAAACAACAACAATGATAATAAAACAAGCTTATACAGTATTTGGAAAGCTTAAACCTTTTTTGGCCATTTTTTTCCATATAAATGGCCATTGGCTAATCTAGATATCTAACCAATTATGGATCATTAAATGGCTATCTAGATTTTTTAGCTAACAAATAAAACAAAGAGAAAACTGTTAATCTTCACACCTGATAATTGGCTAGTCAGGTGAGTAAATGTTATCCTCATTATTGCCCTCTTTATGGCTATTGGAAAATACTCTAGCCTGCAGTGATTTACCTAAAGGGCCTTTTGTTCACTATATATATATATATATATATATATATATATATATATTAAAATGTAAAATATGATACACATTATAAAATATTATATATAAAAAAAAAAGAAAAAGAAATTTTAATGGTAAATACAATATTATAATTTAAATTCTTTTGTAGCGCTTTCAATTACAGGGTAAACCTCATCAGCATTAACTGAATTTCAAATTTTTAAAACTTAATGTTACGTATATTTCCATAAGCTGTGTATGGCCATATTTGCAACTTGCCAATTAATAACATCATCCTTATATTTATCAATCAAAATTGTCTTCTTAATTTTCCTCTTTTAAAAGAGGAAAATTAAGAAGACAATTTTGATTGATAAATATAAGGATGATGTTATTAATAGGCAAGTTGCAAATCTGGCCATACACAGCTTATGGAAATATACGTAACATTAAGTTTAAAAAATTTGAAATTCAGTTAATGCTAAACAGGATTACCACGCAATCGAAAGTGCTACAAAAGAATTTAAACTATAATATTGTATTTACCATTAAAATTTCTTTTTCTTTATATATATATATATATATATATATATATATATAAATATATAACTATATATATATATATATATATATATATATTAGTTAGATTTAATTATATTTATTTGACTTTATAATTTCTTAGATTTACAAATAAATCATACAAAAATATATAATTACTCTTCTAAAAAGCATATTTGAGTATATACATTAACATACAGTATTTGAAAATACTACAGGCTATTGAATAAAAAATAATACCATTAAACATATCTATACATACAAATATTCATTATTAAGCATTCTTTACTATAATTTCTTACAAATTTCACTTTTTATAGTTATAATTTAATTTTCCTTTTCTTCTATTTTTATAATAGATTTATTTTGAAGAATAATGTTTTATGTTTTGAAAAAAAAAAGGTGAGTTGTAGTTATAATAACTCAATATATATAATATGACATCATCAGAATAAAGTATCTATATCATAAACTTGATATTTGAAAGTGATTTTATTTAACTTAAGACGTCTGTTTGTTTGAATTAAATTTTGTAACCAATTTTTAAACTGCTTGATTTTCTTCAAATTTGTACATGTTAGATATTAACGACAGTGCAATATTTCAGGGTTGTCCAGCCTAATAATAATATTAATAGGCCATATTCAAATCAATATGGTTAGTTTTGAGTCATGCATTATAGATAACATATTTTTTAAGAAAATGTTTTCACTCAATTTGAGGAAAAAATTTCAAGAGCATTTACAGTTGATTAAAATAAAAAGAAAAAAAATGAAGGATGCAATCTTAATTTTTCTTTGGATTGTTTATGTAAAACTTACTTTTTGTTAAAGAACTGCTTTAATAAAAACAAAAAAATTGTGATCGATTTCTAATTTGCTTATCTCAAATGGATTTTTTTCAAATTCTGAATACAATACATGTTTGCTATAGATGGCAATGAAGTATTTTGTGGTTGAACAACCTACCAATGTTGGCCAGTCACAAATTTAATTTTTAATACTGAAAATATAATGTTATTTTTTAGATTCCCAATTTTTTAAATATGAATATTAATTGCTTTCCTATTGATTTTGAGAAATTGAAGTGATATATAAAGAGAGAGAGAGAGAGATAAATATATATATATATATGAGAAATTGAAGTGATATATAAAGAGAGAGAGAGAGAGAGAAAGAGATTCGGAACAATCAGTTGCAAAATATTCAAACCTTAAAAATGAAGAAATATGTATATATTTAAAAAAAAATGCTTTTATTTTATTTGATGACTAATGTATTAAAAAATCAGAAAAAAGACATTTTACACAACGAATTTAAAAATAATTTTAAATTTTAAAACAAAATAGCATTTTGAAGAGATTATCAATTACTTTGTGAATTGTAGTAATTTATTCAGATTTGATCAATGAATATAAGCTTACATTTTATTTGCAATGTATTGCTTATAGTATTGTATGTATTGAGTGATTTTTAAACTCGCACATAATATATATCATAGATATTTTTTAACATATATATGACATACTTATAATAATATTTTATTTAGTGTTTACAATATATAAATAAATTAATATCAGAAACAAAATTTAGTTAAAAATATAATAATCCATATAGCACACATATTTACATATGTAGCACGACTGCATATACACACATGTTCATTCGATTATACTTCCTCAAGAAAAAAATATTAATTAAAACAGATTGCATTTTTCTTGAT